>VZSC01001643.1:45548-64459 GCA_013398225.1 Steatornis caripensis | reverse complement strand
TGGTTTTAAACTAAAAGAGGGTAGATTCAGACCAGTTATAAAGAAGAAATTCTTTAAANCCTGTGAAGAAGGGCTGAGAGTTGGCATTGATCAGCCTGGAGAAGAGAAGGGTCCAGAGAGACCTTATAGCAGCCTCTCAGGGCTTAAGTGAAAGACGGGGAGAAACTTTTTAGTAGGACCTGTTGCAATAGGACAAGGGGTAATGGTTTTAAACTAAAAGAGGGTAGATTCAGACCAGTTATAAAGAAGAAATTCTTTAAAATGAGGGTGGTGAAACACCGGATCAGGTTGCCCAGAGAGGTGATAGATACCCCATCCCTGGAAACATTCAGTGTCAGGCTGGATGGGGCTCTGAGCAACTTGATGTAGTTGAAAATGTCCTGCTTGTTGCAGGGGTGGGGTTGGACTAGATGACCTTTAAAAGTCCCTTCGAACACAAACTATTCTATGATTCTGTGAATATGTACACTCTATTGTCTTGGATGGTATTCCCTTCATGTATGTATATTCATCTCCCACTGGAACGGTCAGTGGCAGTTCAGACTGCCAGAAAATATTGCAGTACCTTTAGTGATCCAGTTCCTCCTACGAATGTTCTGTAAAATTGTTTCATATCGAAAGAACATTTTTGAGGCACCAGAGGAGCAGTGGTGGTGCTTGAAGAAGTTGATTATACCTGTCTCACTACAAACTGATGACTTGCTGTAATGGGTAAGTTGGACATTGTTGGTTTTGGCACGAGTTTTCTGCAGATCCTAAAAATGTGATGAATACGCAAGCTGATGTCTTTCACATTTGTTCTTTTCCACACTGCTACTTTCATAGATTGGACAACTTTTTTCTGCTTAACTTCGATTCGTTAAAAAACTGGTCCTGTGGCATGACTGTGTATGTGCTACCACGCAGTGCCTCTGCTCATAGCCAAAGGTGAGAATTCCGTGGCCCCTTGTTATTCCTTAAATAAGTATACAACAACTGAAAAGAAACAACAGGAAAGCCAGATTTGCAGATGATTGCAGAACAGCTGCCTTTGTTAGGCTTGATCTCCAGCCTACAGTAAACAATGGAAACTTTTGCACTAGATTTAGTGAGGTTTAGAGCTCTTCCACAGCAACTTAAGTACAAGTCTACAATGTGCACGATTCCTGCATCAGGATTCTCACAGCTGAGCTTCTCCTTTTCAATTAATCTTCCGTTCTTCAGGAGTTCAGTGTTGTATGCCGAAAATTAACCTGTTTTCTAGGAAATAAGCACCACTGTCTTTAGGAAAACTTGGACAGCATTCGTCTTATTCAATGCAGATGTCTTCACTGTCTGTCTGAACTAGTGATACTTGCCTTTCTCCACAGCCAATACAATACGGAGTGAAAAAGCCACTTCTACAGCACGATCTCACCTACACGGATATGTACTTTTGGATGTCAGGAAGTGTAAGAAAAGCCTTTTTCTCTCAACTGAGTATCAAGACATCACAGCATGAACAAACCTGATTTAGATTACCTACCCTGTAGGCATCTATCCTTGATCAGATGATCGGCCCGAATTGGTCACAGCAGACAAACAACTTTACTAGTCATTTTTATGTAGTTACTATGTTTAAGCAAAAATTAAATAGAAGACAACGTCTGTGGAATAAACAACCTAGTGTTTTCTCCCTTTTATCGCTGCGATACAAAGTCAGCGGCTTAGCAATCTAAACAGAGACGGTTTATCAAGCCCTTACCTTTGGGGATAGTAATCTGACAGCCCAGGTCACAGTCCTGCTGCAACTGATAAAAAGCCACTTCCTGCAGCCGAGCGCGCTCCAGCTCCGAGAGGCTCTGAACGGGAACTGACTTCAGCCGAACGCTGCGCCCTGACATGCTGTTCCAAGTGAAATTACCCTACAGGAAACCAAATGGAAAAATATGAAGCATCATACGGTATGCACAGTTTAATAAACAGAACCATCTCTTTTACTGCTAGGAAAAACAACACAGGTCGTCTTTTCTAAAAGGCCATTTTCTTGGACATCTCTAGCCTTTCAAATAGCTTTTGTTTTCCTAAGAGCCGCAATCCTTAAAAGGAGTACAGACATGCAAAACAAACAGTCAATTCTGTCTGAAACCATTTAACCAAGTATTGTTGCAAAAACGTTAGGATTCCAGTAACCAAAAGCACAAAGCAGGAAAAAAAAAAAAAGCCCTTGTCTGCTTTTCTCAGTTTGCTTTCTTCCTACAGTACTCAGTCGGTCATCACTTCATTCATTTCCCGCCCCAGTCAGTCAGACATGCAGACCTCCACAGGTTAGTGGACAACACACATCTTATGTCCCTCGACTTGCTAATCCCACTCCACCAGGCTGTTCAGAGAACACGCAGGCAGAGCCTCTTTTCTTTTCTGACACGTCCCATCCCCTCATTATGACAATACCGTGATTAGACCACGATCGATTAAAAGACAAGCTGTTTCATGGTTTTGAAATACCATAACAACAACGTTCGTGTTAAAATTTATACAGGAAAACAACATGAGATATGCTACATCTCTGTAAGGTACCAATTATGCCTGGAAAGCAAATCAAAAGCTTTAGCTGTTCTATCTCCCACCTGTGATAATATACTCAAAAAGCTATTCTCTTCACTAGTATTTAGCTTGAGTGAGAGAAGTACTCATCAGTCAAACAGAAGTGCAAGCACACAGACGAGCTTAAAGGCTGACAATTAACTTCAAGCAAGAACTTCAGAATTCAAAGAGCGCATTTTCAGCACTACAGGGAAAGAAAGAAGAGTTTATTTTTCATTCTAATTGTGTTAAAAAACAAACATCAAGCTTGTCAGTAGGTATAACCTGATGCAGCTGTAGATAATGGCAAAACTCTGACATACATCAGCTGAGCTGTAAAGACAAATCCAGCAACCTGCCCTTAATCACAACACATCTGACTTACAACTAACGAACTTCACTCTCATTTTAAGTGCCCATTTTCAGTTTGAACTTCAACATCTGTACCTCCACTGCATGCTCATTTTTTCACCATTCACTTACAATGCATCTGCTCTGCACATACATCTGCAGTCAAGGGCTGTCCATTGACTTTAAAAGACACTGGCTCAAGCTCCTTATTAAGAAAACCAGTAAAACTTGACTTTACTTAGCAGCTATGCATCCTATTGTATGTAACCATTGTTGTGCATCTTCCTATATATTTTGTGTATATACATGTATGTGTGTATATATATGTGCACATATACAACCTGTATACATATTTGTGTATACACACCACGTATACATACCTACATGGGTATACCTACGGCTGCGTGTGTGTATTCACATACACGAGACAAAAATAATTCACAAATATGCAGAACCATCTACCAATATAGTCAAAGGAACTACACATTAAACACTGTTCCTTACGACACATATAGCCTGTTCGAGTTCATCGAGGAAGCTTTTTTCACAGTATTTTTTAAGTCATTAGTCAACCTTAATAGATAAAGCTGTTACCTCAAATTGAACAACTGCACATCTATACGCTCAATGCATGTACTATACTCAATAACTTTATGATATCTATATATATGGGGGCCATATATGCTACCTTCTGCACCAGTCCAGTATTTGACTACAGGAATTTGTTCCTTCATTTTTTGCCTCTTGTTGCTCTTCTAGTGCCTTACTGTTGATTAGGTTGATTTAATAACCTCATTACAGTGACATAAGCCGAGCTGACTAGCTTGACTCAAGCAAAACCAAAGCAGCAAGTCACATAAACTTTATTTGCAAAACTGCAAGTAAACATTTACATTTTTTAAAAAGCTGTTGTCATTTATAGATAAAAGTGATCGAGAACAGAATCCACAACTAGACAATGTATACTAAGGAACTAATTCCTTTCCAACCCCGATAATGCAGAAGAAATTTCACAAGCACAGAAGTATGCAATTCAATCGTCATGAACATATAATGTACAAAACGTTCTACAGTCAAAATGGTACGGAAAGACAAATATAAGTCTTCTCAGTAGAGTTTGGGGGGATTTTATCTTATCTATTTCTCTGAGATGAGCATTTCCCTGAGATGAGCATTTTCATAAACCAAAAAAATCACTGATATTGGTCATAAATTTCAAACAGACATATCTAATTTTAACACAGGAATGGGAACCAAAAAGGGCACACATTAGAAAATGTTGATGTAACAGAATATTGAAGACTGTAAACCTTTTACGACATGTCCACTTTCTGATAGAGCACAAAAACGAAGGGGTGCATGGGGTTTTTAGGAATTACTGCAAGTAGAATAGATACTCCTCAATTTTGTAATACTCCTGAATTTTTCATGGACACATGAATTACTGCTCTTTTTCGCACAAAAATTACGAAGGGCAAATCTAGCTCTGGAGGTAACTCCACATGCTCTGCCTTATCTCTAAGTTAGCTCTGTAGCTGGCAAGCAAGCAGCGAGCTGTACCACTGCAATGCTGCAGCTCAACTGTTAGCCCAGCCAAACCAGTTGAACGCAGAGAGACAGGGCTTGCTAGCTCTGGTACAGCCCTGCTTTAATATTCTGCTTTGGGGACTCCAGTAAGCCTCTCCGCACAGAGCCGTGCTGCCTTATATGAGCAGAGCAGCCAACTCAGCACTATCTCAGGGATCCTACCCAGGCTAATTTCGCCTTAATATGGAATATTAAGATACAAGCTCTGCACCTTCCAAAACCAGGATAGGTCGCTGAGCAGCGATAAAGGATGTGGTGATATCACTCTGTCCAGTTGCTGTGCACTAAAGACGACATTCCTCTCTTACGCTGGATGAGTTTGATAAAAATCTCTGCTAGGTCACATTAACATAGGTTTTTACTATGCTAATAGAACAGATGATTAATTAACTGCAATATTTTTGGAAGATCATGTGTTAGGGCCAGCAGAATCTCCTGATCTGCTAAAGAAAACAGAAACTCAATAAATGTTTCCTTGAAAAAGTTTGTTTTATTTGGCAAATAAATATCACTGTCTTCTACGAGCTGAAACGTAGTATTTGGTAATTTAATCTATTCACAGATCCTATGCTTTTCGTGACATAAGGCACATTAAAAGCCTCACCTTCCTTCTAAAGCACTGCACAATTTTACATACAATCTGTAAATTACTGCAAAATAGCTAGGCTTGGGAGAGGTCCAGAAAAGTTAAGCTCCCTTGGAGAAAGGATGCTGGTGCAATTACATCAGTCACATCTGCCTAAAGCTATTCTCCACTGTGTGGGGCAGCAAAAGGATGGAAATGGCAGGACAGACATGGAGAGCATTTTCTGTTTCTCTCTCTCCATATGAGGAGGCACACTTCATCAGCCTACTTCAACATCAGCCTAACATAGCTCCTTGCAGAAGCTGAAGAGGAGCAGAAGATCTTTAAGCATGAAGTCAGAGTGACTTGGGTTTTGAAGTTCATGCCCTGCATACCTGTTCAGAGGTACCTACACAGCTTTTTCTCGATTATTTAGATTGCGGGATTGTAGCTCAGAATATTACCTGCAAATGGCTCCTTCATCACTAAGACACACACGCACAAAAAAAAAACAACACAAAAACAANTGACTTGGGTTTTGAAGTTCATGCCCTGCGTACCTGTTCAGAGGTACCTACACAGCTTTTTCTCGATTATTTAGATTGCGGGATTGTAGCTCAGAATATTACCTGCAAATGGCTCCTTCATCACTAAGACACACACGCACAAAAAAAAACCCAACACAAAAACAAACAGAGAAGAGTGCAAACAGTCCCCAGTGCATACCGCTCTGGGACAAAGTGATCAGCCTGATAGGACACAAACTGCTAACCGCAAGGGTGCTTTCATTACTGACTTTTACAAAACCTTAAACCAGACTACAAGCCTTCTCTGGCTTATTCTACCAATCAGTCACTTCTTTTCCCTCACAAGTCTCCAGCTTCAGCTGCATTTTCTCTCTGGCCCTCCCACTAACATCTTTCTTCCACTCAACCAAGCAGCTCAGAGCAGTTCACTTACCGGGTAAGTAACTCAAATACCAGAGCAGATGACTCAGCAAAGGAGATGACTGATTAACTGCATCTTGCACCTTTGAATAATCTATCCGCTTTTCCTCCATTTCTTGCTCACAGTCACAAGAACATTTTTTAATACGACGCAGACTGCAGTTTTACTAATATTCTTTCAAGTATTTTTTTTTAATTGGTTGGATGTTCAGTGGCTCCAGAATAGGCATTAAGTGGTGCACCCTGACTTAGTAACACTATGCGCTTAAACTACTCTTAAGCATGTGTAGGCTATTCTTGCGTACCTGACCTCTTTTCTCCTGAGCCTCCAACACACAGTCTTTCAGACACCTTTTAGTGAACTCTCGTTCTTCTGTCCTTTGTACAATACAGAAACCGGCTGACAGCTCCTGCAAGGAATCCTGAATGTAGATGCAAATCTACGGGCAATGATCGACCTCCGTTGATCTCTGCAGAGTAACATGGATTGTGCACAGGGTGGGAAATAACAACCCACACACGTGGTAGTTTTAGATAATAAAAATTTTAATGCAAGAAGAAGCAAGCAATTTTTATCTTACTGCACTATTGTTAGTTAATGACTTTAATCTGTACTCATTTAGGTAAATGCCATTATCAGATTAGCTGTCTTCTGCTCAAACCCATTTGAAACTACCAAGATCAAAACCAATTAAGTCTACTTGTTTTCCTCCTACTCTAGCAACATTTAGCTATGTGCCTGTATTTAAATGGGTCTTCACTGTAAAAGCATTCAGTATTTTCACACACAAAAGATCATATTGCAAATAGCATGGCAAATATACTATCGCAATTTCTTAATTCTGTTTGCTTAATTAATCCTTTAAGCTTCNTAAGTCTACTTGTTTTCCTCCTACTCTAGCAACATTTAGCTATGTGCCTGTATTTAAATGGGTCTTCACTGTAAAAGCATTCAGTATTTTCACACACAAAAGATCATATTGCAAATAGCATGGCAAATATACTATCGCAATTTCTTAATTCTGTTTGCTTAATTAATTCTTTAAGCTTCATGAAACCACATTGTTGCCACTTTATAAACCTTTCGCTTACCTTGGTCATTTACTTCAACCATCTCTAAAATTATTTCCAGACTCCTCAGGCATAAACTCTCACAATTTGACTGTTGGTACAGGTAATCCCTCTTTTCCTCACTTCCCTGGCGTTGCTGTTAGTATGAACGAAAACCAGCTGTGAAAGCCAATCGCTCCAGTACAGCTATATACTCTGTCATGTGAAATCAACATACAGAGTACTGTTCCTGGACAGCATGAGAATTAAAGACAAGGGGGAAATAAGCTATGTTACATATCCATTTTAGCATTACATGTCTAGTCCTTTACTAACGCCATCCAAGACTACTACCTGCAGATTAACGAAGAATTAGGAAACAATCGGATGGCATGAGTGTGCTATGGCCCAAATCTTTTTGCCACCCTATTTCCAGATGCCCCTCCATAGCCAGCGCAGCTGGAGAGGCAGGCAGCGCACTGATTTCCAGCTGACATTGCAAACTCCTGCAGCCTAGGATGCTGTGGCATCTCCAAACACAGCAGGCATCACATAGCTGCTCCCAAGGGACTGCTAGTATCACAAAGGCAAACAAGTCTTTTGGATTAATGAAATGGCATCTAAATACTAAATACAAAGAAGTACAAGACCTGCTGCATGACACTGAAGCCTTCAGAGGAAAGACATCTGAACACAGACACACAAAGCATTGGGCCCCAACAATTAATCTTCATTAAGAAAGACTGATTTTGCTAAGGTTGTTATCTGGGGTGACATCCTGTTGCCCTTGACATCATTATTAACATAATGTCTCTACTAGGAAGAGAGTAAGTACAGTCCAGATGATCCTGTGTTACAGTTCGGAGCCTTGCACTGAAGTAGCCTTACCTCATGCTATATTGTACTTGTGCGTATTAAATAATGTACCTACAGAAAAAGCTGTTAGTTTTGTCAAAAAGATTGCACTTACAAACAATGGTTTAGAAATCAAAACTATTTAATAGCAATTAATATAGCCACGGTGTTGCCAAAGACAGACACTTCCTCGCTCCTAGCTAGCATCCTGTCTCGTTCCCAAGGCTGGAAATCCATGTACTCCAGACCTGCACTGCAAGACAACCCCTGTGGGACTCTGGAGAGCTGAGATTTCTCATAGGGGAGGCAGAATTCACACCCGCAGCAGAAATAATCTAGCAAGACACTAAGAACCCATGCCCGTGTGAAGATACACATTTCGGAATATTACAATATGGATTTCCATTTATTAAGGCGGGTTGGGGGGAAAGCCCTTCTAACTTCCGTCTAAGGATAAATAGGGAGTGGAAGAATGAGCATACTCTCACAGCAGTATTAAAATTGCTAAAATAAAGGGGAAAATATTTCCTGTTCTTCTACAATCAACCTCTCCAAGTTTTCCAAATGCCTTGGGATACAGTTTCATGTTTAGAATACTTAAAAAGCATTCTCTTAAAAACACTGATGTGTGATGGAGATGTACATCATTCCTTTTCTGACACTAATAAATACGAACGACGTACAAAGGTATTGCCTAGCAAAATATTCATCCCTAACATACTCACCCCGTGCTGAACTTTTTACAGATCCCGAAAAACAACTTCCAGAAATCAGAAAGCTCCATTAAAATGAATCAAAATACACGTTCAGATTTTCTGAATTTCTTACTTCAGCAGATACCAATGTTTTGGAGGAATTTATCCAGAAGCCCCACAATCAGAGCCAGAAGGGGCAGTGTACATTTTTGGAGGTGCCAAAATGGGGACAGAACAGCTTGAAAAGCCCAGATGCAACTGTAAAATTGCAGCTGAAGTTTTGTCGGTCTTCACGTAAACAGATTTATGTGTATTTCTGTCAGTAAAAGAGAACTACATCATATTGCAATACTCTGAATTTTGCTGCAGGTTGACAGTACATGCACAGCTGTCATAACCACGACTGCATGCAGCAACAAGCTGAACTGCAGTAAATAAATCACCTGAGACCACAGTAGTGGGCTAGGCTACAAAAGCCAGCGTTTTCATCAACCTCAACACAAGAGATCTGGGAGAGCCTGGGTTAAGAGGAGAATTCTTATCTCCTGTATTAGTTCACATATTTTGAGAGGTTGGCCCTACATTTTTCTCAAGTGTTAAAACAGTTTCCTGCTTCAACAGGAATAACACGAACTTTGCAAGCTTACGGCAGCTGACTCAAAATCAAATACAATAGCTGCACAAGTATTATTTTTAGTGGCAAAGCTGCCTTAAATAGACCTTACTCTAGCTTCTGCGACCAACACTAACACTCTCCCAACAGTCCTCAATGTTCAACTGCCCATGAAGCTGAATAGCGAACCACAGCCTGCGACACACTGAAAAACAGCATGTCCTCCCTGAGTTTTCCTGTGCCCCAAGTCATGGAAAAGGTGGGCTCCATCCCAAGGACAACTTCTGCTCAATACTGCAGGTTGTGGTAGCCATTCCTACCATGAATGCCATCCATTCATGTCACGCTGTTACCATACGTAAAGATTTTCAGTGAGATTTCAAATATGAAATAGTGCTCTTTCTCTTAAGTCTAACAAGATTCATGTTAAGCATATGAAAACATAAGGGTAAAAGTATATGCAGAATGTATTTAAACAGTTTGGATTAAAGAAATAAAATCATATGCCCTATTTGCTGCTGTACTGGTCCTGAAGTAGTACCTGAAACAATAAGGATCTCTGCCAGCACAGCACAGAAGTTAACCCTTTCTGCATCCAATAGTAAGTATCAATGTGACTGCAGCCAATGCTTTGAACAGTTAGGAGTGGAATCTGCTTCTATCATGTTTAGTGTAAAAAAAAACCACTGCAACATTTTAAAGAGAAGTAAATCATCTACTATTCGAAAGAGAGAATGCACGTGAAACAGCACACACTGTCATTTCCAACCATGCAAAAATCCTATCAGCCTGAGTATTGTACATGGGCTAAAAATATATGAGAACCTTAGTTTATACCTCCTGGATTTTGAGCTTTTAAGATACATGTAGATTACAGTATCCGACTTAAGCGTACTGTCAGAATCTCATCGTGAAGTAAAATAAAATAATTAATTCCACGACTCCAAGAACTGGGATTTGAGCAACAATAAAGCCTTTAATTCAATACAAACCCTTATACTTATTCTTTCAAGCAGTTCAAAATAGTATTTTCTATAAACTGATATTACTTACAGAAAGGGGTTTGGGTCTAAGGAAATTGAGATCTGTTGTGCATATGGAAAATAGCTACTCTGACTGCCTATGTACCAGGTCTGGCTGGAAAGCAATTCTAGGTTTTTTTCCTTGTTTTGGGGGGCAGTGGGGGTAGGGGTGATTTAGTTGATATGAACAAAATGCAAGACATCTCCAAATATTTACATTTGGAAGCAGAGTGAGAGCTCTCAGTTACTCAGCTAAGACACAGAGGACTCAGGAAGAGGTCTACAGCACCTGGATTAGTGCGGAAGCTTGAACCAGGCTTTACCCCATGCCCTAATGAGGAGGCTACTGACTACTCTAACATCTATCCCCACTACTATATAGAACCTTGGCAGAGATTGTCACCCCCTCCGGAATGACCCGCAAACTCATGACATGAATGGCTACTCTCAGAGCTGACTTGGACACCTCTGCCAGTGACTACCCACCCATTCCCTACTGTGACAGCGTGTGCTCACTCATGCGCATTCCTTCTTTCACAACCTGGGCTGAAATACTGGCATTGTAGGAGCCGTTTTCTTATTTAAGTAAGTTTTTTTTGAGTCATGAGTTGGTACCACCAGCCAGCAGTGTTGCAGGCAACACACAGCACGCATGCCTCTCAAAGGCAGGGACAGGCACATTTCAAACATGCAGAAAATAGGCAATTATCTTTTAGGGATTAGGTGTTTTCACTTCATTTGCTATATAATCACTCCTCACTTCCATTTTGGTTTTATCACACTCACACTATGTTCACACATGCAAACTCTACCCTGTCCTACACACTGATGTCAGGCAGCCTGTGAGAAGTCTGTACCATTAAGTGAGTTGCCGCACTCTGCCAATCTACTCCAGTTTATTGGGACTGCATTTCCAGCTTTGTTTTGTTTTAAGATCTGGGATATCAAATTCCACCCACATCAGCAACTGTTTTGACGACTGTCGCTCTCCTGAAGACCCTGCAAAGACAATTCTCTATGGAAAAGTTCAGAAAACACAGTAAATCTAATAACTAGGGAAAACACTGTGCATACAAAGAGGTGCCTTTGCACTCAGTGGCATTATCATTACTTCTCATCTATGTAATTATTTTTTCCTCTGCTTCTATGTATTGAAACAGTGCATGCTCTTTTCTTGTAATGCACAGGAAAGGACAATACTTCAGCTTATTGAGAAGCACTACCTCAGCATTTCTTATAAAAGTTCTCCTGTTTGCACACACGAATCTGCTGATGTGCCATTAAGTTAAATACCAAACAAGAGTTTAAATATTTTTTAAGAAACCACTCAGCTACACTGGAACTATACAAACTGCTCTGAACGGATACATAGCTATAGGTCACACTGATGGATCAGCATACATACCTGGAAAGACCACTAGAGAGTACCCTCATGCTCATTATCGTCTATTAACATGAAGGCTTGTTAAAAAAGTGGCGTTCCAAAGCAAGAAGCGTAAAATGGATTCGCACAAATAAAACCACTGGGTTGCAACATCGATTTTCAGGAGAAAGGTACATTTTGTAAACCGCCCCTCCAACCTGACGCATCCCAAGTTCAAACTGCGTGCCTGCCAGACGGTCCGCGACTCCTTTCTTTGTTTTTAAGCAGCACATTTACTTTGGACAGAGAAAGGGAAAAACAGCCCATAAAGTTCCCACTGTTATGAAAAACAGAAACAATTGCTAGAGTTACAAGCTCCTCATGGACCGAGCCAGAAGATGAACAGCTCTGAGCCTCTCCTTTCTTCTACACAGCTAACCCAAATTTAAAAACGCAACAATAACAGAGTCACGGCCATAAAACCTGGCGCTTACGGAAACTGTTGTTTGCCAAACTGAACCTCCGCAGCTGCAGCTGACGTGCCACCAGCTTTCAAGAAGCCTTCGCCCTCAGCGTATTTTGCTCACAACTGCCTGGGTTACAGACCCTTCGTGCACAGAGGGTACAGAAAAGGATAAACGTGTCACTGCGTACTTCAAAGCAAGCCACCCGACGAAGCCACTCAAATACAGATCAGCCTAATTATGCAGTTTGGTTTCAAAATGTTAATGCCACTTCTCATTCCATAGTTTTATTCCTCTCCATCCAACTATTAAAACAATCAAGGTCATGAAACTGGTCTGAAAACAAACAGTATTTGAGGGCTCTCAGTTTACTGATGGATCTCCAAAGCCTCGTAAGTGGTCAGTAGCGCCAGTTTTTTCCCCCACCGAGTCAAAGCTGTTCTGTTTTCTTCATACACTGCTAAAGCACAAAAAAAAATTAAACCAAATGTCACCATGAACACCACATTCAGCACACGCTCTCCATCACGCTTCTCGCTACCATAGTACATAGAACATTGCTCAGTTTCCTTACCCATTTACTAAGTTTCCTTGCGTCTTCAGTATTTGATCAAACCGGAGTTGAATTAAGAAACTGAATCCGACTATGCCATTTCATAAAATAAGACTAACGTAGGCATAATGTCATTGTCCTGAAGCTGCGTACCAAGCGTCTGAGAGAGAGCCCAGCTGGAGCAGCTGCGACTCCCAGGACACCTTTTGCTGCCAGACATCACGAATCTTAGGGGGGAAAAAAAATTGATCTTTTCATTTCTCCGCTTCGAAGCATGCCGAGAGCCCAGCCCAGGGGAAAGCCCAGTCACACAGACAAGTCATGACCGGGTTCTCCGCTTCTTACTCCAGAGGAGTTGATCTGAAACACAGTGCAAGGAGCGGTGAGGAAGGGGCTTGTCTCCCCTCAAAAATCTCTCTCCCCCGTGGCTGTGCGAGCTCAAAACCGACTGTAACTGCCTAAACTCTCCCTTATCAGGAGTAGCTGAAGGAGGGCTGGATGCAGCTGCGGTGGCTCCTTTGGAGCACAGTGAGCTGCCCTCGGCGGTTTCTGCCTGACCTTGTCACACAGTTAGTTTGGAGCTTTTTAAAACACCTTTGAAAACTTGCTGCTTGAACAGGCAGGCCAGCTATATTTATAACAGCTTTGACAACAGCAGCACAGAGCCTGAGCATGTTACACAGTTTGCTAGGGGAAGAAAACCTCCTTGATAAAGGCACTGCTTCATAAATAATGTCTGTCATGTTCACAGTCCCCATACACAGTGCTGTCATCTATAGCGTGTGGGCAGGGAGCATAGGAAATTTGTGACAAAAACTGAATCACCAGCGGTTCTGGTGGCAGCTCTGTCCTACATGGCATTTCACCAAGTCATCATTCAGAGTGACAACTTTACTTCTCGGCTGACAAGACTTAGCGCTTCATCAGATTGCTCACAGAACAGCAGAAACCACAGGCTACAGTTCACGGCAATGGCAAGGGAGATTATATAAATATTTTTTCATACATTCACCCAGTTGATTCGTGCACTTCTAAAAGGAGGTGAGCTGAACAGCATCCCACCTGCCGGGGTACGAGAACCTGCGCTCACAACTCAAACACACACAGCCCTTTGCGGCTTGACAACTTGGCCACCAGCGCCTGCCTGGTAGCAGCAAACATGGACATTGGATGTCCCTAATTTTGGAGCCTTATCCAAAGCCCAGGGAAATCAATGCGTAGGCCTCGGCATTTTCAGCACCTCTTAGATGAGACATCAAATCCTCAAATCACTTGGCCCCTCACCACCATTTCCAGTCTCTTTCCACTTCACGACCCAGGGCTGAGTGGTGCTAAGGACAACCAGCCCGTTGCACACTAAGCATCACACCATACAAGATTTCCAAGGAAAAATATTGTCTTAGCCAAAGAAGGCCGAATAATCTTCTCAGAAAAGTAGTCAGGGACTGTTCTTATACCCCAACAGAAATCCAGGGCACTGAAGTTAGATATACCTCACTCCAGCAAAATGCTGTAGCCAGGCATTAGTGTCCTGCTAGTCATCATCCCAAAACTATGCTATGCATTTGTGGTTATTGAAATCTTTCTTCAAAATAAGTTTCTTCAGCCCTTGTGCCATTTTTCTTCGCATTTCCTCTAATGGGGAATTGTTTTTATTCCCCATTTCAAACTACTTTTTTCAATAATGCAGCTATATATTTAAAAGAAATGCTAGTCAGGATGGAGTATCATAAATACAAAATGCTCGCACTTTATGGAGAGGTCGTATAAAATATACCCTATCAGCAAAAAACAGAAAAAAATTAACTACTACTGTTGTCTACTTTGGATTCATTTCTTTCCAGAGCACTCAAAAATATTAATCTTAACATTTCAAAACAAGCTTAGTGCAAACTCTCATTGACAAACTGGTTAAGTGACTCTGATATTCTAACTTCGTCATTTACAGATAAGCAGTATGAGACCTTTGGGTTTTTTTCTTAGTTATGCAAAATTCTGAGGACTTGACTCTCACTCTGGAGGGGCACAGGACTGGGAGAAGCAAATTAGCAGGAAGCTGAGAATTCCTCTGGCTGATCTCTTCTTATACCAACGACCAATGCCGGCCACAACACCCTCGTGGGACTGTCAAAAATAGCTTCAGAAACAGAACTGACCAAAAATCTCATTTTTTCAGTGAAAAAAAAATCAGGGTTTTGTCTTAAAAAATACTCATGAAAGACATGTTTTCTGTGGAAAAAAAATGACAGCTTTGTCAAAATGTTAAAAAAACTCTGCAGCTAACACAGTAGATGTTTTCAGTCCAAAAGGCTCTCTAGGGCATGCCTCATGGTACCTTTCCCCTCGTGAGAGGGATTCCTGGGACAGACCCCTTCCTTCACCTCCAGGGATTGCACTGCACTGTGAAAGTCCCTTACGGCTCACTGAAAAGAACCCGGGGTATATAAAAAGCCCCTGCAGAATATCTTCCAGGAGATACAGCAGTGCCGTTTTGAATACAACCACATCACATTTTTGCATTTCCACAGAAAGTAATTGAAAAATGCTGACTACTTCAGCCTTTCTTGGATTCCTTTTGAACTGTACTGGGGAGCCCCAGAGACAAACTGGGCATCCACAGTCACGCAAGGTTATAGGCATTAAAAATGGGTGACACAGTCCACTCAAAAATAAAAATGAGAGAAGTACAACAACCTCAATTAGATTTATGTTTGATGTGATCCTGTGACCTGTGAAAATATTAAAGTGGCAAGTTGCATATGCAAAGCAGGTACTTTAATTATATCTGAGCTGTCTGGTCCAGTAACCACAAAGCACGCCATCTGCTCCTGAGACTGTCTGCATGTGCCTCAGGAACTCTAATAAGCAGAAAGCAAATAAAAACCAATTAAATATATTTAACTTAGGGTTTTTATCTTGTGATTTTAAGTGCTACCTATCAGTACAAACCAACGACTCTGAAAGAGATGACGTAAGTACTCCGACAAGCTATATTAGGCTCTAATAAAAGTCCGTACAGTGACACAGATTAACAGAGAACATGCAGCATCATCCCTGTTTCTTGAAAAGGAAAACCTTGGAAGGGAGTTACAGAGATTTTGGTAAACTGATGGGAGATTTGAAAGACAAGCACTCACAATCCTGGAGGAACCAAAGCTGGGTTTCCTCAGACATGCTAGTGCTGCTATAATCTCTGAATAACAGGATAATGGAATGCTCTATTTTTTCTGAGACTTTTGAAAGCAAACATATTCTGAGTCATTGCAGTGTCTTGAAAACCCCACTTCACAGGTTTGCTTTGCGAAGCCATACAGCGGTTTTTCCCTTTATTATAAAGTTCCACGATCCACATGTGTCGAGCAGCATTAGGTACAGCCCATATCTTACCAGTGGTTGAATCACAAGGGCGAATTCCCATCTTTTGGCATGTTTAGATTTCCTGCTAGCAGAAAGTGGCACACACACAGAACTATGGATTCAAATGATGCTTTGGAAAATTATGCACGAGACTTTAAGAGGATTCAGCAAGAGAAGAGGGTGCAGCAAGGACCTCGCCCAGCTCTCGGAGACAGCAGCACGGCCAGGGAGAAGACCGCAGCAGCTCCCCACACACCTGTCTGCAAGGCTCCAAGTCCTGTTTCCGAAAACTTGTGCAGGCCCTGCTCCCAAAGCATTTGAGAAGACACCGCTCCATCCCCAGTCTCCAAATGAAGGACACAAACATAAACAAACTCAGAAGCAGACTGAAAACCTATTTTTAGATGAATGAACACCGTGAAAGCTTTCCAATGTCTTCTTCTTACCCTCCTATTCTATTTCTTTTCTTGTCTTTCCCTTCCGTCACCTCTATGCTTTCGTAGGTGACTGCCAAATGCTCTCTGCTCCTATTTAAAAATTTTAATGACAATCTAGCCGACGTCCCCAATCCAATTATTTTAATCTGTCTGTGTTAAGTGGCCACAGCAGCTGTTCGCCTCCTCTTATCGAAATTATTAATACTGTAATTAAAATATACATTAGCCAGCTGAAAGAGCCACATAAACCTCTTCAAATTTTACTTTTCATTATCGATTGAGGAAATCGTTTAGTGAAAAAAAGAAGGAACCAAGAGCATGGGTTTTAAGAGTTCGTTTGAAGCTCTTGCTAAAAAAAGGCACGCAGGCACAGGAAGTTACAGAGCTTTCACTGCAACATCTTTCTAAAAATCAACAGCTGCTTGCCAGGTTAGGTTCACTGCTGGGTCTCACACTATTGCCATACAAAGAGCTCCCCATCCCACAGACACGTAGCTGCACAGCATATTGCTTTTGAATTTTTATCAAACTTTACTAACATCAAAATAACACAGCATTTCAGCTTACTGTCAAAGATTTCTCGTAACATAGAGGTCTAGAGAGCAAATTCATTTTGAGGTTTACAGGATTTGAAGAGTTCTTATCTGCATTATGCCCTTTAATGACCTACAGGAGATTATTTGATACAGCTTGTTAATAATCACAAAGTTTATTCAAGGGAAACTCAAGCCATAAGCCTGTATTTTGAAATAAGAGGGATTATACACTTAAGTATCACTGCAACATGCTTGTAACAGGCTACAGATGAATTTTAGTTGATTGCCTTAGACGTACTCTTTGTTCTCCGCATCCCCAGGCATCTCCTACAGGAGCTGCTGCACTGGGGGGGGGCCTACCATGTGCCAACCTCCTTTGGAAGTTACACTCACACACTTTAATGTAATTACACGTACATGCTCACGTAAGGGTCCAGCTCTTCAGAAAAGTCACCCCAGCAAAGCAGCAGGACTTTATATGCTTAGCTGCAGTGTAATTTCCATTAGCTGAAGTTGTGGCTATTTGTTGAGAACCAGAGGAGGACTGAAAAAAACATGATATAAATAAAGTTCTTAAAGAGCCTTTACTCAGGTCTGAAGAATTCAACAGCTGCATCCCATTCAAAAAATGGAACAGAATAAATATCCTCAGCTACGAGAACGATTTTCCAGGGGCTGAGTTGAAAACCAAGTACGTTTCTAAGAGATGACATTGATTTTAAAGGCATTTGTAACACACGTTTTGCAGGATTTTCACAAGTTAACTTTGTGATATTTGGTATTTACTTTAAAGCTTTATCTCCAGGAGGTATGTGAAAGTACAGGCAGATCTCGGTGTATGTACTTACGTAAGGAAGACATAAAGCTCCAGCCGTTGCAGAGAGAAGCCTGCAGGTGTGCTGTCTGTGCTTTTTGGAAAGTGGGAACCTGAGAAAAGGAACTCAAATGCACTTTTTTATTTCGTCTGATGATTTTAAAGCCCTTTTCATCACTCCGCTTTCCTCAGGACCTGAGTGGTTCTTCCTCTGAAGCATGCAGCTAGAATTCCTGGCGTTACGAAAACGGGGCAGCTCCCCGAGCTGCTCCTTCCCCAGGGATAACTGGGCTGCAGCAGGAGGGAGCCAGCACATTTCTGCTGGCAGCAGATATCTAGGTTTACACCGTACCCACTACGCTCACCCCTCCCTGAACTTCTGTACTTGAGTTCCTTGTTATACACGCAATGCAAACTGAAATTTGCCTTAGTAGTATTTCCTCCTAATACTGCTCTGGGTCATACAGAAGCATTCGGTATCTTACAGGACTGACATAATTTAATGAAATGCATGACTCTGGCTGAATAAATCACATACACTGCATACAAGAGATGTTTCGGTAAAGATGGATACAAAGACCCAATAATACTTGCACATGGAAACTGAGAAAATAATAAAGAATGAGGCATCTGTTAAATGTATAACTTTGTGTTTATTATTCGATAGAAGGCTACTTCCTTAAATTTCTCCATTCAAACCCTCCACTGAATAAACATTAGACATGCTTTTCCTCTCACACAGCACAAAATTCATAAAATAATATGTTACTGCTGTGATTACTTATTATAATTACCCATGCATTATTCACTACAGAATGAATTAGCTTATCCTTGAGGAATCCCTTAGACTTTGTGAAGTTTTACCCTTTCCATTCGACAGAGTAATTAAAAGCCAACAATGGCAAAAGTGCTGAGTAATTACGGATGTTTCAAATGCTGACAAATGAGCTATAGCATAGACCCGGCCTACAGGCCTACCCGGCCTCATAAGAAAGCTCAGGAAGAGTGGGCTACATGAGCGCACAGTGAGGTGGGTCGAGAACTGGCTGAATGGCAGAGCGCAGAGGGTGGTGATCGGTGGTGCAGAGTCTGGTTGGAGGCCTGTGACCAGCGGTGTTCCCCAGGGGTCAGTGCTGGGTCCAGTCCTGTTCAACGTAT
>VZSC01001643.1:0-44814 GCA_013398225.1 Steatornis caripensis | reverse complement strand
TGATCTCTAGAGGTCCCTTCCAACCCCTACCATTCTATGATTCTATGATACAGTGGGACTGCTTTCAAAATAGAGGCATCTTTATCTAACTAGACACCCCAAATACCACTTCCAACCAGCAGTGAGAAACAGGAACTTTTGGGGAGGCAATTAATTTCATTTGGTTTACAGAGATAAGAATAAAACTCCAGAAATGCCTTTTTCCCCCACTTCCTTCCATCCAGGGAGGAGACCTACGGCGGCCAGCTCAGAGGCATACGTCCACACTGTGGCTAAATTGCAGACGTGTAGTAAGATGAGCTGAATTCCTCCCTTAAATACCATTTCCCCTGGCTGCTGAGCACCGGTAATTTCGTCCGAGCTCTGACCTTTGCCAGCAAGGCAGCAGGAACATGACGAACACACTTAGCAGCAGCCATCTCCACAGCTGCTTGATAAAACACGGGATTTTGTGGTAAACTTGCCAACAAATTTCCCAAGGCCGAGCGTTCATTCAGCTGCAGCCCCTCCCATGGTCACGTGAAACAAGTGGCTTCAACCAAGCTCAGGTGGACCACCGCCACCGCACCAACCCATTATTACAGCATCCAGATCGTGCCCCAGACGAAGCCATGGCCCTGGCAATATTCAGAGATAGCTCAAAGTAATTCTTAATTTTATTAATTTCATGCCCAACAGTGAAAAATGTCAGCCGCAGAGAAACCTGCCTTTGCTTAGTTCATTGCCTGCTGTAATTCCCTGAAGTCTAATTGCCATTTATAGCGATGGGGCTCGGTGGAGTGTCCCTGGGAAGAAGGAGATCACAGGCTGCATTCTTCAGTTGCTGCAAGAGTCTTTTCCCTTAGGAACCGGGCACACGCTGTGCTATTACGAAACAAACAAGTCGGTTGCAATTTTTAATTATACTACTACTGGTTTTCAAATAATTTGGTGCCAACCTCTACAAGAACAGTTTCCAGCACTACAAATGTTTACCCTGAAAATCATGCCAATGAGTTCTGTTACTAAGGTCATGAACTCTCACAAAAACAAACGGCAGATTTACAGTAACTTCACTGAAAGTACGATCATGCTATTTTTTTTTTACTCCTGCAGTAAAGAGCATAAAATGCCAAATGAAGCAATAATATACTGGTCATAATCACTGACGTGTTGAGCTTAGAGTTGCAATGAATCGTGGTGTTCTGTAACTAACAGCGAGTATTAGAAACCAATATAAATTAACAATAGCTTAAACTTCCCTGCCTGTCTTCCTCCAAAAAACCATCTGTAACCCAAAACAGGAAAAGAGGCAGAGCTCTTTGAAGTCCATTACAGACTTGGTTATTGCCAGTCTGTCATATGCAGAAGGCCTTCAGGCTACAGCGGACTACACAGAGAAGCATACAGTAGAGAAATGCAGAGAGAATCCATAGATCGCAATGACATAGTTAATGCTGTCGTCCTCCTCCATCTTTTCTAAAATGTTAAAACTGCCTTCTATCTGAAAGCAAACCAGAAGACAATAGTACAAATACGATCCACAGTTCACACTTCCAAGAATACTCTGTTTAAAAGCAAATAAACTCCCAAGTTGCTCTTTCCAAAACAAGCTCGATTTTTTCTACTAGTTAATAATTACACAAGAATTTTCTCAAGTTTATTGATGGTGGGAAAGAGAAGTACAGTTAGAGCATTATTTTCTTATAGAGAACTGAAATAACACTTTTTCCAGATTTCCACAGAGATGTTCAATGGAAGAATGCCCAGTATCCTGAAACGCTTCTCTCTGGAAATTAATTTCACTCTTTCCTTCCCATATAGTCTTTTATGGATGTGCAGAAAAGCACACAATAAAACAATATGCAGTCTTTAAAAGCACACTGAAACATTCATTTCTGACATGTGAAACGTCTGTCTGTGACTGCCAAGTTTATTATATGGTACTCCCAGCCAATAAGGATTTTCTACCAACCTAGAAAGTCTTAAGAGGGTTTTTTTTTTTTTTTACATTGTTTCCTAGCACTGCTCCTGACGAGAATCAACAAGTTCTTCTTGGATTAGTTGTTTTATACAAATAGTTGCGTAACAGAGAGAGGAGTGAACTCCTGTACCCAAGCTTTAAGCTCCAAGGTAAAAGACTAAGATGTCAACTATTAGAGCATGACCGCGTGTCTGAGGTTTATAATTTATTTTCAATTCTTCTAGTAGTTACAGAAGTAATTCTAAGAGCCATCCATCACGTTAAAGATGTCTTTACAAAATGTGCCTACTTGTTTTTTTACTGTACCGTGGGTGAGAGGATAAGAAGCATTTCAGACTGTGCAAGATAAACAGATTTTAATACTTTAGATTACCCAGATAAAAACTTTCTCAGAAACATCGGAGAGAGACAGGGGCCAGAACGAAGGGGAAAGGAGAGGGAAGAGGAACTGACCCAGCTCATTTATCCCATCGCAGAAGAGCACCGGGGTACATTCCAGACTCGCTCATCATTGCAATCGTATCACTTCACACAACTGATTTCAGTTTGCCTTGCTTTTTTGCAATAGGAACTAATATTCAATAAATGTTACCGAACTCAGCAATGAGCTAACCAACCATGCCACCACACAGTCACTGTCCCTTCAGAAGCCTCTCCCTGCGAGAGCCAAGCAGCTCCTCTCCAGAGGGAGAGCTGACAGCTCTGCGGCCACAGCCTTCAGCTTAGCCCAGTGTCGTTCCCCTTAAAGGCACTCATCTCCATCCTTGGGGCTCAGGAGTGAGCTGAGGGGAAAGTTGGGAAGGCACAGAGTCAACCTCAGTTGTCACCAGTTTTTGGGTTCTGACTGTGTTTTCCTACTTTTCTTCAGTGTTTTCCTCTAGTCCTACTGCTTTCTGGTAACTACTCACCCCCTTCGGCCCTTCAGGGCTTGCACAAGAGGAAAACAACTGCTGTAGAATACAAAGGCAAATAAGAAACTAAGCATCTATTAACAACACAAAAGAATACAACAATAAATCAGAAAGATGAGGAGGGAAACGGACTGTGATTTATCTTCTGTTTAATACCTCTTCTGGATTACAGCACATACGGTATTTCAGATGCAGTATGATTTTAAAGATGATCGTCCCTTGTTCCCTGTTTATCCGCCTGTGGTGAATTACTTGCGGCACCTCCAGAAAACGGCTGCTGGAGCTGCATCCCACTGGCCAGGCTGCGCCCCGAGGGATGACTCTGTCCTTCTCCCAAACACTTCTGTCATCAAATAGCACAGCCTCTCAGCAGACAACTATTTGGCTGTATGATGTAGCTCTGGGCTGGCCCTACAGACCTGTTCTAGACAACACCATAGATTGCCTGTGCAAGCCCCAAAATAAATAACTTTTTTCTTTGCCCCTACTAAAACAAGATGCACAAAAAGCTTTTGATAGTCTACTGAGCTGCGTACCTACAACTTCTTAGGTTTACATTATGCTGGCATAAAATCAGCACAATTATGCTTGAAATAAATACAGGAACTTTTTTTATGACAAAAAGCTTGAAAGGTCAGCTCGTAGTACACTGCTGTTGAAGAAAACACATTACTAATCAGGATGTTACCACATGTTTTTATTTGAGCATCTCATTTCATAATTTAGGACCCAGATTTTGAATGCAAAAAAATTACACTGAGTTTGTTTCCCACTGACCTTACTACCAGATTTGCTCATTCCAGTTTGAATTAATAAGGCTATTAAATGTCTTAGCATTTATCCTCATGTAAACACAGTCAGAACATGCTCATTTGCTCTCAGTGACACTACAGACCTTCTCAGGCTTTTCTTCTTACAGAAGGTACCTTGAATATAAATACATATCTTCTCCATAGACGATAAACTCCAGAGAGCAGACATTTACCTGGCCAACAGCATTGTGTTACTACCTACAGCCAAGGATGGAGAATTTATTGGCTCTGCTGACAGCCACCACAGATTTTCAAACTCCACTAGCCAAAAAACATTCATCTAAGCAGTCTTGTGGGTTTTGTGCTGTGTTCCATCTAGAGCTGTTTTCCAAATCTTGGACTCTGCCTCACCACTAAAAGAACCCAGGGGAAACCAGCACAGCACACAGATACAGCTGGGGCTCTGCAGAAGCTGTAAGGATTTTTTGCCAGGAGGGAAATCAACATAAAATTTGGAAGCGCAATATGTGTGTGTGTTAGCATGCATATTCATAACTGTAACACAAGAGCAGTTTAAGGGGAAAATACCGTATGTTTAGAACAGTCAATTATCAAAATAGTATTAACTGTATGAGAACACTAAGTTGTTACGTGTTGAGAAGCAGAAAAAAAGACTATTACCAGGAGGGAGACCTTGCAACTTGCTCCTATGCCCACCACTTCCCACCCAGGCTGAGCTACCATGTGCCCCAAGGTGAGCTCGTGCAGCCTGCGAAATTCCCACTGGACCCTGGTAATGCATTAGCAAACAAAAAAACAAAGCCTACTGAAGCTTGTAACACATTCTAACAAGTTATTACCTGTCTTATTTTGCTACATATTTAACAAGTTTCCACAGAAAGCTGCCAAGCGGGCCTGTGCATAGAGACACAGGTAGAACACAGTTACGTAGTCTTTTACAAGGCAGAGAGTTTTCCAGTGGGTTAACAGCTAACCTCACCTTGCTGGTACTACCATGATAGTGAATATCTGTTCTTGTTTGTACAGCACTGCCCTCTGAAGATTTTAGGGAGGTTTGTAAGTGCTGGTGGAGACACACGTCACTGTTCCCGAAGGAGCTGTCAATCCTGACTGAAGAGCAAGCATGCCTCCACATACATCAACAAAGAATGCTTGTATTTTACAGGTATTTACTCATATTTTATGGAAGGCTGTCCCTACACTTAACAGGACACAGCATGGCACCCAACCTGCTCCAGACAGCGCTGATGGGGAAGCTGCAGGGTCTTGCCAAGGCTCCCATCTGACCGAACTGCCCACGTTTCTCTGGGGAAGGGGGGAAAGTGTGAAGCCAGGACCCATGCAGTGTGGGCCTGGGTGCTGAGACGTGACCTCAGTCTGGTGGTACAGCAGCAGCTACACACGTGAAGGGAGAAGACATACGTTCCCCCCGAGAGTCAAGGAGCATATATGTAATGAAGCTTACGCAGCTTAAGAAGGGACGACACATCAACAGCCGTGCAATTACTATCTGTGTTAGCACTGTTAACTTGCAGCTAATGAAAGACATGTGCTAGCTTATAAACGTGACAAAAGTTTAAATTAATACATTTACACAGAGCACACATATGGTGAGCTACCTTAGCTCAGCCATCTGCTAAGCTTCAGCAGCCCTGCAGCGTTCCTAATATCGTGGCTTATCACTGCTGGTAAGGACAGTCGACCAAGACTGTAGGTACTCCAGCTCAGGGCTCAGGCTGAGCGCTGAAGAGTCATGCAATTTCAGTTCAGGATGGAGAAGACCGCAAGCCCATAATCAGAGGCTGAAATTTATATTCACGTACTACATGTGCCTGGGCTCGCGCCCTGGCAGCGGCCCAGCTGGCAGGGAACGGCCTTAATCCACACTATTAAACTGCCTCCCTCTCCAAAGTGGCCATGTTCAATGAACAATGAATGGCCTGTGCTAACTCTATACTTAGGATCTGTTTCACAGAGTTGGTCTGGACCTAAGCTACATCAGAGAGATCGGTGATAACCTGGACAGTACAAATGATCGAGTCTCAGCACCAGAGGATGCTCTCTGACATGGTTCAATCTCTCTGCGTAGACATGGCCAAAGAGCAGAGCAAGAGGCAGAAGGGTAGCTACATCAGCAGTCATGGCATTTACAGATCTCAAAGAAAGTTACTCGCATTCTGCAATACGCCCTAAGTGAGAGAAGACACGAAGCTGCACTGTCAGGAGTAAAGCAAGTGGGAAGAGAGAGGAACATCTCCTTTGTTTTCCTTTTGCTTCCACAGTTTTGGTGCCTACTGTCTGCCCTTGGGAATGCAAATGAACAAGTTCTTGCCCATGACTGGTCAGGTCAATTCCTCAAACTTGTACAAAAACCATAATACTACATTTTGTGTTTTTCCTGCCCAAGGTATGTGAAATATTTCTGTAAGACTGAACTCGTGTGTATACCGTGCAGTAGCGAAGTTTTAACTGAAGCGAAAAAATAACTAACATTTATCATTAATATCAGTACTATACCATTAATTCACATTTGCCTATGTTAAACAAGGCTTTCCAAGGTACCCTCAAGTGTTACATACTGGGTCAACACTACTCTTAGAACTTGCAAGGACCTTTACCTGAGCTTCATCTAGATTAAGGCTAAATGACAGAAGACTCAATGCGTGTCAGGTCAGGCAAGCCTATCTCTACAGAGCTGATTTATACATTTGTTATCATTTAATGCTGTTTTCATATAAAGCAGACAGTGGGGTTGTCTCTCTAAAATTACATAGGAAGTTGTATGCTCCAGTTAAAGACAGATGAAGCTACCAGTATTATTTACAGACAGTGGTAAGTTCTTTCACCTACTCGCCAACCCACCCCGCAGTCACTGGGACTCTATGTCCAAGCAGTTACGCACGAGTTGACGTGTGCAGCTCCATGACAGCCAAATCAGTAAATCTCTCAAAACATAAAGGATCTCTTTCCTTTGGCCACCCTGTTGTATTCGTCTTGCAACCAATTTGACTGTTGGCAGTCCTTAGCACTGCAAGAGCACGGCAGTGGTGCTCTCCTCGTTGCACATTTTAAACCAGATTTTTCAGCTCGGTAGATTTTTTTTTTTCCTGTTTTCATGCCTGCACAATTCTTTTGATACTAGAACAAACCCATGAAGGTCTTGTTCTGACACGATGTGATCTCTGATGGCTACCATTTCCCAGTTCCTAAGCAGAGATCCCACTGTCTCCGAGCCCCACTCTCCTGTTCTCCTGGGACAAGAGAACGGTTTAACGTTTTCCTCAACTTTTGAAAGGGAAGTGAAATAAGCAAGCTTATGACCCACCAGATTTATTTTCCTACTTTGAGAAGCGTAAGAAGGAGCTGTTGCTGCTATTTAATCTTTTTCCTTTAGCCCAGAGTAAAAGATCTTTCCAAGAGCCACTTCCCCCCACTCCTTGGAAAGATAGGAAAGGTAATTCAATTCCTTGCGAATCAGCAGCAGAAGGGATATTCTCACTTACTTTCACAAGGAAGCAAAAGAGGATCAACAGGGTTTAAAACACTAACAGGCTCTGTCCAAGTGGAGCAGAGCGGCAAGTTTAGGCCACATAAGGGTTTTTGTTAGAGTTTAGCTGTGTTAGCAAAAAAAAGGTACTTGTGATTTCCCTGTGAGTTAATGCAAGTGAGCATTTTTGACTTCATGCTTTTACCTCAGCTAACTACTACCCAACCAAATGACTGCTCATCATCTTCTCTTACTTAATGAGGAATGTTAACACCAACTTCTAATTAAAGAACGCTCACAAAACATCGAAATTACAAGCCACAGAAAACCTTTGCGTTGATTTACGCTACTGTTGGGTTTTATTTTTCACAGTATGAAAAAACAATTGTAACCTACCGTGACTTAACTCAGCATTTCTGCAATGTTCTTACTTACTGGTAATGGTAGTAAAATTGAAAACATCACTTAAAAATTAGCGCATTAGCCTAACTGCTTTCATCATTAAAACCTTGGATTCTTTTGTCCTGAAACTTCACACCAGAACAGCAGAAACACCACGTCTGGCTCCCAAAATACATACTTCAGAAGCCAAAAGCTTTACACATTAAAATTGAATTTTCGGCCATATAATTTTGTTTTCTGAAATTGTTTCTGGGTATTATCAAACCGCATGGTTAAGCTTGTTTTCATGACCTGACATAGTACCATTAGTGCAGGACATGGCCTAAATTGGCTTATTGTGAGAAAAGCAAAATACCTTACTTTTCTTCAACTCCCAGCTGTGATGACAAGAATGATGGAAGACCTCAGGGCCTTATTTTTAAAGGCATGAAGTCATTAAGTGCTGGGAAACGAAAAGCCTTTCAGAACGTGATCCAAATGCAGGAATTCACCCGTCCCACTCTGCTCCTCCTTCACTGTGGTGAGTGAGGCTGTTCCCTGTATGCAGATTTGGGTGCTGCTCACTCTCTGGGCAAGGCATGGGTGACAGTCCCGTGTTCGTTTAAAACAGTGTGCAAGTAGATATTAATCCTCCTCCAATACTGAATTTTGAATGGGAGAAGTCTCTTCACTGAAAACCACTTATTTCTCAGTGCAATGAGAACAGTACAGGTTCCTGCAGTGGAAATAGCAACCCCTGCCAACATCTTAGCTCCACTCATGGCAGCATTTTTGAAAGCACAACCTCCTTAACTCTGATGCGCACTTTTGCAGAGAGGCCGCTTCAGATAATACTTTTAGCAAGACAAATGCACCACGTCATTGTAATAATAAATGATATGTGAATTATAGATTTGGCACAAAATTCTATACTCTGTGAACAAAATTACATTAGGATTGATAAAACAGCCAAGGAAAAGCAGGAAAGAAAATTGTAACTCTAGCAAGGGAGTGGTCTTCAAGGCAGCTCTTAAGTAAATATTTTTATCAATTTTTTTCTTGAAAGTCTCATGTAAGATTTCTCAAAAAAAAGAAAAAACAAACCCCAAACAAAACGCCAACCCCAAAAAAACAATGAGAGTAAAAACTCAACACAGCAAGAAGGGATCATGCACAGCTCAAATACTTCTGCAGATTCTCCAGTTGCTAAAACCTATTGTTGTTTTATTTAAGGCTATGACTGCTCCCACATTCCTCTCTCAGAATCTGCTAATGCTGTGCTGTTGGCAAGCATTGCTACATTACTTTTAAATGGCATTTAGTTCTTTCACTCTTGGTACTCATGAACTGGGCTTCAAAATTAAAGGGAACTGCCCTCAGAGATTGCAGAAACAATGGAGACCAAGACCAGAAAGAGCTCAAACATTTGCATTCTGTCTCAAGATAAACTCCAAAATCCAAAGGAAATTTTATCACCAATTTGCTGTTCCCACCAAATACTTAATAAATGAACCAACTTTCCAAAGAGACTGCGTAAGATTTGTCCTTGATATCTACAGATACTTTTCTTGTCATTTAGATCCAGACACTAATGCATGATCATTGGGGTTTTCTCATGTATAATGAGAGCCAAAGCAGTACTTTTTCTTCTTGTTGCAGATACTATAATTTGAGAAAGATGGGGGGCTAGATCTTGACCACTTGCCTCCTAGATGCAACGCTTGCTACGCCAACGAGTAACACAGTCATGTTGTGACTACAACAGCACTTAAGTTTTGTTAAGCTTGGCAGTAAATACTCTTCTTACTTTGTGATGCAACATCAACCACACAAATGGAGAATTAGAAAGTGAGAATTCCAAAAGAGAGAATGAAGATTTAGCTGTTCTGTATGCTAAATACATACAAACGTTTAAACATATAAGCCCTATAAACTGGGGTTCATTTTAGCCCTGTCTGATCCATTAGACAGTGCCACCAGCTGGGGAAGGAGTTTTGGCTCCAAGAGCAAACCTCCAGCAGAGAGGGACCCCTTCAGCGCAAGGACCCACGTAAACCCAACACCAGACCCCCATTCCACATGGTTCACCATGGCATCGAGTGCACATGGCTAGCCAAGCCGGTGGTCAGGGAGCCGGAGAGTATCCACAGCGCAGCGTTGCAGACAACATCAGGCACATGTAGGGGAGTGTTAGCAAAGAGTCACCCATCTTGGTCTCAGACACAGCATTTGAAAGCTCTGTGCCATTACTGCTTTCTGAAGATAATCCTGCATTCATAAATTGCAAAGCAAAAAGACGAGTATTGTAGATGAAAACTTATCCTTCTGACACCTGGACTACTATTTGGTGTGCCATGCCATGATGTGCCAGAGTTGGCAGCCACTCTGGGCCAAAGGGCTGGATTTCTTTTCCAAGCTTCTCCATTCTTATTAATCTTTCCATAGGAAAGAAGTAGAGATAGCAACACTGTTTTGAATGCTAATGCTTCATGTAAAAATAAGCTCCTAATGACTTCAGACAGAAGGTAAATCTGCCAGTCAGCAAAACATTTAAGCATATACTTAGTTTAAGAAGTTTGCTATCTATTGTGTGCAACTATTCTGTTGAAGCACAGACATAGGCTGGGTTTTGTACAGAGAAACTTGAGCTATTTAGCAACTCATCCCACACGTCCTGGCATCCTAGAAGGGAATGCTTTGACCTAAAGAGGTGCTTGCTCTATCTACTGCAGTGAGGTACGAGACAATTGCCTTGTATGTTTAACTGGTAGATGAGAAAGCCCACGCTCGGAAAAATCCTATGCATAATGGCTTACCAGTAACTCAGCAAGACAAATCTGTCACCGCTGTGTTTGTTACACGAACCCGAAGATTCTCAGCAAGACCCAGGCCAAGTGTTGTTACTTCAGAGTAATTTTACCCCATAACACCAAGGTAAACAATATACATCTTAAAAGTTTCTTTTTCTAGCTACCTCCCACCCAACACATCTTGGTTTTAGCAACTTCAGTGAGGAGATAAAATATTTTCATCTTTTTGACATACTCACTCACTTCAACATACCTGATAGCAGGAAGAAAGTGATTTATTATTGGGTTACATTAGCATCAACCAGCTCCCAATGACATAAAATCAGAGCACTGCAAAGTGAACCTGACCCACTGGATCTTCAGACAGATTAATTTCAAAGCAAGTTCAGAAGATGAAACCGCATCAACTATAAGGAATACCTTCAAGTGCCAGTCCTGGTTTATCAATCCAGAAAGTTGTTTTGAACATGGAAGTTCATGCAGTAAATTAAATTCTGGTTTTGCTGTATTCTGTAACAAAGGAGTTTGCCCCCAAATGGGAGATGTTAAACCATTTGTATTCGGGCAACTCCAGAGTCATAAAAGCCCATGACACCCTTTAAATGAAGGGGGGAAACCAAAACAAACAAAAATATCTTGTCCAGTTTCAGGGCATACTTTTTGCCTGTAACTAATCAGAAAGTTCAGAAGTGTTGAATATTTGGAAAAGGTTATCTGCGTAAGAGAAAACTTGATCATTACATTAGGAAAAGAGAACCACACATTTTGGAAACTATGATATCTGGGTTTTTTCCTGCTTTGGTGCTTTAGCTAGTAGAAAAATATTTCCCAATCCTCTAAGACCAGATGGCTTTAAGTTTTAACCTCTGGACTGCAGCAGCAAAGCTGGAACAGAACTGGAAACACAGAGGTTTTCATTCTCATGAAATGGTTTTAATATTTTGTTTCAGCTCACATCACGTCCACAGCAAAACTTACAAAACATGTTACAGCAGGAGGTTCTGGGCTGGGAAAAAGGATGGAAAACACAATTTACCAGAATGCCTCCATCTGCCTTAGTTTCACTTAGCAAATTCAGGACTTTCCAGAACATGTGACTTGGGGTCAGTGTCTCCAGGTAGGCAACTCTAGACCAGGCACTTCAGGGCTTCCAGACTCTTGGCTCACTTGGAAGACATCCTAGGAGACTCGGTGGTTTTAAGATCCGCATCTTTCATCCGCCATAAATTAATCAAACTTTGTATGTTTTGGCACACAAAATTTGAGCATATTTTTCATAGGATGACTTTACCCAAATTGTTCTGTTTTGTTGTACTGCTGCATGTTGTCCAGCATGCAAAGAAAGAGTATTGAAAACTTTCTCTAGAAAAGGATGCTGCATGGGTATTAGAACTGACTCGGAGTGTAACAGCACGATCAACGCAATGCTTGGCTTTGTCATGTGTTCTTAGGCAAGGAAATGTGCTAAGTTGATGTACCTATGGATTATCATTGTCTCTTTTTCTTCCTTGGAGGAAGGAATACCTTCTTTGGAAGGTATTAACACTTTTGAAATGGTACCAGAGCCTGGTAAGAGACCCCAGGTATCACATTTTTTTCTGCTTTTCTCTGTATACACAAGCCTCAAGATCTCCATCACTGAAAGACTGGCATAGATATTGACTGCCTAGGAACATGCATATAGACACATATTACTCCTGCACTAGCACTTACATTTGTTACAAGAACACTCAAATGCCAAGCATTTAGAAGTGCTGCGCCAAGGCACCTGGAGAGCAAAACACCCCAGTACCCTCATGGGGATGTAAGTTAGGGGAAGCAATACAAACTCTTCCTCACATGCTCCGTAGCTGGAATTCAAACAAGGGAAGACAAAGTACTATGCAATACTTCGCGTGCACAGATACGGCACTGTACTGTCATGTACAGACACTTTTCCCTTAAATGTCGCACGTGAAAAAGTATTTTGCACATTTCTTCTATTACGCTTCCATTGTATTATCCTCCCACTTGAGGAAGGGGGTGTATAATAAAAGAATATGCTCCCTATTTTGGAGAATATAACAGTGCTCTTTTGTGATTCAAAAAGATGTACATCATCAAATCACAGGAGAGAGAAACTTTGGTCCAAGAGCCAGCATTAACAGAGGCCATACCTGAGAGCCTCTATGTGCCACCACAGAGTACATGTAAAATAATAGTGAGAATACAATAAAATGGGTGTTTTCCTCCATCTGTGTATCCATCCTACAGCTGTGATACAATGGCAGCTGGCTACATCACCAACCAACATTACCAGCTGCAGCCGAGCTACATTCACAAGCACACAGCCTACCACCTCTCCAACACGCACTATATGGCATTCCAGCACCACCTGATGCAAAATCCCCAGGCTGTATCCAGTTTCATCAGTAGTGCAGCACCAACCAAGCCTGCCAATGCCAGCTCAAAAGCACAACCGCAGGCAAGCAAACAACCAAACGTGCCTGAGCAGCCTCAGCATCCTCTAGGTCCCAGTCAACCGATGTGGCCCCCACCAGCTAGGAAATCCCTACCTGCCCACGCATCCCATGAATCCGCCGCCCCATCTGCTCCCAGGCATGTGTCTGGAGCAACGGCAGTCCACCAACAAGAAAAAACAAGAGGAAATAATAAGAAAGCTTTCCCCCCACTGCTCTCCCCTCAGCAAGAGGGCGTGCTAGTTAAAATCCGTATCTCTCTGTGCAGTCACACTCTTGTCAGTTTGGAGTTGGTTCGTATCAGTTTAGCTTCTGTCAGATTGGAGCAGAAGATCAAATTTTAAACACATTTGTAACTAAACCAGGGAGATGACTGTCAGATCAGATCTCTTCCTGCAGATTTATCGCATCAATACAGCCTCGAGCCCATTCTGTCAAAGCTTCACAAAGTTACGTGGAATTTCAGAGGAAGAAACCTGTATTAACAAACAATGCAACGCTGTACAAAGGGAAGACTATACTTCTCAGGACCTCGCATCTACAGGAAAACATAAACATGCTAATATCATGGCCTTTGCAACAGATAGAGTTAATAACATGCCCTGTTATGTTTAAAAGAAACCAAGCATGCAATATAGTACGTACTCACTACGTGATTCAGAAGGCAGAAGATTGTAACAGCTTCTTCTAACAGTGCAATAAGCTTCCACAATTTTTAGCTCACTGCTTTTCTCCCCATTTCACACCCAAAGCTCACTAATGCTTTTACTTGGGAAAAAGCCGCAAATCTCATTTTCTGTATCTTAGAACTCATTTCTTATCACCACTGGAAAAGAGACGAAACACAAACTCCATCATCACCGCACAAGAGATCTTTGTAAGGCTGGCTTTAATTTCATTCTTTTCCTTCTCTTTCAGGATTAAAGAGACCAGGAAATCAGAAAAAAAGCTGAAGTATTTTAGGCATTTTCGCTTGCTTTCAAAAATCAAGCCATCTCTTGTACTCAGTGGTGCATGCCTCCATGAACCCTCCTTCACAGTGAGCACTCTAACTGGAAAAACAAAAGTGTGTAACTAACAGAGAATAAAAATACTTTAAAAAAAACTCCCAAAACTTGGGATTTAAAGATGAGCTTAAAGTGTTAACACTTTGTACCGAAAAAGCACAGTGATTGTGCAGAATAAACATGTTGTCCCAAAAAATGGCCACACTGTGGTTTGAAAAGCTGCGATACACCAATATAAAGACTGCAACTTTAATCTGCCAAAAAGTACTTAAGAGACATACCTAATACACACCATGAACTTGTACCATGATTGAATTTGACTTCAGACAGTAAGAACATGTCACTGTTGCAAAGTGTCCTGCACTTCTAGTAAAAACAAGAGAATTAAATCTTCATGGACTGTTTCTAGTTTTGTTTTTACAAACGATCTGAGAACACCAGGCCATGTCTTACTCCTTCCCTTACTAACGAGGTAAGAAAGAACAATTTTTTTTGAGAAAACTGAGAACTTAAAAAAATTTGTTAAAATCACTGGCTTCACTCACTCCATGTCACAGAAGACTCTAAGCCATTTACATTCCTGTAAAAAAGCATGCTCACGCAGGGATTTATTAGCTATAATATCCTTACATTAAATTTGACAGGCTTGTGCTGTAAAAATTACCTCTTCTAAAGGCACAGTGCCAGATCACAGGCTATACCAGCATCCTCAACAGACACACCTAAGGAAAAGGCAGAAGAGAGGTATTTGCAGCGAGGACTGTCACTGAGCTGGCATGCTGACAGAGGATTTACGCCACACCTGCTGGAATTCACTTTCCCAAAGAGTCAGGAAAGCAAAGAAAGAGGCTTCAATTATTTCAGTTTAAAAAATAATTTAAAAAATCCCCTCCCTGGATTGACTGGGGGAAGCCAGCACCATGCTGCCTGACAGCCTGCTTTGACAGCAAAATCGCTGCCACTGCACTCTCAGAGAAAGGCAGCAGAGCTGGCGATGGCAGAACAGCGATTCAGCCACAAGTGGTGAGCGCTGGCCACTAAGAAAATCCCGAAATGGGGTCCCAGCAGTGAGCGCAGGCTGAGCCTGAGGGCTAGGTACGTCCCGGGCACCCTGCTGCTGGCCAGGGTGTGCTCCCCAGGCACGCACGCCCCTCGCTGTGCTACACAGACGTCCCCCCGAGACCGAGACTTGCAGAGACTGCACTTCGAAGCCCTTAAAGATCTCTACACTTTCGTTGTGCTTCATTCAACAGGAACAAAACCACCTAGAAGCGAGGAGGGTTCACCTGAACTAGCTGTCTCTACAACAAACTTGCTACAGAGGCGTTGCTGTAAGCAGCGTCAACGTGAGCCGCCTGTACCACCTGGCTTTAGGTCTAGGTGTCAGGCTCTGGCTCTCTTCTCCTCAGAATCACTGACAAAAATCCCCTTCCAAGGTATAATTATTTCTGTTCTCATCTCCTTTATGCGTGATGCTAGACCTAATAAAGTTTAGCTCTTATTAGCTTAATGGTCAAGGCAGCACCTCCTGAAGCTGGCAGAAAGTCAGAATCTTACTATCAAACCCATTTATCTTTGAATCAGAAACAGTCTGTTTTTTTCAAATGCATGGTCAAAAAAATCATTTTGACCTATTTTTCTGTTTTAAAACCAAAATAAATTTAAGAACAATAACCACCTAGAAATAGAAGGGGGAAAAAAGCTTTAGTTGACTTCAAACCAACCAGTCATCTGCTTTTCTAATCAAAGCAAAACCCAGCCTTTACATTATGCTGCCCATACACTGAGATTTTTCTTCTGTATATTGACAACATCCTTCCACATGGATGCTTGCACTGGAAGAGTAAGTGGTATTGAACACTTCAAAGTACCTGTATGGCAAGTGTTGTTATTTAAAAAGAAAGGATTTTATCCACTACACTGGATGTTTTGCAGATCCCCATTATTAGATAACTCCTTAGCATCATCTCCAGCACTAGAAAGCTACACATGTCTCATCTCAAAGTCCCACAGAGAAGAAATGCGGAGAACTGAAAAGGAGCTATTGCAGCACTGGGGATCACGCACTTGAATCCATTTCTGACTCTGCCGTGCAGGACTGCACCCCACCACGTAACACAACACAAACAGGAGAGTTTAAACCTCTACTCGCCTCCCTGGAATTGGTCCTGTATCTGCTCCTGGATCTCAAAGACCAGCTTACAGCAATGAACGCCTGTATGCAAAACACAGGAGACACAGTTCACACGAGGAAAAATGTGGCAACAACAGGGGAAGCAAAATCTCATTTCCACAAGAGACTACTCGGGCTTCCTCCATTCATTGCCCAAAGCCATTGGGAGGTAGTCAAGCTACCTCCAATTAACTTCATCTGTCCACATGACCCAGCACAACGGCATGCTGAGTTGCCAGCTCAAGTCCTGTACGAGCAGCAGCGCTGCCAGCATGATGCTGGTTCTCTGTGGAGCAGAGCAGCCCTGGAGCAGCACGGTGCAGCCCATCCCTCTGCCGAGATGGAGCACACGGGGCTACCCCAAGGGGCAGCAACTGAGAAAAGCTGACTTCATGGAGATTGAGTTCAATTCCATGAAATGCAGGAAACCAAGCAAAGCCGTGAAAAATAAAAGGTGGCAAAGATTGAGGAAGACAATTAAAAAAGGAAGGGAAAAATATGGTGGAAAAGAAAAAAGTGAGACCCATAAACATTATCGGACAGACAAAACTTCAAATAGTGATTTAAAAGTTACTAACCTTTAAGAAGCACAAGTAGATGCAAGAACACTGAATTCAAGTGGAAAGTGTTCAGCTTAATTTGTTCTTAAAGATAAACTGCAAATTAAGATCAGGCTAATTGCCCACATTTACTTCTGAGAACCAAAGCGAGACTTTTAGAGAAATGAGAATCGGGAACTGACATGAGAAAAAGGAAGATATAAAACTAGTTCATTTGAATGACACTAGAAAAAAGACTGAGGCAACCGCCCTCTGCATGTAGCCCAGCAGACCTGGACTAAAATCTTGCACATCAACATTTTGAGGGATCTCTACATCTTCTTACCCGTTGGCTCTCTAGGGGAAGATTTCAAAGGCCACAAGTGACAACTCAGAGCCACAGCCAAATGGGAAGCATGTCGGCACGTTAACCATTTCAAACACAAGAAATGCATATCTCTGAATCCTTGCTTCTGAAAACCCATCCCCTAAGATGGAGATTTGGAAAGACTAGATCAGCTCCCAGATGCCCACATGTTACTACCTTGCAACAATTTATAGCTGCCATTTATGGTTTCAGAAAAGCCTGAAGGAAAGGTAATTTTATGATTGCCCTAACAAAAGACATAGGGTGACAAGAGAATTATAAGAGTAAACAATCTTTTTCCTTCACATACAGTCCACTTGTATAGAAATGCAGCCCACTATTCTAATGCCACTTGTTCTAGAAGTGCTACCCCATATATTTATCATTTTTAAATTCTGAAAGCAGCATTTCCCAGTTCACTAGCTGCTGCCTGACAGAGAATTATTCTGATTCCTAACATCTAACTAAAGAAAAACAAAAGATGAGCTCAACTTACCATGAAGCAACACGCACACTAGCTTTGCATTCCTTTCTCAGACAGAAAATTACACACCTGGATTTAAGTCCTATTCCCTCACCTCTATCTTTGCTACTACAGCCTTTCACAGAGGAAGAGAGCATACAGGCATAACATATTTGCACGGAGCAGACAACTTTAGGAAATGAAGAAAGTCACCTGCATCTTGCTGAGCTCCGTCTTCTTCCTACAGCTGCTGACTTACTGCTGGAGAACAAGGTAACCTCTATAAATACACAACATATTTGGCATAGGGCACTGCTCGAAGTCAAGGCAGAGATAAGCAATGCCTGAAAAGACCTTATTTTTTTTAGCCATAGCCAACTGGCTTTTCAGGAGACTGTTAACTGGGAAAAAAATCCTGTAAGAGACAGAAAAGGACAGACTGGCGGAGAAAACACAGAGGGGAGAGAATGACAAGAAAAGAACTAAGAGAAGCCTGCAGCAGATTGCAGGGGCCATCACACTAGCAACCTGCAACCTGAGAGAAGATGGAGGAGTTCCCTAAGGTACAGAATCAAGACAGGCTGAGACAGTGAGAAGTACCAAATATCCCACTAGAGACGAGAGGAAAAGGTACATGAAACTTTGGGGAAAGCAAAGGGACACTGGTGTAAAGTAAAGAATAGAACAGAGAAGGAAAACTTGCAGAAAGAAGATCAAAATGAATGTGAGACCACACAAAATTAATTGAAACTCATCTAGAAAGCAAAACAGTTATGATTTCCTCTAAGGGATTAATATCCCTGTTTCTCTTGATACAAGTTCACATGCAAAGACTATTTATTATTGTTGCCTAAAAATTCCAACAAAGTACAAGCATTCTCAAGTCTAAAGCATCCATGGGAAATTTCTCTTCCTGACAGCTAAAGTCAACCAAATTGGTATGTTTCAAATATCATACCATGACGAAAAAGAACAGCATGAAGTGGCTCAGGTATTTTTTTTCCACCACTTTTACTCTAGCATCAAAGCCATTTAAAATGACTGAAAAACATTCTCTGAAAAACAACCGAGTTAAGAATTTTTTTGAGCCCCACAGGGATTCCCAGCAACTCAGAGCTGTTTGTGGAATGCAACCGCCCTGGGAGGCTTCATCTCTTCACCGAGCAGGAGCGAAGGGATCCCATCAGATACTAGTTGTCCATAGATAATGTTACCTACAATAAGATCAGTGAGAAAATGATCTCCTGTGAGCAGTATCGTGCCATTAACTTGAGCGAATCTGCGTGTTATTGGATGTTAACAAGTGGAAAATTTTCATGGAACTTAAAAACCTAGGGCTTAAAGTCCACTCGGATCCCTGTAAACTGATTAAGTCTTTGATTAATGAAGAGAGAGGAATGATTTAGAAGGCCTCTAAGGAACGAATCACTCCCCTGCAGCTGAGAAAGAGAGCATCCCCGAGTTACAGCAAACACTAAGAGCCCAACTGGAACTCATTGCTTCGAAAGAGGCAATTAATGACCTCGACTGCAAGGTCAGACACCCTCCTGGTTCCTGCCATCATACATGCTCCCCTCCCAAACCTTCCCCAACTACGTGGGCAGCCCAGAAAGTCAGCAATGGTCCACCTAAGTGCAACACCTCTATGAAGAGAACCATTGGTAAGCTCAAGGCCATGGAGATTTCTAGACACAGGCATGTTTATTTCACATGACACAGTCTTTTAATTTTATGTCTGCGCAATGAGCATTGTTTTAGGCCCAAGCGAGCTTCTCCTTAAGTTAATGGATATGCACATACCATGATCAAAAAGCAGGACCGCTATTATTACCAGATCATGTTTTCTCTCACATTTAGCTACACAAAGCATGAACTCAGATCAAGTTAAGCACAGCACCAGAGAAAAACAATTTTAATGGTAAAGACTAAATGGAATGGGCAAAAGAGATCAGAAACATGAAGAGAAAGGATGAGGAAGGAACAGGAAACTCACACCTCTAGAGGGGATTCCCCTAGCCCTGGTGAATGTCGAGGGTGCGCATCAAGCTCCCCTTGATTATGTTCTGCAGAGTAAGGTAAGGTACGTTTTCCTTCCTTGGGCAGCCCAGGATGGCCCCAGCTACTTAAGGGATGTCTTCCTTCATCCACTTACATGGATACTTGGGCAAGATAAAACTGCTGGCATTCAAGCACTCAAAACATAAAATGAGAGAGGAGTCTTCCAGAGAAGAAACAGGGAAGGAGGAAAAGTTAGTTGACATTACAACCCACAAACAGAGGAAGACAGGTAAATTAGTATCTTCATTCCTCCTCAGCACAGGGCAAGATGTGTCTTATCAGACTCCCACTCGGTTATCAATTTTTTCCTCTTCTGAACTGTTTACAGATGCATTCTCTGCCTCACTGAGCTCTCCTAATAAATGCACACCTCTCAGCAGAATATGGATAAATTATCTCAGTAATGTTTCTGGCTTGGTGTATTATGCTAATCTATAATGATAACAGAAATGCACATATCACTGTCATCTTCAAAGCGCTGTGCAAATACGAATTAACTGATCAATGAACACTGCACCGGGGAGTGCTAACGTGGGATTAATATGTTCATAGGTACGTAGGCAGCTAATGTTTATGGTCAGCACTTAATTTACGTGCCTGACTTCACCTTCCAAGAAAGGTTGCTCCCTTAAGGCAGGTCATCCGTCTGCCTGCAAGGGAAGGGTGAGAACCAGGAAGCAGCGCCTGACTCGGCGCCAGACCCTGCCTGACAGTGGAAAAAGCCGCTTCAGAAAAGCCTGGAATGGTCCCAAAACCTCCCCAGCCTCCCAAGCCAAGCAAAGAGAGAGAGAGAAAAAAACTTTACAATTTAGGCGGGATAACACCGGAGGTGGCTGACATTTCAAGGAATAGCATACCAAACTGGAAAACTAAACCTTGGGACACAAAGCACATCTGAGGCAACTCTGTGACTGTGGTACTTATAGTTTATTTTGCACTAGAGTATCTTGCCAGTGTCCAGAGGAAGAGTGGAGATCGGCAGGAGCACACCCAAGCGTTTCCCTCCCAAGCCATCCACCATTCCATGTGTGTGCACGCTGTCAGAGCTGGGGAAATTCATTACCCATGCCACCACCTCAGCCAACCTGCCAGATTTGTTACTGTTTTGTGAACCTGATGGTCTGGCTGATAGATCCTGAAAGATCACAGATACAGGCACTGCAGCGCTCTATCTCTATGGGCAAACAGCTCCTCTTACTACATCCTTGTGAGCACATCTATCTACAGCCTGAGGTGGATGGTCCACAAGTGACCAAAGTCTTAAACCATGATGAGACCAGGTTAATAAGCCTCCAGGCTGACAACATGCATAGCAAATCAAGATTTTCCTCCTAACACCATTAACTGTCAGCTTTTCAGTTTAACTTTCTCCATCCTGCCACAGCCATCTTCCACTTCCAACCACAAACTGCCTACCTATTCCTGCGATGCAGTCTGAACAGATAGGATACTCCACTGCCAAGTAGCTGTTTTGTAACAGGAAGGTTAACTATATGGGATTATTATCTAGCTGTAAAATCTTAGTCAGTGAAAGCTCCTGCAGTATTAACTACCAGAAAAAACCTCCACCTTCTGCTCTACACTGATCGCCTATATAACATACCCATTAACAGAGTTTAACCATCAACAAATGGTACAGTTTAATTTGGTCTGAAGATAAGCTAAAGAAGTTAGGTTGGGATGGCCATCACCATGAAGGATATGCTGTTACTTTCTGGGAGAAAAACAGTAACTACTACACAAACCCAGGCCATCTTGGTAGAACAATGTCCCCCCTCCCCAGGCGGAGGTACTCTGTGTCCTATCTGCTGGGAAGGGAGGGCAAGCCTTTCATCATCGTACCTCCCAGCTTTCCTTCCACCAGCCCAGGAGGACAACTGGTTTCTAAGGGGAACCTACAATCTCAACAACACAGCTTTCCTGCTTCAGAAAGGGGGCAGCCTTGAATTAGCTTTGACCCACACCTCTGAGAAAAGGAATCGCATTTCAAGTAGCGAAGGCTTTTCCATGACCTCCCTTGCTTCTGCAGAACAAGCAATGTCCTGGCAGTATGGAAGCCCTCAAAAGGGCTTTACCACAGAGCCGCTAGACTCTGTTGCAGCTTGGCTTGATTTTCACCTTTGAAGAAGTTACCACCCGAATCAATCATGTGAGTTCACAACAGTGTGACAGAGTAACAATAATTCTATTTTGAAAAAATGAATGCTTGGATAACGTGGCAGAATTTGGCTTTGCTAAGGCAGATGCTCCATGGCAAACATCTAGGAATGGGTGAAAAAACAGGTGCTATTTTTCTGTAACTTGTGTTAGGAGGTTTGCATGTCCAAATTTAGGTGGCAGAAGCTGGGTTTGCTCACCAGTGAGCTTTGAAAGTACAGTTGTTGATGCTTCTCTCTATTTTAGTCTGTCTGGTTTTGCTAATAGAATTCCCAGTGAGCGTAAACACTAGCTTGTCTTAACAGAGACATTATATACTCACAAATAGATGGACAGGTATGTAACCACCTAAGCAGCACCCACAGTAGTGAGAGCTATGGCAATCCTTTCACCCCGAGACTTGACGTGCGCACAGTCCAGCGGCCACAGCACAGGTAAGATGGCAGTGAGAGACCCACTGCTCAGCCGCGATGCCTGGGAAACGGCAGAAAGGCAAACAGAATGAAAGTCTTGTCAGACCCGTGAAAGTAAGCAAGCACCTTTGTAAAGGAGTAACTGCCCCTAGACAAGGGCTGTTGTTACGTTAAATGCTAAATACACCTCCTTGTAAAACTGCATGTAACTACCAATATTCCTGGCAACACAGATCATATAAATACTTAGAAACAAAGGCCAGGCCTCACTGAAAACACTCCAAATGTCTTTGGGTTAAGAAATATTGCAGTCCTTTGTGCTGCAAGGTTAGACTCACACGTAACACTCAGCGATATCATATATCAAAGAGAGCTTGCTCCTTTAAAGAGCTGAGCGCCTTTCTTAGAAAGCTACCAGAATTTCTTTCTGTCTTTTTTTGGCGGTCTCACATCACCAGAAGTTATCATATGCAGACATTAGGCAACAGAGATAACACTCCCTAACTCTCCATACACTGGACCAGGTCCTGGATAATAAGACCTACTGCAACTGATCCAAATAGGGCTGGAGCTGTCAAAAGTTTCACTCTCAAGCTATGACCACAGCTGATTCAACAAATTCAAAACCAACTCCTTTTAGCAGAGCATCAATTATTCGATAACAAAAGTCAACATATATCTCAGTCACCCCTTATCTGCAGCTAACTCTTTAACTACACTCTTACGTAAGGCTACAGCTTACTCATTGACTCACCAGGTTTCACATGCTACATACGAGTTTCCTCCAGAGGCTCCGGTGACACAGCGCCATGCTCCAGCATCCCACGCTGCATTCCCATGTGCCAGGCACTCCCCGGGTGTCTCCACAGGGAGCCCCCGTGCAGGAGGGTGGCCATGGCATGACCCTGACACTGCCAAGGGGGCGTTTCTTCACGGGACGCGATCAAGGGATGCTCAAGGGAGTCCTCGGCAAAGGCACGTCCTCCTCGCCGCAGCCTCATGGCATGACCTCTCCACTAGCCACTAGATAAGGAGCCCACTGTACAAAGCCTCGCTTTGTGGTCATACTCACCAGTGTCTGCCCAGGAGAAGCCATTCACACAGTCTGCGGAACACCCCCTCGGTGTCTCCAAGCGTTCCCAGCCTGTCAGTGTTTGCACTGACACCTTGAGCATTGCCTCCCTGACTGCTTGCTCAGCTCCCTCCCTATCCTGCCTGCTGAGGGTTTAGCATCTCTCTTTGATGTCAGGCTCAGCCTTGGACAGGGTAGCCTGCATGGAGCCAGCCAGGAGACATCTCTCCCAGTTGATGCTGTTATGTTCACTGCTGTGGAGCTGGGGCCTACAGCCTGCACATGCTCTCACTGCTTTTGCTTTCTTTGGTTGTTTTATTTTAAATACAACCACCTTTTTACCCTTCAATTTAAATCTGGGCGTTTAAGGATGCATTAAAACTAAACTACAGCACGAAAACCTACAGTTTTATACATCTCTCCAGAAGAATCACATGAACTTGTTAATTGAGTAAAATCAGTACAAATTAAATCGGATTTTCCTTTTACCTTATAAAATGCAGTGGTGCCTCAGGCGACCTCATGCACCTACCTTACAGAAAGACAAGTGTGTTAACACACACTTCAAAACACTGGAGGAAAAAAAAGCCATCCTATCATAACGAGAAGAATCCCAAACAGGCCAGCTTCCCTTTCAAAGACGCAGAATTTGCCTGCTAAATGTAATGTTTATGGACAATTTTGCATATGGAGCCTCCTATCGCTAACAGCTGAGCACCTATTTTCATTAGGAACCAAAGAGAACCATTTGCTGGAAAACATGGATGTATTCTGCTCAATTTCCCAAATTACAGTTGTCATGTCTTTAAAAATGCTGAAGACGAAGAGAGGAGTGCTGCTTTTTGACAATAAAACACTATTATCAATTGCACAAACTGGCCTTCAGTTCAGCTCCTTTGGTCTGTAATTCCATCAGTGTGAAAGCAGGAAAATCATTTGTTTAATGCTGCTTTGAAAATACTTCATAGCAGCTATTCTAGCCATTTAGCAAGAATTCACTTATTCACTTTCAAGACAACTGTGGATAACATACTGTCATTTTTTATTGGGGGGGGGGTGGGGGGGTGGGGGGGGGTGGTAAAAAGAGAGAATAGTGCTTTTCCTTTATGTTTTGTGGGACAAAGATGCATGTGTAATATCCATGTCCAAAAGGCTTTTAATTAGGACTAGCTTAGGTTACTAAATTAAACTGAGTAAGATATCTCTGAATATCCTCATATATCTTTGGGTCAACCTTCCAAAATTTTCTACTGATGCCAGTGACAGCCTATTAGTTTGACGAACTGCAAGTAACTTCCTTTTGCTTTCAGATTATACCAACATTTCTTCAGGTGAGAAACTTAGTTAACTGAAAGAAAATTCTCAAGTGGTTGGCTAAATGAGACCCTAAATCACTCCAATCACTCAGTAATCTCGAAGTTTAGTCATTCAGATCATTTAACAAATGTGTGCTGCATGCCTACAACTGCCACCAGCATTAGCAGGCTCCAGTCGAGTGCCAAGAATCAGAAGCCCAAGAATTGTATCAAAAAAGCAAGAGCATACTCAGTTTTATAAAAAGTCAGATAAATACCTGCATCTTCTCCCATGCCAGAGCATAATCCACAGTATTAAGCAGGAAGCTTATCTGAAACAGTTAAATACAGCTGAGGGGAGATACCGCTACCTTCAAAGGTACGGGAGGTTCACATAATGTGTTTGTAATCACTCCCTGACCATCACACTATCTCAACAAATTTTTGCCTACTTTAAAACAATATAAGCATAGAAATGTTAGCATTTTCCGTTACATACAGTTCTTCAATGTCACAGGGGCCCTTAGCTGTTGCCTAGGAAATCAAGTATCTTCCTTTCCCCTACACACTAACAGCACAGTGATGCTAAAAGATTTCCATTTTGTGTGACTTAAAGAGCAGAAACAATGCAACTCAATCAACTACAAGAAGTTCTGCTGGCATCCCTCTGTACTAACACAGTGCTAGCTGGCAGTCATGGGATGCTGGACGACAGCAGTCAGATCCAGTGGAAAGGATGAGAGCCAGCCTGGAAGAAGTCCAGACTTCTTCCAAAGAAAAATAACCCCGAGTAGCTGAATCAATAAATTTGACATGAAAATAAGACGGGAAATGGGCAGCAACTGTAATAGCACACAGAACCAAGAGTGCAACATGCGTCTTAAGATGAGAGAGACGAAAGCAGGTTTGTATCACTAAGGGAAAGATGGTGAGATGTAAAGGAGAATCCTGCATGGAGGCAGCCTGAAGCAGTGAGCGTAAAAGACTCAGAGATGGGGTTATGCCACCACAGCAAGTGAAAGAGTTAGAGAACGAAAAAAGATGAGCCATCTCAACATCCGAGCAAAGATTCAGGAGGAGAGGGCTGCAGTAGGAAGAGAAGAACAGACAGGATGCTACAGGGAGGAAAACGTTCACGTCACAGATTTCAAACATTGCAAATGTGTCTTGGAGTAAAAAACGGTCATGAGCACACGAGTACCTGATGAGAGCACTTTATGCCAGTATTCCCTTTACTTCCAATATTTCAGTTATGTCTCTCATCTCACATGAATCCACAAAATGGCTCACTGAACGGCAAGAAGGTAGTAAACTAGTCCTCTACCAAGTTTAAAAATGTATAAAATTGGTAGCAAATGTTTATTACTTTCTCATCCATAAAAAATGTGCATGCTTCATGCACTGCTTCTCAGCAACTCAAGAGCAGTGAACTTACTCTAGTTAAATACCTCAGTGTCATTCACTTGAAAATCTGCTCTTAGTTCTGTCATAATTTTTAGTAAGTGCACAGTATAAAATTGTCATGAATTGTATCAAAGGATACTTTTTTTTAAACTATAAAATGAAACACAGGATTCAAATGGACAAACCTGGGAGCTCTGGTTATGAGTTGTTAATGCTCAAAATATTATCAAGGACATCTGTAACATAAAGCTTACTGCTAAAGACCTAGGTAAATATGTTTGCTTCATAAAACCAGGGCTTTATTACCAGTGTAAAAATTGTGTAACCTTACATTTAAGATTCCATAATTATTCATATTTTATGTTTTATTTTATAAACATGCTTAATAGTTTAATACTTAGTCTTTCATTAAAAGCAGTAACCTTAACTCTACCTTTAATTAATTCTGATCTTACATAGAGAACCCAAGGGGGAGGCAAAATGCAATGTAAGTGACCCTTTGCAGTCTAAGACTTCCAGCGAGATTTCAAAAAACAGAGTGACAGCCTGTCTTCCCCTGAAATTCAGCTCTAAAATGCACCCAAATTTCACGAATAAAACTGAAACCACAATTACATTGGAATATGTAGCCTTAAATTGGCGAATGAAAGCTCAGGTTAAGATACCTTTTTCTGCCTTAAAGTGAGTACCTGTATACTCTGGGATGTCATGTGTGGTTTCTGCTCTGGTATTGTTCCTCCCAGATGTGACCAGCCAGCTGGGTCCTAAAAAAATTACGAGGGTTACGTTCTCTCCCTAGACAGCAGTTAATGGAGCACGTCTGTGCCAGAGCTGGTTCTGCAACACTACTGCAGGGAGGGCCAGCAGAATTTCCCTCCTGCCACAAGTTTGCATCGTCTTCAGTTTCCTCTATAATACATTGCCTTTCCTACATTAAAAAATAACTCCACAGTAACCAAAGAGAGTGTTAAAAACTTTGCAAAAAACAATCACGGCGGAGGGAAAGGGAAAGGATGAGGAGAAATGAAGTGATGAGACAAAGATGTGACATCCACATCTAACGAAGTTTCGTCAGGCAGAACAAGGAATGCAATTTTCCCTTGCAAAGTATACTTTTCAGAGATGCTCGAATCCTTGCTTTCCGGTGTGTAAATAGCTGCTTCTCTGCTGTCTCCATAAAGATCACGCAGTCTCACAAATGCAGCTGAGCTGGGCAAACGAAGAGCCCTTTCTCAGCCTAACTCATAAATTACTTATTGTTTTAATATACTGGAAAATTGGCAGGAAGCGGGGGAAGGTACGTCAGTTACACAAGACTTTATACCATCACTTATCCTTCCCTTCCATTAAAAAAACGTTAGTTGCTGTAGCAACTGTCAAACCACACTCCGGTCCTTCTTCCTCCAAGATACAGAACTTCTCCAAAACACTCGCATACAACACAGTCCTCCCCCAGCCGAAGCACACTGTTTCTGGCACTTTCATGCTGTTTAAAAAGAAAGAGGTTCTCTCCAAGGAGCTCACAAATCCTTCGCAGGGCTTTTGCTCCAAGGTACACTTCCATAGAGACAATTACCTGAAATCCTTAAAGTTCTTCTCCCCCGCCTCCCCTATCTCTACCTCTTCCCCCTCCCCCCTTTCCCTTTTTTTCCCCTTCTTTCTCTGCATTATAGAGAACGCTACTCCACGCAGCTTATTTCATCACTACATCTTCCAGCATTAAGCAAAATGCCTACACATGTGTCAGATGCCACCCCCTCTGTCTCACTCCTTCCCTTACGGGAAGACCATGTGCAACAGGGACATCATCACGTAACACACATGTTGTTGCATCTCTAGGTCAGGAAAGGCAAAGTCAAAGACAGGTCTCCTGCCCAGCACCTAAAGAGACAACCCCACTCCACAACCACTGCTTCTCAATCATTCCTAGGGGATCCTGCTCTGTCATCAAGGCGAACAAGTGTTCTCTCAGCTGGATGAAATTCTCCTCCACTGGACAGATCTGAATAGGCTACACACCAAAGAGACAAGACTGGAATCCAATGGCATAAAGAGAACCAGTGAGAAAGCTCACTCAGAAACAAGACAAACCACACACTACTAAAGAAAATCTCATGAGAAAGTGAAAATATACTCCTCCCCTTTGTACAGCATGCCAATATTAACGAGAAGCAAAGATCCTCTTTGCTCTTACATGTTCAAGGACACTATCCAGGGCAGCATGTTTGTACAGTAAAAGAGAAATCCTTCCCACCTCCTTACCTCCCTCAGTCCCCAGCAGCTCCATTCTATTTCTAATCCGAATTCAATGCTTAAAAGATTCTCATGCCTAAATGTTTTTGGCTTTAGAAACTATTAACGCAAACAAATCTGTTCTCATACCGCATGGCATGACTATTTTTAATTGCTGTCTAGAAAAGACAGGATCATAGCATTGCACAGACTGTATTCAGGAATATATAAAACATCTACTCTTCTGAAACAATCTCAGACCTTTTCCTACAGTAGTAGTTTTATCATCATTTTCCTGTGAAGTGTCTTGTAAACTGGGGGATTAGTGGTTCCACATCAAATTATTTTTGGTTTGTCCAGAAAGGTCCAAGCTACGCAGCCGCTTCACCTTGCAGTTCATTTCTTCAGTGCCGTAAGCATCACCTTCGTTCTTTTGTACCAACCCACTTGTTTCACTGACAAGGCAAAAATTAATCAAAAAAGTACAATGTATTTGTTCTGCCTACACCAGCAGAAAGCACTTAGGCAACTGTGGGAGGAGGGGATAGCGTGCGTGTCCGTAGAAAATTAATTGCAAATATGCACAAACATACCCTGAAACAAGCTTTCTATGAGCGTTTACAGTGCAAACAGCTGCATACTGGCCCAGCTACATAGCATAAACAAGGTCACTTGACTCCTGAGAGCAGTGACACACAACCACCAGCTTGAACTGCAAGCGTTGAACAGGTCTGTTCCCCAAGTTAACAGCGATCAGTCCCTGCAATTAAGTGAGGGGTGTCAAGGGATGTCCTTTCTCCATCCCAGCCCTGCCCACCAACAGCAGCAGCTGAAAGTCAGTATTGGTGGCTGATCTTCCCATCAGAAATCCCAAACCAGCTCACTGTTTTTTTTGCTGCACTTCAGAGACTGTTGGACTGCTCCCATACCCTAGTTGTTCTTCTGGTCTCTCTCTTTTGCGACTTGTGTCTGAGCAGACACTCTAAGCAGCTTTGTTTTCCTGTGCCCGGTTTTTCTTTCGCTTTTCTACAGATACTGCCTCTTTCACCACATCCCGTATTTCTGTAGTACTCCATAATTTATCCAGACTCATGCACTTGCATGACAAGGCCACAGGCTGCTATGCTAATGAACATTCCTGAAGGACGTGACAGATACCACTTGCTTTTTAGTACGATTTTGCATCTGTAATCTTCTGCACAGAATGAAGAAACACACGGCAACCAGCAGCTCAAGGCCACCTTGAGGCATTTCGAATATCAGATTAAGGGCTGGAAGAAAGAACTACACAGCTATAAACACGGGCTGCTGTAATTTTTACCAAGGTTCCCAAACCACAACTGTGAGTTTTACCTCCAAAAAAAGGTGCGAAAACAGGCTATGGCCTCGTTAACTACAGTTGCTTAACTGTAAAGCAAAGCAAGCAATTTTGCCTCATCAATTCACCAGCTAAGATCAGCTCGGAATCTCACCAGGGGTCTTCATCCCAAACATGAAAAATACCCATGCTGTTACAGAACCATACGCAGGCACGCCTTCATAGGTGTGGGCAGACTGGACTGAGAAGTTAGTGACCCTAGAAATTCACTGCCGCTTTACAGCTGTCAAATCTTAGCCCAGCTAGCCGTCATTTAACATCTATGCTTCATTCTTCAGTTGATTCAAGTCGTCTCACCAATCTACATTAAAAAAAGAAACCGAAGCATTCACGCTACACATTCTGGTGCATTGTCTATGACAGCCATAAAGCATAGGCCACACAGCTGTCGGCAGATATTAAACTGCTCCAGCAGAATGCGCAAGTGTGCACCGTCTGTGCTAGAATGACACATGGGCTGGTATCACCTGCATCCCTTCTGCCTTTGTATTCACCTTCCATCTTCATTTGTCTGTGACTCATCTTGCACGTGTTTGAGAGGAAGGATTTTCAGAGTGCTGCTCACTGACTACTTGAAGACACATTCAAGTTTCAGCTCTGGGAGAAGCTTACGTGCCCTGTCTGCTCTCCAGGGGCATAACCACAAACTGCAAACTATGGACGCTACATAGACAGAGGCAGTTCATGACAATTTGCCTAAGGCCAAGGATGTGTTCTCCTTGCCACAGCCATACAAAAGGTGTTCAGCACCTTCTGCTGATTATTAAGGTTCCATCTCAAGAATAGGATATTGAATATGACGTGAGCATTTGAGTGTTACTTAAGCTGCCCTGAGTGACAATTCTTGCAGTGGTTTATACCTCTAGCTCATGCCTAGACAGCAATGAATGCATGTGGACTCCAGCACCTAGCAAAAAAACAAAAAAGTGACACATAGCTAGCATTACAGCCATTTTAACTTTATTGTCCCTACAAAAAAGTGTCCAGATTAGACACACCTCTTCAAACACAGCATTTTAAGTATGATAGCCTGCTGACAGGACCAGCCATCAAGCAAGAGGCTTCTTAATATTCCCTTAAATATTTCCTCTATTATCCACAGCTTTATGTTTCATGTTACACCATGAGTTTTATCACCCATTTTTCCTGCTCCAAGAGTATTTTCTGTTGTAAACTCATCTCAATTTCAGTGCCACACCTATTTAATCTGAATTCTTTTGTTTTAAAATAATGATAATGTACAAGCAGCTCTGCTTCAAACATCGCAGTATTTCACTAAAAGTTATTGTAAAGGGACCCATGTTCAAGCCAAGTTTTATCCACAAACAACACGATACTTTAAAAACAGAAATCGTAAAGCGTGGAAGAGGAACTATCAACTTGGCTACAAAGACAGCTTCTAAAATACTTCTCTAATGTTTTTTGCAACTTCAGATTTCTGATTTGTGAGACATTATTTCAGTCTGCCTGTAAATAATAAAAGTAAACCTGTTCTTTAGAACAAGCAAGTATTTTATAACATTTTCTTCTGAGTTCTGCTTTAGCTACAAACCAAAAAGGACTTATTATCCCACATATCCCTCTCCTGGAGCTGATTAGTGGAAACTCAGCTCCCTCAGGATGAAAAAAAACAGGGACTAAGGGAGAGAGAAAGAAGCTCATACCCATTTCCTGAGACAGGAAGCTTGAGTGCACATGGCCTGATAGAAAGAGAAAAAAAAACCCAACAAACAAAACTCAAATGCCTGAGCCTAGAAGCTGCTTGGCTACTTCTGAATACACACCAGGATACAGCAAATTCCTCGTCCCCAAAAAGGCGTGATGAGCCATACACTATAACACAAGCCCTTAGGTTATTCTTCTTTGTATTTTTTTTTTCAGTTTCTAAATAAAAAGTTTTACAGCATTAAAGAGGGGTAAATAGCTTCAGCATAAGGCAAGGAAACATAAGAAAGCTTAAACTACAAGGGATTTTCCCATATAACCACCTGTGACGATATCAAAAAATGCAAAGAAAGTAAATTTCTTGAGAAAGAAGGATTTTTTTTTCTTTCATTCTTTGGATTTTCATTCTCTCCATTTATATGAGGAGCTGCTGCTCCTTAAAGGTGATGCACTGCAACTGCACAGATAGCTTCTACTCCATCTCCTTCAGAGGCAGTTTGTAAAAAAACCAAAGCAACATAAAAACCCAAAACAAAACCCCTCACCCCTTACCAGCCTGAACATTTTTACAGGAAAGAATATAATTTTGATGCAAAGAAAACATTTTTATAGTTGCAAGCAGAATACCATGCATATGAAGTCTGACAGACATCAACTACTGTTAGAATACAGAAGCATTTATCAGGAACTTCCAGAATTTAAAAAAAAAAAAAAAAACAAAAAAAAACCCCAAAAAAACCCCTTGTATTCAACAAAGTGCAGTATAATCACATTTTAATAACAAAGTCAACATTACGATGGAGGAAACTGCTATGAGACTGCAGGATCTTCAATATTTATTGAAGAACCACCAAAGAACAGTAATAGTGAAATAAGTCAATTCTTTCTCTTTAGAGGAATCCAACTCCGAGCTATGGTTAGGACATAACTACAATACCAGTTCCCAAAATATCAGTCCTAATCAACAGAGAATTCCCCCAGTGAAATTTAATTTGGGACCATGAGAAGACAGAAGGCTGACTATACCTTTCATTATACCATGACATCTATGCATAGACATAACACTGTTTGTAACACTGCACATAAGAGCAGGGACACTCGTGCTACAACAGCTCGGATCCCCACTGCTGAAACATTTTTCTGGATTACTTGCCCTTTTTTTTTCCTGACACTGTCTTCTGCAGGCTTCACAGTTCCATCCCAGCCACACGGCTGGAAGGACACCCCTTGCATGACGAAGTGCCAGCTCCCTCCCCACAGAGTCCGCAGGACACGTGCTGAGGTAAGCACAGGGGAGCACCTGTGACCACTGGGTCACCAAGGAAAGTCAGCCTCAGCACCCATCCCACCCTCCAGCTAGGCATATTCCCATCCCATGCCCTAGATGCTGGTGTCCCCCTCCGAGTCACTAGGTACGGACAAATGCCTATGCTTTGTTACTGTGACGGAAACACTGCTGGCCAGGCAAGGGAAGACTCTGTAACAAGCCTTGGCAAAGACAAAAGATCAGGCCCAACTGAGCTACAGAGCCTGAATGCCGTGGTAAATCGCTTGACAGTTAGGAGGAGAAAGGGCAGAGAGAGGACAGACAGTAGGCTTGGCAAAGAAGGAGAAACAGTCTTAGAGGAACTAGGTTTGACTCACAATGCATTTGTGAGTCTAAACTAAAATGAAAAATACTAAATACTAATTCGTTCACTAAAATGAAAATAGAGCTTTAAAAAAAAAGGGAGAATCTCTTCACTACCTTTTACAGAACTTAGCTCTTAGAATGTTACTCAGTGATTAACACGGTCACCTGGTTACCTGAATGCACAATTTGACCAATGCAAAAAGTAGCCAGGTGAGCAATGTGGGCAATTAGAAATGACTGACAAGCAATCTTGAGATATTCAAGTATGATTAGCATTCGTTAAACATGAAAGGAGAAAGGCAGGTGAAACAGCACCATCACTACACTAACATATAATCAATACAAAGCTGTGACGTCACTTGTGATATCAAGATGTGGATTACTACTTGTATATGCAGTCAAAGAAGTAACATATTCTGAGCTTTGTCCTAAAAAGAAATCTTCCAGAGTTCAGACAGGAGGTAACTTCATCAAATGCCCTTACTAAGCATGATTCCAGCAGTCTTAAATTTACTGTGAAACTAGATATGATACACAGTAAGTCTTAAGCAAACCTCAGAAGAATATATTGTAAATAAAATCCAATAGAAACTTCCCAGTCAGATGCACATATATTGCTCTGTCTTGCCAACACACACACACGGATAAGCACCAGAGCATCAGAATAACAGCTGCTTGTAAGAAATGAGCAACAAGCTTATTTCCAGAAATAACATAACTTTAAAAATTTAAGCAAAATTGCTGTTTCGGTTGCTTATCTGTAATCAAGTCACCCCTAACTGACACTGGATTAACTCACAGATAACATCACCTTTACAAAAGTTAGCTTTTGATAAACTATGTCTGCATATCTAAGTAGCACGTTATACAAAATACCTAAGTGAATGTTTAAAGAGGTAGTATTTTTCTGGTCATTCTCCGTTCCCCCTTTGGACTCTTAGTTGCTGTTGGCATCTACTGCTCTTTCATGTTTCAATTGCTATTAAAGTTATAGTTACCATCTGAATTACTATCATGGATCAGGTCACCACAAGTGGATTGTCCCAGTGCTAACAATAATAGCAGTAGTAACAACAACAACAGTAGTCTCTGCTATAAGGAATACAATTTTAGCGCATTTTTCACATCTGGATGTTGAAACGCTGTGAGTTTGTGTGCAGCACACTAGTCTCAGAAGCCACGGTGGGTTCAGAGTCACACCAGCCTAGCATTACACTTGAGCTAAATTTTGTGCCTAAACACAACCAATTCTGTCAGACAGAGATATCAGCAGAGCAGAGTCTGGTCTGTCTGTTAACACCCCACCAGAGTAGGAACAAGAAAAGCAGCAGCAGCTGGACACAGCTGAGTAGATGGGAGAACGGAGGGAAACAGTGAGGCTGTACCCACCAGCATGACAGGCAACACTTATGGGGACAAGAAAGCATTTTATTTGTCATGCCCCTAGCCAACACCATCTACCATTGCTTCCCTGTTCCACTCAGAACTGGATGATTACCGTCATTTTAGTTAGATTTTCTGTGCTAGCACAAAATCAACTCCAAGAGGTTTCTGAGTACCCAGAAAGCAGCAATCTGCAGCGACTCCCAACTCCAGTTAGCCTTGATGTAGCGACCCCATTCAATGAAAAGCTATGATAGTCTCGGATTACAAAAGGGTGACATCCCTGAGAAGGGGTCTCTCTTTTACTACATCAGATTGTCTAAAAAGCTATTGCATTTCACAACCAACCTTTCACAGTGCTGAAGGTATAAACACATATATACTCACACATAACGAACCGAAAATGCTCCTAAATTACTCTCTGAGGAGATAATGGTGGCAGGGTGAGGTAAGGAAAGTCAACAATACAGAAGAGCATCTTCAGAAGAAACAGAAGCGGTAGAAAGATTCTCGGTGGCAACAGGAAAGAGTAGCCAAGAGGGAAACAGCGAGAAGCGCAGCAGCATCCTTCCAGCCACATTTCAGAGCCAGCGAGCAGATACACTGATGTCTGCTCAGTTATCTGCCCGTCCAGCATCCGCCTCTAACACAAACAGTCTCACCTATAGGGTCAGGAAGACAGCAAAGCAAACAAGCTATGCCCATAGGTGAAATAATCAATCATCAGAATAATCAGTAACAATAATTCTGAAAAATCAATTCTCAGAAACGTGAACTTCAAATGACTTGGCTGCACATTCACATTTTATCTCTGTGTCCATGGGTACATATTTTAAAGCTAAATTAGTGGGGGGATTTTACCTTAATACAAAATGTCATGTAAAAATTTACTTTGGTAGTTGGCCTCCTGGACTGATTAAGCTACATACAAGTCAGTTTGTATAAATACATAGTTCTTGAAGAGACATGCTCTTACAACAGTTCTATACAAATGCTTTGTAAAACATTTATCTGGGCTCCCCATGTGGGCAAATTCACAAATAGACTTGCTAACTCCCTTCTTCCTGATGACCAATAACCAGAAGAGGAAAAAGAAGAAGAGATTCTTTTTAGAAGAATAGTCTAGACAGTTCAAAAATAGCCCCTGTGCCCTTGCCAGGTGCTAGGGAAACTGGAAAAGTAGGAACTCTGGTGCTTACTAAAATCAGGGTGGTGTTTTGACTGTGTTTTTCATTCACTCTCAGCCGTCTGGATTTCAGCAAGGAGATTCATTCCCATGCAGCTCCTGAAGAAAGCCACCTCATCCCAAGGCTTAACTGGGAAGGTTAACCATTGACAAGTTGCCAGGTGGCCTTCATACAGTGCAAAATCCTGAACATGAGAAGTATTTGTGATGCAAAGTGACAAGAGGTTTCAGAAGCTGTCTTCAGGGCTTTAGCTCATGCTTTGCCTGATTTGTTCCAATAACAAATTCTTTTTGCTTGTTTGCTTGCTTATGACACGTTCTTGACCTGGGGAAGGAGTTAAAGGTAGCAAGGGAAATCCCTCTTCTCTGTCTGCGTTTTCCAGAGAAAACAGCAAAGAAGAGCTGTTTATTCTTTCAAGTTGATGCGCATGTTCTGTGCACTCAGGATGACATTTCCTCAGTTGAGACATGTGGAGTCAGATAACATCAATTTATGTTAAATAATCTTGAAATAGAAACACATACAGTGCTGGTTTTAGACATACTAGATAATGCTTTCACATAGTCTCATTTTGCATTTTGTTTTTTTTTTCCAAGGGCATGAGAGATATATCATCTCATGTTTTAATGGATGTGGTCATTTTCTCTCTGTGGTCAAGTTTACAGATTCTTGCACGTTCTGTTCCCACATCTGAGACCTTTACATTTCCTTCAAGATCCTTAGGTCAGCAGCAATCTGTAAAATTCCACTCTGCCAGTGAACCTTTGCAAACCTCAAGTGACCAAAACTAGAGACAGCAAGGGCGGCTGCAGGAAGGTTTACCATGCAATGATCTAGGATGTTAAAGATTCCAGTTCTCTAAGCAGAGTGCTAACGCTGCATACACACAGTGTATCATATAATAAAGAAAGGCCATGGCCATCAGATCATATCATAGCTAGACCAATTAGGATTTATAATATTGAATTACGAATTACTACATGCTCAACACTACCAAACTACGTCTAAGTCTGAAAACTAACTCCACCCTATTCTTACTACCAGCTATAAATATGCCGTTAGAAAGTCAGTACTGTGAAGAGACAAAAGATGAATTGCTTTTTATCTTCCCAAAGTTTTAAGTTTGATACTATAGATAAGAAGACACATCTGCAAGTCAGAACTGCGAAACAGTTACCAAGCTGCTAAATTCTGAACTGCTGCAACCTGGATCTACCTGATGCTTCTCCTGTCATTGCCAGCATGCTGTTTAACTGCTCCTCTCCCAGTCTTTCAGCATGTTGTAAGCCTGGCAAGCAACTAAATAATGAACAAAAGATACTATACAGAAGAGAAAAATAGATTATGGTTGAAAACACCAGTGCAACTAGAAATAAGTGAAAGTGAGTCTAAATTTAACAGGGTAAGTTTTTGGGTTTGTTTGTGACTAGTTTGGGTTTGGGTTTTTTTTCCCCCCTCTCAAGTCAATGGTACACATCAGCCCTAACTTCTTCCTCAGGGCATACCATCACAGCCACTGTCACCTCTGGCTTTAATTTCCCACAGTATACATGCAAGTTTCTAAACTCAAAAGCATTACAAGTGGGAAATACCAATGCTGGGTGAAGTCCAGACCTGATGATACGAAATACAATCAAATGCTTGGCAATTTAACAAGTGACAGCAACTACCTAAACACATTAATAAATACCTTGCAATGTATATGCTTTGAGGAACAATTTCTGAAACTTTATAAATGCCCAGTTTCTCGTAGTTTACACTCTCCAATGAGCTACTGTTAATGGTTCCTATAAAGAACTGCAGATACAAACCAGACAAATTAAACACTGCAGCCAAAGGTGATTTCCCCCTCCGCTCTTAGAAGTGCCCATGCGTATACTGCTGAACTGATGATACATCTTGCAACACTGCTGGGAAGGAAAGGAAAGAACAGCAGCATGCTCAGTGAATCTTCCTCTTTTTACTACACCCATCTTAATAGAGCAAGGAAATAAGAGTGCCTATACATATATTTGCTTAATTCAAAGAAGCTAGTGTTTTACTCTGTTTGATGAAATTCAAGCAAGAAGCAAAAGGGAACAACACAAAATTATTGAACTGGAAAAAGTATTCTTGTTCCTCAAAAGAGTATCTAACTTTATGCAAAAATTACAGTTGCCCGAGTTTCACTCTAACAAGCACAAAAAGTTATCCTAATGAAAGATTTACAGTTTAAAAAACAAGCGACTGTGGCTTACTGGCCTAATATCTCTACCTGCATGTCCCAGTGAGTGGAAAGAACTTAGTTCTGTTTTGAAACTGCAAATCATGTCAAGCACAGACTGAATCCTAACTTTGATCTAAGGTATCACGCCACTGTATTTATTTAAATTGTTACATCATATAAGGAAACTAAACGCTACAGAATTTTCACGTAGCAGGCATACAGGAATTACCTGATGTAAAAAAATCAGGATAATGCCGAAGGGACTAAAGAAAAATCTTCCCAAGTCAATAAATTCATACACCAGACCTACAACCTATCCCACAAGCACCAGACTTCCTTGAAAAGATGGTATTCATCATTCAAACCTCAGGCTGCAGAGAAACGCTGCATGTAAAAAATCAAACAATCTGGTAGCACACTGACAAAGGAAACAGAAAAGAGAAAAAAATGGTTTGACCCAGCAACCTTCCCCATGATCCTGACCAGTTACTTATTCAGACAAGCACGTAATCTAAGCATTCCCAAAACTACTGCTGCACTTTTCTTGCTAGTTATCAGATAATTGTATTCTGGCACCTAGTACATGGGTCTGTAACAGATGATCTTTTCTGTATCAAGAGACCTAAATGCCACGATGAGTATTACTGCTCAAAGATAAGAAATCACGATTTGCAATCACATTCAACTCAATCATCTTCCTGCCAGGTGTTAGACTGCAGCAAGTTAGCCCTGATGATGTCTTTTAGACAGACCTGAGGTTGCAGTAAGACGAAGCAGCCCCCTCCCACGATACGGTGCTCAGAATGGCACTTCAAAGCTTAAGAGAAGGTTCTGGTAATTTGGAGTTTACAGTCAGAATCAGATGTGTCTGGCAATTCAGCATCAAAACCAAAAAGCAAATGAGGTACTGAAGTGTTTCTGTTCTCGTAACAGGAATACCAGGAATGAAGATGAATACTGACTGATCATATGCACGGTTCCTTGCATTTCTAGGTCTTCATGTCAGTACTTCACTGAAGGTTTTCTGTTTCCTCTTCAGTCAGATCTGAGAGTTCCCAAAGCCCTGCTCACTTCTAAAACACATTAAGTGGCTACCCTGGAAATAGCATTCAGCTGGAAAAGAACAAGAGTCATAAAAGTAAAAACTGCACCAGGGAATAACAGAAAGAAATCCTTTACGTTTACATTTTGAATTCATGAAGCACTTTGTGGCACACGAAAATCTTGGTGCGCAGACTGGAAAAAAGCCAATTTTGACAGCCTGGTTTTCCTTTTATTTTTTCATTCTACCATCTTCCTTACCTCTTGGTCATTCCTTCCCATCATTCATATCTTTAATGCATACTTCACTTTCCATATCACTTCACCGAATCACGAGCACTCTGGTCACCCTGACACTGCATTATCCTGTAGATACAAAGCAGTTCAGTTTTACATACAGCCAGCCTGCAGTGGTGGAAGACACGCATTACCCAAAAGCCTAGACGTTTACAGAAAAACTTTGCTAACAGCCAGTTACCATTTGCTAATTAGAACACAGGTACATTTTTGCAACGTCTTTAAAACGTTGTCTCAAGAGGTCCTTGAGTTTTCACCAGGAATAAAATCTCCTCCTGCTTTTTCCAACAATAGCTTTAAATCTACTGTTGCATTCAGGTAAGGTTTTCTACAGCCAAGGGCGCAACATTTCCTCGCATAGTTATCGATGCTCTATTTACGAGTGTAGCATTTGCCCTAGAAATACAATAGGAATTCAGAGACATTATCCAAATTAGGTTCTTCCCCCCCCACTTGTTTGGGGACTATCCCAATTGAGGCCTAACACACAGTTTACAGTTCATGTGCACTTGGGGCTACATTTTACAACAGCAGACTTGCATGTAAATAGAAGTACTACAATTCCATACTGTCATAGCTTTTGGTTGATAGACATTTTGCTGTTTTGCCAGGAACTGCAGTAAAGCTCCTGTTTTTAAGCCCAATCCATGATTACATGGAAATCTCAATTTCACATTTTATTTTGCCTCCTAAGGTAGGGTTTGAGCCCTCACAGTTGTGCAGAGAAGTCTGGTAATACTTGAACATTTAGAAAACAAAAATCAAAAGAACAAACAATATTTTTTTTTAATTCTATCTCCATATTTCTCAATCCATTTCATGATTTCTGGATGCTCCAGATTGGACAGTCTGGCTGCAGAGGAAGGAATTTTACAGAAATTTAAATCAAAGAGGTATGGCAAGCTACAAGAAGGATGTAAATACATGCATAGTTTCGTCTCTGTCAAAGCCCGAACAGCGCTACGCTCATGTGCGGATCTTTCGATTTAAAAGGCAAATGCAAAGTAAGACTTTTCTAGGGATCATTAGTTGTAGAATTAACTCCCTGTTGGTTTCATCATTTGTGAATCTTGTGGATATGCTACCAAGCACCGAGGGGCAGAACAACTGAAGGACTTCCGTTATTTACAGTTTTTGAATGGGAGATTTCTAGTGTACTACATTTGACAATTAATATTTATGTATTGGATGAGTTTGCCATCAAAATTAAACTACGTAAAAGCATAAGAAAGCACAGATCATGTATCTTTTAGCATACAAGCACAAATACACATCACTGCAGTATTGATACTTGGGGGAAAAAAAAAACTACCACCCACAACCACAAGAAATTACACATTTCATTATCAAACTTTGGTTCTACACACACTTACGTCCAAACATATCCTTATTCATGCCACACTAAATAAGCCATATCCATTCAGGAAAATAAGTTACAAGGCGTTACAATACTGGATCTATAGTCTACTTCACAGAGTTCAGATTATTTTCGCTAAAGTGAACATAAAGTACAGGCAACTGAGATTGTCTCAGTGCTTTACAGACCGTTACAAAAAGAAACGAAGAACAAAGAGAGAGTTAACTGCTAAGCACAAATCCTTGTCTCCCTGGTCTGCACCTTCACATCAGTCTACCATGTTTCACTGTTTCATTAAGTGGCAACCTATGAACCGCCATCTGACGTAGCTGCATTTGAAGAAAAGACATCTTTAACTCCCGCTGTTAGAACCCCAACCAATCTAACGATGCATGAAACAATATATATATAAAATATATATATATAACGATACATGAAATAAATAACCATTCAATATTCTCTGATTGAGCTACCGTTTCAAGGCTGAGCATAGTAGCCCATAGTCAAATTCACTTCAAATTTAATTGAGTGTATATGTTCAACTGTTAAACATTATGATCTGTTCTACCTTTTTGAGATGACTGGCAAATTCTCCTTGAATAATACAAGGGAGCTTCTCAACTTCTTTGAAGTTCATGGTCAGGCTAACACTCCACAAAGCACCTAAAAGTAAAGTCATTGTGGATAACATGTTGTACTAAATATAGATGTAATGTGAAGAATATCACTACATAACAAATTTTAATAAACATACACTTTAAAGGGAAGGTGTGCCATTTTCTTCCAATCAACCTTCTATACCACAGGATTTTACATCTTCCTCTCAGAAATATAAAATCCAAAGCAGCCTGAAAAAAAATCTCTAGTTATTTGCAAAGCAGATTCACTGAGGAGTTATTTCGGATTGATGCTAGCATCACGTTTCCTTCTGACGTTTATAGTCTACTGTATTTAAGTACAATCAATATTTATATTGCGTAACTTTGATAGGGATCAGATAGCATGTCGCAGCTCTGACATTACGCTCAGTGTAGGCTACTTCCATTTCTTCTTAGAATAACAATTTGGTCATCAAATGTAATATTAAATAAGATTTTAAGACAGCAGATGGCATCACTTAGTTATTTTACACTGTTATACTATGCAGTATAATCCATTTTTCAAGATTAGTAAATGGAGCTCTACGGACAGCATAGAAGAAATAAGATAGCACTGGTTTATCTGTCTGGTTGCCTTGATCTGCACCGAGTTTCATGCAGGCATCTTAAAAGAGCCCACAGTTTCCCACAGCTGGGGCTGCCCTTCTCTGATTCACCAGATACTTCTGAGCCCCTAAGTGAGCTCCCTACAAGCCATCCACATCTTCACTAGATCAGCAAGCATAACAGCCGGCTTTCAGAAACCTGGCAGGTGTGCCTACAGCTTAGTGGTAATTTATAAACTCTTTTCCTCACCTGTTCCCACTGGGATCACTATTAGAGCTACATCACGCCATCGCACACAAATCCACAAAATTCTTTGAACCGCTATTAGAGGAGCTGCCCATTCAACAAATCAGGGTTGACAAAAATGGTGAATGCTAGAAAAGCTTTTCATGCCCATTCAGCATCACACAGGAAATAACAGACCTGACTGAGCTTTGCGAGTAGCTGCAAAACAAGATCTGCTATTCAATCTTCTTCTTGTAATTTCTTTCTTACATAATACATGGGACTAAGTGAAAAAAAAAGGCAGAAAGAGACATTTCCTTTGTGTATTCAGGTGATATAAAGATATGAAAAGGTAAACTATAAAAACAAAGGCGTCTGCTCACAGGCTCAAACTGCTGTATGGAAAATGGGAATTCAGAGCAGGCAATGTACCAAGTCATTTTCTGATCCCTTTTCAGAAGAATAACAAAAACATTATGTTCTACTCAGGGTATTTAGAAAGTGGCTGTCACAGTAGTTTGTAGGTGTTACAGTAAGAGTTCGTGACCAAAAAGGGTTTATTTTTCTGGGTGTCATTCAGTTAGAACCGATGCTAGAAAGCACTGTGAGGGTCTTAAGCTGAAGATGCCAGCAGGGAGCAGTCAGGTGGATGTCCTTTAGCAGCCTGCCTGGCAAGATTTCTACATTGCCCATGGTGCAAACCTAGCCCAGAGGTGGCCCTGCGCTGTTTGATCTCTGATAAGCACCGCTGCTAACTGATCCCTCCTGATCCGCACACGATTCCACAGAGCGCAATGGAGAATGACAGGAGGGTCACTTCAGACCTTGTGTGACAGAGACAGGTAGGAAACAGGGAAAAGGCCACACAGAGAAGGAAAGAAGTACCAGAGTATGGGAGAAACACTCTCCTCCTCACCCACACGTACACAGCTCTGCTTTTCTTCACCCAGTCCTAACTTTTTCTCTGGTCTTGCCTTTTTAAAAACTACTCAAAGAGCCATGCTGTATGAACTGTCTGAACTCATAGATGGCAGCCTTATATAATACATAGCAATTCCTTGCAGGATTGCTAACAGTTGATCCTTGCTTGATGGATAAGTGCAAATACCCACCAGCATGCATGCTTAGTATTTAGCATGCATTTAATAGCAGCCAGGAGCTCGATCTGAGCATCTTCTGCCTGTAGTATGAGATTTTCAATGAAAAAACAAATTACGAAAACCAACTGGGCAAAACAATTTGTGAAGAAGCTGTAGGTTTCTTCAGAAAGGAAAAAATTACTAGAGAGAATACTGAAGACAAACATTAGAACTAATGAAGAGATTATAAAATCTTTTCATTTTATATCTTTGTAAAGACCTGTTTTCTCCCTCGGTGTACATATCAGCACATTAGCAGCACACTATGAAAGCATTCATCCTCTTTCTGCTCTCAGCCTAGGGCAGAAATAAGCTTTTTCGGCCACTCAGAGCATGTCAGTACACTTCTGAAAAGCAGAGAGCTCTAATGGCTCTGAGGAACAGAGGAGGGAAGGAGGGAAGCAGTCAATCTCTGACACAATAAATTACAGAGCCACTCTGAAATGTTTTTTTCTTTTTATGGAAGTCACCTTCTAAAGTGTTGGCACTGTGTGCTTTAGACAATACTTTGGTTTTTCTCCCCAAGGGTTAATTTTTTTCCCCGATCTGTTAGTAATACAAACTGAATGTCTTTTTTTTTTTCCATAATAGAATGAAATAGACATATAAATCTATGAACTGAAACCAGCAGCACCATCACTAATGCCATGATAGTTGGCATTCATACTGTAGCCACAAGCTTTCTGCCAAGTCAGTTTTGAAATATGTATTAGTCCAAAAGATATTAGACAGAAGATACAAGACTAAATTCCTAGATGTCACCAAATAGTCAGTAACATTATTTATAGTGAATATCACTACCATAATGACAAGCATTACATGAAACAGTTGCCTACAGTAGCAGAGGTTAGCCTCAAGTGATCTTGCCCTGCCCTATCTTATAGCTGCAGCTTAACCAAACAGACAATGCGGACACAGATGTTAAAAAAACAAGGCACCAACTCAGGAACTCCGTACTCAGGGTCACAAGTGATGTGGGGTAGACTTCAAAGTTTAGGTGAAACATACACATTTAAATAGAGAACCACATTTTAACATTACTTAAAAGTCTAAAGTTACACATAGCGGTCTAGCAGGGCTTGCTAGTAAAAGAACTAAGTCAGTTGCCTAAGCCCTATTGCAATCCATAGTTATTAACTCAGCAGTCTGTTTAAAGCCTGTAAAATACCACTGAGGACTTCTGATATACTTACGTGCCTAGACATTTCCGAGTACTTGGCCCACAGGTACACACGAACCGGAGCCCCTTAGACTTCCTGAATACTGAAGCCATTCTGCCCCATTCAATGAATTTCGTGGAAACTGAATCTCAACCTATATATTATGTTCTTTATGCAGACACACACATACGTATAGAAAGAAAAAGCATTCCCTATAATCACAGGGAAAGTTACATTGACATGCCTACATTATTTCACATTCAGCTGCAGCAAGCTTTTGAGCTAACCTGCGTACATGAAGCATTATATTATCCCCAGCTTACTTCTGGCAGGGATAAACAGGTCTCCAGAGCTCCACTAGTTCCTACGATGAACCCCTACGGGATTCGCTTCATGACTTGCCTTCCCACACCTTCAGAATTATTTCCTTCCCCCACTTCTTCTGGACTAGCCTTCCCAGCCAAATTCTGAATTTAAGTAGTGAGAACGGATGGTTTCTCAAGCAAGTAACAATCTACTTACACTTTTATCCCAGTCTCAGTTGTTTGTTTGCAGACCTCTGCAGCAATTGCCAACAGACTAGCTATCTCCTCAATAGGGTGCAACTCTGAAAACCTGAAAAATTACCTCCTCCTTTCTGTCTTTTGCAGTGCTTTTAAACTGGTGGTGGGAGGAGCAGAAAGTCTCCCTGTCTCGTTGTGTGAGGAAAAGTTAAATTTCCATCAGAAGTGACTCACCGACATTAATCATACATACACCAGATTGAAAGGCACTCACAATGTGAAGCTTGAACCCCATTCTCGGTTAAGCAAATGAGAAGCAAATTGCTCAGCACTACCACGTTATTTTAACTGCCATATCTGTATGATTTTGCACAATGGAACTGATGAATATAAATTAATTGTTCCTAGCACTGAACTCTTGCAGAGAAATGCTGCTGAATCTTTTGGAAGAATCTTTTGGAAGAATCTTTT
>VZSC01001640.1:162092-250236 GCA_013398225.1 Steatornis caripensis | reverse complement strand
ACGACTTCTCAAAAATTATGGATAGTGGCTTAGCATCTTCTTCCGCCACTTCCCTCAGGACCCGCAGATCCATCCCACCAGGTCCCATGGACTTGTGCACCTTCAGGTTCTTTAGATGGTCTCAAAGCAGATCTTCTCCTACAGTTGGAGGTTCTTGATTNTAGCATATTTTCCAGGAGGTTCTGCTCCATGATCTTGCCAGGCACAGAGGTGAGGCTGACTGGGCTGTAGCTCCCCAGGTCTTATTTTATTCCCTTTTTAAATATGGAGGTTATATTTCCCCTTTACCAGTCACTGAGAACTTCACCAGACTGCCACGACTTCTCAAAAATTATGGATAGTGGCTTAGCATCTTCTTCCGCCACTTCCCTCAGGACCCGCAGATCCATCCCACCAGGTCCCATGGACTTGTGCACCTTCAGGTTCTTTAGATGGTCTCAAAGCAGATCTTCTCCTACAGTTGGAGGTTCTTGATTCTCCCAGTCTTTGCCTTTGCCTCTGAGACTTGGGTGGTGTGGCTTGAGCACTTGCCAGTGAAGACTGAGACAAAAGAGTCATTGAGTACCTCAGCCTTCTCCATATCCAGAGCAACCAGGTCTCCTGTTTCCTTCTGGAGATGGCCCACATTTTCCTTAGTCTTTCTTTTAAGGAGCACTTCCATAGCCTGCTGTGGACTCAGTCTTTCAAATTGTCTCATCCTTGAACACTGAATAGCTACTCCAGCCTTCAGTATGCTTAACCACCAGGCAATGAGCTTGGAAGGCTCCTGAAACTATTTGCAACAGAAAACACACACACATGCACATGTGTACACACAAGCACACTCAGGCGCTATGGCTATGTTATCCTTTAGAGGCCTAAGAGCCATTTAAGAATGATACAGACTTTAAGATAACGTATGATGAAAAAGACATTGTATACTTGGATCCTGGCATGAAGTTATCCTAGAGACATAACAAGAAATAATGTTTTGTGGCAGTTGTAGGCAGTGGTTCAGTTTGAAGCAATAAGCTACTCTGAGAGACAGTTGGTGGGACAAACTTGTTAGGAGGCCTCTGAGTCTCCTGTTGCCTTAGTCTAGGCCTAAAATTTAGGGTCTGTAAAAATATAAAAAGAATAAAAATATTCCCACCAATCTTAAGACCAGTCATTGCACAAACAGCAAACCAGTCTTGTTGATGGGTATACAGGAGCTTGCTCTGCTGTAATACAGCAAGTCTTGCTTATCTGCCTTGCCGAACAATAAAGATTGCATCCAAACCTATGCTTGGACTCCTGTCTGGAGAGACATCATCATTAAATGTATTTGAATTCAGGAGTTCTGAAATTGCTGAGTTTCACTGAACTGTGACTGGTCATGGGATTGAAAAGCTACAAGCAGAGGGGCAGACAGGCATTGCCCTTGTGTCCACACACAGCATGATCCCAGCAGTTCTGTCTCCTTCCAAAGGGGACTGAAAATTGTAGCTAAATGCTCCCAAAACTCTAACCTTTAAACTGAAAGGAGGACGTATTTCCTTACAAAATCACTCACTTTGTCTACCTTGGCCTTGTGTTCATAGAGCTCCCTTCTTGTTCATGGAACAACTCAAAGTGGCATTAGCTATTCATAGAAGTTACTTCTACACGAGTCAAACAAGGCAGTCAGGATGTGACAGCTCAGACGAAGTTAGAGCAAATAAAATGCAAATAATGAAACTAGATTCATGTGGTTCAGCCCTTTTCCTCTCCTATCTTCAGCATCTTTGTGACACCGCTGTGATGGCTGATAAGAAAACAGGGGGTCAAAATGTCAAGAAAACAGAGGTTGTTTCCTCTGCGTTGAAGACAAAAAGCAACAGCTCCCAGCTTTCTCATGGCTTAGCCCAACCTAGAGAGCGGCCAAACTTTGTTCAGGTGGGACTGAGAGGTGCTGGCTGCAAGGAGGAGACATCTGCACAACAACAACTTATACCCATTAGCATGATTCAGAGCCTGGGACACCTCATTTTCCCTGGGTGCTCTGTTTTTCTGCATTGAGCAAAAGACTATATACCAATTCTCCCACTCCAGGAAACAGATGCAAAAGCTTTTCAATAATGGTCAATGCACCAGTTATCCTCAACTTATCTGCTGGGGGTGGAAAAGGTCTCTGTGAAAGATCTGCCACCTCTACAAGCTGCCTTCTGACCATGCAGTTTGCCACGTTCTTGCTATTATAATACAAGGCTCAATGCCCAGGCTTCATGTTGAGAAACAAGTACAATGTCACAGACTTAAAATTCAAGCTGCTGGAGTCTAAGGATGTAAACTTGTTGAAAGAGAAACTGTCAGGCTTGGGGAGGGAGGGCTTTTTGAGGCAGTTGATCAGACTAACTGATAAACTGTGAGCTCCCAAAAGCAACTGATAAAGGATACAAGGACAAAAAAAAAAAAAAGAAGAGAAAAGAAAAATTATGACCTGTGTCTGATCTCTAAGTCCTGTAAGAATAAGACCAATGCAAGATGAATCTGAGAATTGAAATTCGTAATTGTACTAGATAGTAACCATTATGGATACAAAAGAAATATTGCTTTCATGGCACTTAATCTTTTCACCCATCTCTCCCACTGCAAGGTCCCTCTCTGCTCTACTTTTATGTCTCAGATAATTTATAAATTTACAGTAAACTCAGAGCAATTTTTCCCAGTTTCTCCAGTTTCTTTTCTTTTTTTTTTTTTAATTTGGAGTCTTAAAAATGTCTTGGCCAAGCACTTGTCATTTTATTCAGCTATGTTGGTTAGTCTACCAAAGATACTGCTTTGTCTCACTGATATTCAGTGAATTGGTCTCCAACAGCAGCAGTATCAGACACTGGAGTTTACAGAGGTGTGGTGGGATACGTTACAGCTCAAATGACCAAGACCTTAACCAAAGGAGAAAAAGTTCTCTTCCATCTTCTGAAATCTTCAAAACTATCTGGAAATCTCCAGTCCAATCACACTTACGATGTTTGGCTCTGGGTGCATGGTCTAGCTGGGGTTCTGCACACAGGGGCACCCCAGAGCACTGCAGCAGCTGTGAGCATCGCTACTACTGAATTATCCACATGACCTTCAAATCTGTGCATCTAGAGGCCAAAATTCTTCTTTTCCCTAGGAAACAGAAAACCTTTCTGCAAAAAGAACCAAAGGCAAATCCCACCTCATCGGCAGCGCTCTTTCACCATCTGTTTTCCTTGGGAAGGCCCATTTGCCCTGACTCACACACACAGATCCACAAGCGCGAGGTGCTGATCCACTCGCATACACAGAAAGCAAAAACCCCAAAGCCTAAAGATGCATTTTAGGATGCTTCTCCCAGCAAGGAAGCTGGAGTTTTCTTATGTTCCATTTTTAAAGTATCACCTAAGTGCTACAATGCCGCATAAATACACACAGAAGGCGAAAAAAAAAATCTGTATTGGCCCTAATCCTTAAATCTCAGCAAACTAGCTGAGATCGCCTTTAAGGAGATCACCTTTGAACACATCATAGGATTAATCCTTTTCTTTTGGCGATCTGTATGGCGGAGGATATCTGTTCTGGCATCTAGCTGTGGTTTCTGAATTAACGGTCTGTATAACACTTCTTATATAGTCTGTGAAACTTTTTAGGGCAATTTAGGGATTAAGTTCCCACTTTAGGAACGAGTTAGTCATTGTCCCCAGCCCCGAGCTCACCAGGCGCTGTGAGGGGTTGTCTGGCAGGTGAGAAGTCACGAGCTCGGGGGCCACAGCATTCAAGCTTTGCTTTGCCACTGTTGTCTTTGCAGAAAACGCTCAGATGGCTTCACTGGCCGCAAAAGGAAAACCAGTAGGGTTCAATTCTATCATTTATTACCTGAAGTAAGTAATTCTTTTGGGTATCTTGCTAATATTGTTTTGAAACCTTTATTGTGTACCCAAAGCGGGCAAAGTAGAGTGAACTATAGCATCTGTGACAGAAAAGAAATCCCCCAAACCGCAACGTTTCTTTTCTTTTTCATTGGGATTGGTATTGACCTGTTAAGGAGAAATGTGTTTACTGGCACGGTATTATCCTTTTCCAGAAAAATGGTGTCACAGCCTTTCAATTCTTTGAAATTTGCCTTGTCACAAATATTAACAAACGGGTACATATTTTGCTAAGAAGTACTGATTTCTTAACAGTAGCTGTAAAGCTGCCAAAAACCCTTGCAAGAAAAACAGTAACTGCATTTTAAGCTAAAAGAAGTAAGTAAAAACCAATCACTTTTCCCAAATAAACCATGACTGGAAGATTCATAGTAAGATCAGCTCCATATATATTTTTACCCATTTCTGATAATATTTCAAAAGCCATCCTTAGCAAGCTGGTAAATGCAGAGGCATATTCATGTTCAATATTCTCACCAATGCCTATCTATCACCTAAAGCATTACACAACTTTCATTAAGTTCCCATCACTTCTGCGCACTTAAGAAGAGAGCCAGCTTAAGAAAACATTTTCAAAGTGAACTGCTGCTCATTCTGGGAGGCAGACAAAAATTTGATTTCCCCCTTTCTCATACTGCATGTGGGTGTGTTTCTGAGCTTCACGTTTTCCGTCTCTGAGGTTCGAGTTCTTATTTGCAGTTGTGGCAAAGAAGCGCTAAAGAAATTGCTTTGACATTTCATTCACAAGACCTGAGGTCTGTGGTCATTCTCATATCTAGCAGGAGAGCTTTGCAAACGCAGTATTGTCCTTTTCTCAGACGGGTGCACATTTTCATGGCTCTTAAGGACCAAGGGGCACTAGCCAGGCTGCTATAATTTTCCCTCATTTTGGTCCACAACATCAGTGTGAGGCTGAAAGGACACAATGGGACGGGAGAAGCCCTGAAGGCACCAGAGATGGGCTAGGGCTAAACAGCTAGAGAAGGGATGGAACCTTTTGTGCAGCTTGTATCAGCTCTTGTGGGTCAGGAAGGATTTACAGCTAAAATACTTTAACATGGGAGTGACTGAAATGTCAAAGGGCCATCAGTGACATGAAATCTGGCAGCAACTTCGACAAGTTTACCTTTCTGCAAAGCGCAAACTGAATTTGATTTTAGCTTTGCTTTTTGAGGCAAATGCAAGATCTGAACACTGACCCTAGATGTCCAAACCCATCTGGTGGAGCTGGAACACAAGGTGTCTTCAGAGCCCTATTTCTTGTAGAAGAAAGCCAGAACTTGGTTTTGAAGACGTGCCTCTGGGAGGACTTTTGTTTATGGTATGCATTCATTTATCCATCTTCATCAAGGTTTCACCCCTTAACCCCACCAAGATGGGTACAAGCCCCCACCGACCGGACTTGAACAGACTTGGGGAGGTGACATCTCCTCTGAACCACAATCTGTTCAAGTACCAGTGGTTTTCCTGTCTATAGGTTGTCACCCTGCAGATGACCTACATTATCTTTCTCTATTTTTTCTGTTCTCCAGATGGTGAGGTCTGATACAGCCAGGTGTGTCTGAGCAGCTGACTGGCTCAGCACAGGGCACGCGTCCTCAGCCACAACCGGAGGATCTTCCCATCGTTCACTGCTGATGCTGTGAATAGAGAGAGGGCTCAGGGTCTGTCCCACTGTGCCACACACACCTGGCTCAGTAAATCCGAAAGATGATAAGCAGGTAACGCTGCAGTTCATCAGCACGTTATCTGTTGGTATTTTGTGTCATGAAGGAGGTGGTAAGCTCCTCTGGGGCTGAAGCCCACAATAAACAAAATGCCAGGTTTAACCTGACTATCCCCCCAAAAGTATCTTTTATAAATAAATGCAGCGCGCAGAAATAAAATATGTCCTTGCGCCCAGTTGAATGGAGCAATCAAAATGAGTTCCTAATTGGAAACTTACGAAAATAGTAACCGGGGGGATCCTCTTGGTCAGGCAGAGACGGGGAGATTTGAAACGGCACGTACAAAACCTTCCCTTGCTGGCAAGGAAAAGGGTTGCACAAGTTCTCTGTAAACATCTTTATCTGCGGTCATTGGCCGTCCATCCTAAACATTGGATGAGTTCTCCCCATCTTTTCACAATGGGTTTTTTTCTGGTTTCTAAGAACTGTTTTCGAGGACTACCATTCAGCATATGAGAAAAATGTGTGAACATGATGCACAGTCAGTTCTTTTTTCTCTTGGTCATTGCCCCATTACGGAAGTACAAAACATCACACCACCACGTACCCTACTTTTCTCCGACACTTTCCATACAGTATCTATAAGCACACTACAAACATCCCTGCCTGGAGGGAAATGCAGTTTCTCTGCTGAACATAAGGAAAAGAAAATTGAAGGGGTGGTGTGAGGAGAGTAAGAGGCATCCTTCTTAATGCCCAGTACATTGCCTTATAAAATGACAATCCTGTCTCTATCTAATAGTTTGAATTAATCTCTTCCAGACAAATAAAACAGACTAAGGAAAGAAAACAGGGTGGAGGAGAAAGTACAAAAAAACATGAAACAAAGATGTCATTTTAAATCACTGGCCCCAACTCAGCGTGTAACTATTTTCTACGGCAAGGAACATGACAAACAAATTCCTCATTGACTGGTACTTTCTACAGCTCCATGAAAGCAAAAGGCTGTGGATTTTACAGCTCCTTAAAGTATAGGGGGAGATCCCCACCAGGACTGCTCCAAGCCCCTGAGCGGTGCAGGAATCGCCGCTTGTCACGCGGCGACCTATCAGCAGAGGGACAGAAGCACAGACTGGATTTTCAGTCCCGGCTTTTGAGACCTAGCTGCCAAACGGCGTTACAAAGAACGACCTCTGGAGATTTCTCATACTTTTTTTGGCTTATTCTCCTGGTGTATTCGTCTTAACGGAAATCAGCTGTTCTCCTTCTCACTTATACAGTATTTGCAGAAGAGGCTTTAGCATCTGGCCTGGCTATTATTAAAAGATGAGAACATCCTGCTCTGTTAGGAGAGCACCACTACCAGCAACAAAAGGACAAAGATCTTTCACATCCGGGTTTTTTGAGATCTGCCTGGATTATCTGGGGGTTTTTTTCCCTTCTGCCACAGCCTTTCCTTTCTATTGCCTGATGTTTGCTAACTGGCCTTGCACACCCTGGAGCAGGGATAAAAGTTGAGCTTTCCTGGGAGAAGCTATCTCACAGCATTTGGATGCAGCAACATCATTTTCAGCTACTAAGGACTTCTTTTTCCAACTACGGAAATGAAAAAGTAAACAAGCTGGGGGTGGGTGAGGGGCTGCCTTGGTGTTTAGGCTCTGACTTTATTTTTAATAGTGCTCTAAAGCCCCGGCCTGGAGGAATACAAATGAAGGAGTGGAAAGCAGGGGTCACTAAGCACTGGACTCCTATAGATGCGCAACGAGGTTTTAAAGCCTTACCGTATCCTGCGTGCCCGACCCCAGAGGCAGGGAAAAACCCAAACCCAAAACCAAACCCAAACCCCAACCCCATCCCAGAGGCTGGGGGAAAAGTCACAAATCGCACTTTGGGAGGCTGGGGTGCGGGACATCAGGAGAAGCACGGGGACAGGAGGCTCTGCTGAAACCCCGGCTCCATCTTCACACTTGGAAGATATCAAGACTTGCTGGGCACAGCCACACTGAGCAGTGGTCCTGCATTGAGCCTTCCTTGGACCAGGAGGCTCACGGAGACCTCTTCCAACCGGCATTTTGGTGACCTTTCATTGATAACGCCCACATTCACAGTTTGAAAAATGCTGACGTCCAAAAACGTGGGGCTATTAATAGAGGGACTTCAGCTGATCTCTTCTGGCGTAATCACCATCTGAATTTGGCCTCTTGGTGAACATTAATCACTGGCAAGTTGCTGCAGCGTATCAACTTTAACGTGGGTTGTTTGCTTTTCACTAAGTGTTGGGACATCCCGCAAGCTCCAGCTGCTCATCCCGAGCGAGCTGCTGGGAGGGAGCGGCCAAGGGCTGCCTTCACCGATTGCAGCGATCTCTGTTTTTCTTCCTGCCCCACCACAAATCCCGAGTAAATCTGTTGAGACAGCACAACTTGGCCTTAACTCCGCATTGTTTTTTGACCAGATCAGCAGTCTGGAAACTGGGTCAATTTTTCTAAACATGTGGTTTAGAAATGTGCTGTTTCAAAGGACACTATCCAATGGTGTGAGACCGAACATTGGATTTGTAGTAAAAAGAGCTAAACAACAACAACAACAAGCGTTCAAAGCTCTCTATAAACACTGAGTCCATAGGACAGCCTGACAAAGTAGGAAAATAATAAATCCTCTCTTCTATACTTAAGGAAACTGAGGCATAAAAAGAGGAGTCCAAAGCCGCCTGGAGAATCACAGATGACGCTGAAATTTCCCAGCTACAAAACAAAAGCTAATTTGTCTCAACTTTACAAAATCTTACAGATATACCTCCAAGGGTTTTATTTTATTCTCTTACCTGAACTGCAGTGGGGAAACTCAAGTCCACTTGAATTCCCAGTGAGGGAAATTCAAGTCCACTTGTTATTTAGGTAACGCGGTCAACATTAGAAATTCAGGTTGCATCTACTCCGAGAAAAATAGGCAATTAATCTGCATGAAAGTAGCAGGGCAGGGCTGAGAAGTTCAATTTTAAATTACGTCATAGATCTCAAGTTACTTTGCACTGTGTCAGATCACCGAATGCTTTTGGAAGTTTACACTTTGTTCGCTTTGTATCTCACAGCCTCATCTGTTTATGGGCCCAAGAGGTTCCTATTCCCAGAGGGAAGATGCTGACGTCCCCCCCTCCAAGGCCATACAAGTATCACAAAGAGACCCCGTGGGAACATCTCCATACATCCCAGACTGATATTGCATTGGTAGATCTACAGGGAAAATATCATAGTTAGAGAAGGCCAAAGATAGTCCTTTTGAATGCTAAATATTTAATATTTGACTTTAAACTCACACTAAAACTTCTCTTCAAGATGTTGAGCAGAAATGCTCAACTCGCTCCCAGTATTTCATCCACCACAGTCATCCCCATCACCTATCCAAACATTATAGGTTTCTAGTGCATTTGCTTATAATTTTAACTCATCCAACAGATATTTCTAGTGAACAATGCTCTCGGGCTGTTCTCTGTGAGCATTCAGCCAGGTGGTGAGTGCCTGAACTGCAAAGCTGGTCACCCACAGCGCACCATGCCCTCTCCTACCCAAACGTATGATCCAGTGTAAACCCCCGAGCACTGCAGAGCACTGCGGTGACTTATGCAGAGCATTGCCCATCGGTGAGCGGTTGCCCAGGGGAGGGATTTCACCCCAAAAAACTGATCCATTTCCTCCTGATCACGCAAAAGGTAACTAGATGGTACATATCAGTCCTTGGATATATAACTGAGGTCGTTTCTTCCTTTTTCCCAGTAAACAGCTTGATGAATTTTTATTTGGTGTCAGCACGGGATTTGGTGCTGAACCATAGCCAGACCCGGCTCCTTCTCTTTCCCACCTCTCCTAAGAGCTTGTTGTAGGCACAAAAAAAGGCTGATGTAGGCCTGTGGCTGCCAACACCTAGCTGCTCTGAGCCTCTCTGGTGTTGCTCACAGCCACAGGAAGTTAAAAGTTATAACCAAGGCCAACAGGGAGAGGCTGTGCAAGATGCTGCCCACCATATGAAAGGTGCACGGGACCACCAAAGGCCTTACTCCAACGATCCAATGTTCAGCCCTTACAAGCCAAAAGTAAGAAGCTATTTAATGACACCAAAAGGCGAGGAAGACAATGGTCGCCACCCCTCGTAGGAAGCGTCTTCAAATCTTATCTCCTAAAAGTACCTTGATATCCTCCCACTGCTCTACACGACTCCCCATCAGGCAGCCCTCCACACTGAGCAGTGGTGGTCATATTGCCTCGAGAACCGTTGGTTTCTGGCTAAGGCAAGAGAATGAGAGTCAACTTCTCAAGCTGCAAAGGGGTAAATGAATAAAAAAATCAAAAGCAACACATGATGTGTGACGGGAATTGCTGCACTGGATCAGAATGATGGTTTGGATCTTCCGATCCTTTTGCTGACCATGTCTGCCATAAGTATGCCAGAGAAACATGCCAGAAACCAACAGAAGATAGAGGGATCACTGTAACTCCTCAATAACCTGCCTATGTAAGAATTTAAATCTGTCAAATCTCTTTATTCAGACTGAGTTTAGCTGAATATGTGTTATCCGTGCAGTCGCACAACCATCTTTCAGCTTAGACAACAACTTATAGCAGGTGATAGCTCCTAGCCTGACTCACAGGACCGTGGGATAATTTGAAGGGGACCGTGGTGGGTTTCCAGCCCAACCTTCTGCTCAAGCAGCCTTAGCTCTGGGGTCAGACCAGGTTGCTCCAGGCTTTACCCAGCTGGGTCCTGTAAACCTCCAAGAACAGAGGTCGCCAACCTCACTGGGCCCTTGTTCTGCCACTTGACCATCCAAAATAATGAAAGATTGTTCATTTCCCTTTATGAGCATCTGGATTAAGTGATGATGAAAGCAAGAATATAATGAACATCCCCCTGTGCTCTGACTAGCTGAGATGGGTTAACCTGTGTACCAGAGGGCAGCAGAAATTCTTAGCAGTAACATTTGTAGCATAAGTCACCCCAAAACAATTTATATAGCAATTACACTAGAGAGCATTGATTGATTTGCTTGGTTCCTCACTCTTGGATAAAGTTTCCCTAAAATCAGACGTCAGATTATGGGCTGGAATGAAAACACCCTTGAACCCCCCCAAACATTATCTCAGTCTTCAACCACCATGCAACGAATGTGTAGGTCCATGGTAAAGCCAATAGAGCTCACAAAATCAGTAATATTTAAACTTCAGAGCTAAAGGTTTCTTGAAATGATCAGAACCTCATGCCTCTGTGCTACTATTTCTCTTTTGCAGACTCAAGAAACAGCTGTAAAGGGTAAGAACTTACTATGAAATCAGGCACAAGCTTGCAAACAACTCCTGTCCTCTCCTCTCCTCTCCTCCTGCAGACAGCCTTGAGTGAACTTAATCTCACCTTCATTAGCTGCATCTCCTCCTACCCCTGACACTAGGCTGGAGGAAAAATAGCCTCCTCCCCTAGTCTCCTCCCTATCCATACATCTTTTGCTGCTTGGAAACTATTCTTGCCTCAGGTCATGCAAATCACAAGATTATCTGTAACTGCATTCCTCCAGTCTGACCAGGAAGAGGTGGGGATATCGCAACCCCCATCCTGGAGAAGTGCCATTGACTCAAATCCCTCCCCCCCACCCCCAGTTTGGAAATCTATCCTAGCTTTTCCTGTACTTCAATCTCTGCCCACAGCGCCATAGCACCAGAATGTCCCGACTAATGTCAGTTGTTAGGTTTCAGAGTTAATGATCTAGCAAGGTAAAGGGAGCAGTTTGCATTCCTTTAAGAAACACAGGTTTTGAGAGTTTGCAGCCTCAGGAAAAGAAGCAACATTTGAGATCAGATTTAGGAAGTGTCCTTTACCACTCACAGGCCTGGAAACTTGCTTTTTATATCTATTCAAAAAGTTAAGCGTTACAGAAATTGATGCCATCGCCATGGAAGGGCCAGTGCTGTGTCCTACCATGTACTTACTTTACCCTGCCTGGTGCATGGCTAAGAGGAGACAGCAGAAGAAAAAGAAGCATAGAAGAACATTAACAAAAAAAAAGCCATTTTATTGAAAATGAAATTCAAACTTCAAATTAATATTACAATCATGAGAAAATGCCAAACAATTCAATTTACAGTTGCAACATACAATACAAATAGTCCCTTTGAAGTTGAAGTAAACTGATCCACAATCATCGTCTGTGGCATAAAGCAGAGTGTGTTTGTACAATATGTGCATGAAAAGCAAATCTCGGGTGACAGTATTTGAAAAAATAAAAAATTAAAGCTTGTATTTACACAAAATGCTACAAATATTTTGTTCCAGCGGAAATTCAAGACTGGTAAAGCATATTTAACAACAACAACAAAAAAAAAAATTGGAATGTCACTCATATTACCTAAAACAAAAGTTACTGTAAAAGTATGGTTTTGGCTGATATACTTAAAAGTATTGCATTAAAAAAAAAAAAGCAAAGAGTTATCTGTAAACATGGAAGTAAACAAACATCTAAAAAAGTTCTCAGAAAATGTTAAAATGAAATGCATTCTATTCAGAAACAACAAGAAATTCAAGGGTTCAGAGAATGGGGCTTCTTTGAGCTCATGGCTAATCTAGGTTTTAATTATTGCTTTTGCTCATGGCTTGTTGTCCGCGTGCAGCCCGGCGCAGGGCTGAGCTTTGCTTTGCTAAGTGTGAAAGTGCAAAATTTTCCTCACTCAAGATGGTTCCTGTGGAAACCGGTAAGACTTTGCTCGGGGAACTGCTGGCAAAAAAGTTCAATGCTAGGAAAGACACAGCAGCTGGTCTTTTAAAAGAAACGATAAACGCCACATGAATAATGCTGTGGGTTAAATAATTTGCTTTACTCATCCATTCCGACCCGCTGACCCCGATCTGGTTACCCTTAAGAGGAGAGAGAGGAGGATTTAATCCTCCCTTTGGCAAAAGGGACATCATGCCTGTTGTGCTGGAAGTAAATCTTTGGTAGGATAAGAGAGGTGGATATTAAAAAAAAGGACATTATTTAATCTTTAAATCTATGACCGGTGCCAAAGATTGCCACTCACCAAAGGGAAAGGGCTGTCATACCTTTGAGAAAACTCCTTTCTGCCGATGCTAAGCACCTCGAAAAATGTCAAATAATCTGATATGATTTACTACATAGCGCCGGTTGGGGTTTTTTTTTTTTAGTCTGAAATCCTGATTCAAGAGCATTTCCAAGTGAACTCGAAAGCATTTTCCGAAAGCTTTGATGAGCATCTCAGCCTGTACTACTCCCTCCATGACCGGCCTGATGTACTGGGACAGATTTTCCAAAGGCACCAGGAGGGTTCAGGAGCACAGGGGTCTACTGAAAGTCAAGGGGCTGGTGCTCCTCCATCCATAGGTACTTAGAAAATCCTTTCCTTCCTGTCTCAAGCAGGCAGAGCCAGACGCCTGTCCGCATGGCCAGGAGGGCCGAGGCACGGATCAGGCATGCGCACCTCGACTGGGAGGAGAAAACCTTTTCAGCGTCTGTCCCTGTCTGGTCCAGTTGAAAAACCACGGGGACGCAAACAGAGTCCTGTCGGTACTGAGCAAAACAAAAGTCTGGTCTGTGCTGGATTTATCCAGAAACAAAAACCAAGTGCTTGAATTTTACAACAAAGTCTTAAAAAAAAAAAAAAAAATCTGGGTTGCTGCCTGCAGCCACTCTTAACAATATTTCAACACAAATGCACCCTAAAAATTACTTAATATGCATACAGTAAACCTTAAAAAGCCCTTCTCAGCAATAACAAATAATGTACAAATATAGTACCTTTTATTAAATAGGAAACAGCTTGCACTGGCAGTACATCTTTTTCTCTTGCTTACTAAACAAAAAACAAAACTGAAATGTGTAACCAGACACTGGCTTTTTAAGTGCTGCTGAGACTAACAAACGTATTTTACAGTTACAAATAAATGGACAGTGGTATGCTTCAAGCTACCACAAACCAACAATAAATAGAATCAATTACAGCTTCCATCTTTGAAGGAAAACTAAGTATTAGGAGAAAAAAAAAAGTGTCTTACTTATACTTTAAGCATACTTGGTATACAACCTTTAGAAGGCAAAGACTTTATTTAATTTATTTTTTTTTAAGAGCGCGTCATCACACAAATAGGAGGGAAGTAGCATGCTAATGCCAACTCGTTTAACAGCTTCGCTATTAACGAGCGGTGATGGTGTTGTCCGGCTCTGTATGGCTATGCCCACCGTTGAGTTATTGCCATACTTTGGAGGCAGACAAAGTACAGCCAAGGAGCAGTGTGGTGGCCGGCAGCTCCCTGAGGAGGCTGCGGACGGCGATGGCTAAGGCAGAGGAAGGAGGGAGCGCTGTCAAACTCCATCAGCACATGCTGAACATCCTGCTAAACCAGGCTTAACATCACCCACTTGGGGAAAGCACAAGGAGGGCGGTTCGGCTCCAACCACATCCAGCCGACGCCGTGTCGCCTCCCCCTTTGCCGTAGCAGCCCTGGACTTGGCAAAATTTGGACCCGCCACTGGATAGTTTGGAGGCAGACACGTTGGTTAAGGGGTTTGGGTGCAATTTGCTCTCCCTGTATCATGCCTGGGAGCCCCAGGGTGGCATTTAAGGTGACTTTTTATCTTCAGCATTTGCAGAGGTATCGCTGCCCTTGTGCTTGTCTCTCTAACATAGCAACAGCCACATCAGCTTCAAGGTCAACACAGCACCCTTCTGGCTCTAGCATTTAATGCTAATGGGTGGTGATTCGCTACCAGGCAGTTTCTGTCTCAAGTTTTGAACTTTTTTTATTCCATCGAGTGAGCTGAAATTGCAAGGGGACGGGAAAAATCTCACCTATTTCACCAATTCCCTTACTTCCATTTCTGAGATATTTAACAATTCATTATTTGTAAAATACGGGCTTTGAAACTTATTTTTCTTTGGGAAACAAAAAACCCTGTCAAAATTCAAATCATGCTGTCAAAACAGAACGTTTTAAATAGGAATATTTTAAAATTTTGAAGATCTGAGAAAAATCTTGGGAGAAGAAGAAATCAGGGGAAGGGTGGAAAATATTTCATCCTTCCTACCGTTTTTCCAGTGTCTCCACAACTACTGATTAAAAGGCAAGACTGTGTTGAAGGCAACCAGACAGCTAATAAAAATATTTTAAACACAATATTTCCTTCATAAGTTATATAAAAAGATCCTACATCCAAAGCCATTTGATGTGGATGCATTTGGGTTGGGTTTGTCGTTTTTAAGTCACATTGTAAACTGGTTCACACTGGAACTGCTTTTCAGAGTTGGGTAAAGGTTTGAGGTTTGCACCTTTGCAGAAATGTAATAAGTAAAAAACAAAACAAAAACAAAAACGCTTTTAGAGACCGAAGTCAATATATCATTACATTAAGAAACGTTTAAAGGGTCCAAATGTCATTAAATAATTATAAATATTCTTTTAAAGTTATATGATGATTCATGTTAGCAAACAACCTCAAATTTTACACATTTATAATTTAAAAAAAAAAAATAAAAGAACATAGCCAAACACAAATACTATGTATACCATTTTGGCTCTAGTCATATATATTGCCATTTTCATATTTTGCATAAGTAATAACATTTTACTTTTTGTTTTTAAAGGTTTTGGTTGTTATTTTTGTTTTTTTGGCTAATCGAAGGCAAAATGAACGGATACAAAAGCAAAAAGGAAACCCCAGGGTTGTCTAGCCTAACTTGAAGACTCGTTCTCTTTAAGTACCCAAAAACAAACCAAAAAAAAGCAATGAACACAGAGAAGTTCCAACTGTTATCTGCAGCAAGGCTCGGACAGAGTTTTTTGGGACAGCTATTTTCATCTGAATGTATCATGGCAAAATGGAAGCAACTCGATCTTTGCTTTCCTTTTTATGTGCACCAATACAAGCCAGTTGAATTGCACTACGGGTGTGATGAGGGTCCCATACGTTGTATGATTGCAACTGTATCTGGAGTTCATGGTTAGGGGTTTTGTTTTTAATTAAAAAATGAAAGGGAATGCAGCCTTTGCCTTGCATCACCATGTTTCTCCTGATAGCCGGGGAGTCCGTTCTCTCCTCATTGGCAAAAGTACTCACTAATTATTACAACACACTAGACCAACCNTACAATTGGCAAGCTAAATTTATGAACTTTCAGGCACTTGTTTTAAACAAAAAAAAAACCAGTAATAAAAGAACACTTGAAACGAGGAAAAAGTGGTTTTGAAAAGCCTTTTCTATGACCCCAAGTGCATTTACTCAGCATGTATCACCTTCCCAACCAAAAAAAAAAAAAAGAAAAAAAAAGAAAAAAAAAGGAGGGAGCGATTTTTTTTGTGTGTATGTAAAAAGTACATTTTAAATATAAAACAAGGTAAAATGGTTCCAGAAAAAAAATAAAATATGTGCTTTGATCCACATAATCTGAAACATGGGTTGTGGTGTGTTGGTAACTCTGGTGTATTTATGGCCATTAGCATCCCATCTACACAGTTGCACATATCGGTAAAATCTTTTTTTTTGTTTTAAAAAAAAAACACAAAAAACAGGCACTTCGTAGTTAGTCGACCGCTTGTTTGGTTTTTTTTTTCTTTTGGCTCGCGGAGGTCAGGCCGCCTACAGAAGAAATCTCAGTACGGCCTCCAAACAGACTCATCCATTCTGCCACTAGAATTCAAGACGGTTGGGGAGCTGCTGTGGCTGCCATCCGCCTCCACACCGTCACTCTGGTTGGGCAAGTTAGGGTTTAACAGCGTGCTGCCGTTGGACGTGGTGGTGCACGGAGGAAGCATCCTGGAGGGGGAGCGGTCCCCTCCCGGCACCATGGGGAACTGGTATGATCCTGACGAAGTGCCATAGTAGAGATATGGAGTGCTGCTGGTCTGGAAAGGTCCACTTTGGTTTTGGGAAGAGCCGGGGTAGGGTGGTGGTAGGTAGGTGTGGTAGTGAGTGGTTGCGGACATACCCAGTGACATGCCTGAGGTGACTGGCGGTGTATAGGTAAAGGTGGCTGGATAGTGCATTCGTGGGTTGGAGAAGCGGCTCTCAGTGAGGGATGAAATGCTTGTGAACTGCCTGGGATCTGAAAATGGGCCCAGCTCTGAAGCACCTAAAAAATTATAACAAAAGACGGGGGAAAACAATTCTGTAAATACCATTTTTTGTATCAAGTGATGATAGAATTTTATTTTTCTAAGAAAACCCACTTCTCTTGGCCCCCAAAAGAACAGCAGATCATTTCAAATAATACATTGCAAGGAACAGAGTCATACATCTGTCTTCTACAAGTGCTGGGCCGAACTCATCCCTGGTCTAACTCCACCGATGCCAATGGAGGGAGCAGCGTTGCCAACCTGAAGCGTTCAAAGGTTACAAGTCAGGCCAGGGAAAAAAAAAAAATCTCAAAAATCAAGAGACTGAAAAAGAGCCAAAAAGAGAAAAGTGGATTTGGAGTTGATTTGCCTTCTGATTTCTGAGCTTTGAGGCTCACGTGTCGCTGGGTTTTTGCTACGGGCTCTGGAGAAACTCAGGTCTGGTTGCACATGAAAGGTGAGATTCCCACCTCAGCACAGGCTGTCAGGAGCTGGGGTTTCGAGAAAAGCAGAAATTACTGCGCAACTTGTAATAAAACTACAAGAGTTGGCAACACCGAGTTAGTTGCACCACTGACACCAAGCGAGTTACACCGGGAATGACTAAGCTCCACTTCCCCCCTTAAATCAATTTATTTAGGTGAGAATCTGCTCAGCTACTTCCTATGGCTGAAAAATATTATTCGCTGCATCCGAAGGATGGGCAAGGCCGCTGAGCTGATAGCAAAGATGCAAATTTTAATTTTCAGTGCAGTCGATGGAAAATTACAAGGCCAACACTCTTTTTGCCATTGAAAAAAGTTGTTTTCATATGTAGTCTGTGCAGTCTGGTTGAAAAAGAGACCACAGAGTTTATGGCTACTGTGAACGTCTGGATGGTAACGCTGTGAATTGGGAGTCTAACGCAAAACAGGGACGGGTAAACTCATTTTGCCTAATTTCTAATCCCACATCAAAAGCCCAAAGTTTTGGAGCAGAACTGGAAAGCAAACATTAGTAGCTTGGTGATGTGCTTAGTAGACTGTGGGATGGACAGGAGCAGAAGAAAAAGATGGTGAAAGCTCGCGTTGAGAGCCAGAAAAGTGGAAAACAAAAAGGGTGTGGGGAAAGGGACAGGGGGAAAGAGAAAAAGCCTGATGAAGAAGTACAGTGCAAGAGGGAGGGAACTGCAACGGCCAGTATGCAGTACATATATCAATATATACATTTTGAGAGAGAGAGAGAGATGGAAAGAGCGGGGTATAAATAAAAGGAAAAAAATCATGAAATCAAGTGGGATCTTCCTGCACTTCCCAGCCAACACTTCTACAGCTCTACAGTCCTCCAGATCCAAGGGTTCACCCACTTCTTTGCCAGTCTACAGAATCTGATTCACTTAAAAGGAAAATACGTCATCTTCTAGATGCCAAACTGAAGCACTAAACTCTGAAACGCTCAGTGTAAGATGCGGCAACGCTTTTCCTTGTAAACAGGCTTTGGATCTGACCTGCCGACACTGCCATGTAGCAGGAAAGTCCCTCCAGCCTTTCTGCCCTTGGTCCTCTATAGCACCCTCAACGGTGGTTGCTACTGTAAGCCACAGGCTCAACAGCCCCTGCCACCTTGTGTGGTACATCTTGTGATTTAGATCACTATTCTCTGCTGTTCTACCAGCTCATTTAACCCATGCCTTCAATACAGTACCAGACAATACCCAGAAGCCGCAGGGGCGCAAAACTCAGGCACAGCTTGGGTTCAGGCTGGAGGACCTGGGTCACAGTCCGTGACAGTCCGCTGTCTCGAAAGATATCGAGTACAGAGCTTTAAATGGGCAGTAAAAGCCCATTTTTAACTCTGATGACAATGTGATTACTATTACCTTTATCTGGAAGCAAATCAGTGACCTACGGGTGAATGGGTCTGTCTCCATCATCAACCCCTCCAACCACAGCACCATGGAATGTAATATAACTTGTACCTTCACAGCAAACACTCTACTACTTGATGCAATTTCTTTCGTTCCCAACTGCAAACAATAGCCAGAGGCGATACCACCCAGATTCAAAGCTGTAATTTTGGAACACTATCCTTTATATTGTGAACAGGTCTGATATGTATCTGGAAATATAAGGTTAGAACGTAATTTCCCCAGCTGCTCAAAATACTGGGTTTCAATCTGCTACTGCTTATACTCCTTTTTTTTTTTCCATTGTTATTACAACTCTTCCAACAAGAACAGAGTTGCTCTTAGTTTACCCTGACAGAAGCTAAACAAGACTTTTATAATCAAAGGTAGAATGGTATGAGTGTAAGGGTGTAGAAGAACATCGGCATTTTTGGTTTCCTTGCAACCAATTTTTTTTTTTTAAATAACAAACTATCCACACAATTTTACACATTAAAAGGCAATCTCCTTTTCAGGGCTAGATCCAAATATTATCTGTATGGGTGCTGCCAAGAGATCATGTATGTGTCGAATTACTGGGAATGTGCACGCTACACGTAGGCATTTCTAATGTGGGGCTACAGACTTCCTTACATACCCTAGTAAATCCTCCACACTTTTTTTTTTTTTTACTGTTCCTTGTAAAGCACAATCCTCTTTACCCAAAGGCCAAATAACCGTAACTCACTCTTATCTCACTCATGGCTGTGCGTGCGTGGCTCCTGCACACTCACTTCTCCAACCCCTCTTTTGCCCAAATACCTTTTGCTGTCTCTCTAACTCCCTGCACTAGGTTGCAATTTGTTCCCAGCTTTGTGTATCTATCCCCATTGTGTAAAGATATTCTCAGAGATCAGAAAAAGTCTGCGATGCCTGGTCTAAAGCCTCTTTTCTAAGCGAGTCTAGAAACTTTTTTAAAAGTCACCTCTAAAATTCAGCTTCTTACCATCCTCACTGATATGCAATCTCACCGAAACATTTTCATCATCCTCCTCCTCCTCTCCCTGTGCTACCTCCTTGTATTAAGGTGGTTTTTGGTTCTAACTTGCAAACACCAGATGCATGTTCATTTATATATGTTTAGCTCTTTGCTGGACTGGGAAGATAACATAGCTCTTCTGGGTATGGCATCCATCTTTGTTTATCTAATTGTGCACAAATAGTGATGTCGATCAGCAATATAGTAACATGACAGTGCAAGTAAATAATTTATTTATTCCTCTCCCCACCGGGATTAAAGATTTATCTGCTCCATCAGGGCAAGAAAACAATTTGCATCTGTGAATTCCCACTCTCATGATAGCTTGTATTAAATGGGCGAAGCACAGATTCTCTGCCCTACATCACAGCCGCGTGATTGCGAAACCACACTTCTGTAAAGAGAAGAGACTTTGTTTTATGCCGCCAGAAAGAGAAACGTGACAAGGACAGAAAGCAATCTCCTTTCCCTACACAGTCTGATCAGCAAACCATGCTTGATGATAAAAAAAAAAAAGTATATCTAAAAAAACCCCCGTTTTACATCTGAAGGAACCCAGGTTAAATTGGTTTTAAATCTTCCAAACTGATTCCTTCCTAATGTAACCTGGCACTCAAGTTTTCTGAGCCCTATGTGTTTAGAACAGAAAAGTGGTCATGCTAATATGCCAATATATATGCTAACATCCTAGATTCAAGAATACTACTCCAGTGTGTTTCATATTTAGAATAAGAACAATTAAAATTCCATGTGGTTTCACTTATTTTGATGCAGAATCCTCATTAAAATCGTAGACTTGGGCATTTGCCAGCAGCCGACTAAAATGGTTTTGCATTCGCGCTTAAAAACCAATTTTACCTGTTGCAGCTTCGCAGCNTGATAAAAAAAAAAAAGTATATCTAAAAAAACCCCCGTTTTACATCTGAAGGAACCCAGGTTAAATTGGTTTTAAATCTTCCAAACTGATTCCTTCCTAATGTAACCTGGCACTCAAGTTTTCTGAGCCCTATGTGTTTAGAACAGAAAAGTGGTCATGCTAATATGCCAATATATATGCTAACATCCTAGATTCAAGAATACTACTCCAGTGTGTTTCATATTTAGAATAAGAACAATTAAAATTCCATGTGGTTTCACTTATTTTGATGCAGAATCCTCATTAAAATCGTAGACTTGGGCATTTGCCAGCAGCCGACTAAAATGGTTTTGCATTCGCGCTTAAAAACCAATTTTACCTGTTGCAGCTTTGCAGCTCTGCAGTTTAAAGCTGAACGCATACCGTGATCATTTCTCTTTTAGGTTTACAGATGCCAGCTAATGCCAGTTAATGTTCATTTCTCAATTAATAAGCTGTGCTTGTGGTTTGCAGAAAATAAGGCAACAAATTTCTGCCAGGTTTACAGCACTTTGACCAATCGCTTCCAATTATTAAAGATCATAGTGTACCATGGATAGATTAACTCCTTGTGGGTATAGCAAGCTGACATCTAATTTAAAGAGTTATGGGATAATTTTATAACTTCCAAATATTGCAATTTGCTCTGTCATTTTATGCTGTAAGGCCACTATCAAAAAAAAGATCCCCTTGGCTTATTGCATATGGCTGTTAGGAAAATTTCTAGCACATCAAGTCAATGCGTAATCACTGGATGCAAGAAAACAGAGTGGTGCTGTATTCGAAAGTCACTGAATAGTCTGTCTCAAGGAAATTCAGCTACATATACTTACACATATTTACCGGTAGCTAAATGATTCACTTGTGTTTTGGGGATCTTCAGTGTTAAGACATTCACTGAAGCAGATACGAGATTTTGTGGGGTTTTGTTCAATAGTTCAATTCAGGCTGGGACGTAGCACTAACTGATCTATTAAAATTGTTTTTTCCTTCCCTAACATCTATGTCTATGAATTATATGTGCAGCTTGGATGACTTACAGCTGATAATATCGCCTCGTATGAAGTATGCCACACACTTCACATGATGAGACAATTTTCAGTCTCTTACAGCTTTGCCAGACTTTGAATGTTCTGGCTGAAATTGTCCATGCTGGGAGTCTGTCTCAGGCTAAATTGTGATTTATGCATTTATTTGTTTTTAAAATTTCAGCTGAAACTCTTCTGCTGGGAAAAATATATTGTTTTACTAATCTTAAACTCTGAGGAGCCTTCCTTTGAAAAGCTGTACCAGTTCCACACTTTGAAGTAAGGACTTGAACTTTGGAATAGGAATGGCTTTTGTGTGAGAGACGTGGAAAAATCCAGCCAAATATGAACAAATCATACGCATTCTGCCTAAAAATGGGCAGAAGAGTCTGTGCCCCTACAAGGACACTTGTCCAGAGACTGGAAGGAAATCCACGAGTCCCAGGCCTCAGCATTTTTTGAAATGTCTGCAAATATTGATGAAACATGGGGACATCCCCACCCATCCCCATGCCAGTGCTGATCAAGAATCGCTCCATCGGTGGCTCCATTTNATGGGCAGAAGAGTCTGTGCCCCTACAAGGACACTTGTCCAGAGACTGGAAGGAAATCCACGAGTCCCAGGCCTCAGCATTTTTTGAAATGTCTGCAAATATTGATGAAACATGGGGACATCCCCACCCATCCCCATGCCAGTGCTGATCAAGGATCGCTCCATCGGTGGCTCCATTTGCTGGAACGGCAGAAGCCTGCGGAAAAGGAGCTAAATGATGGTCCGCGTGGATGTTTGTGTGATATTGTAAAGAGAAATTTGGGAAGGCGGGGTTACTTGGGGTTTGCTTTTTTTAGAAATCTGAGAAACTATAAACACAATTAGAGACAAACAAAAGGATATTATTAAGGTTACCATGTGAAGAGAGAGAAAGTTAGGAAATCCCAGCATTGAAGTTACTTCTCCATACGCACTATGATAGAGCATTCAACTACAGGAGAAGGTGCTGTTCCGTATACATGAACCCTCCGGCGGGCAGCCCACAAGCTGGACGTGTATCAGAGCTGAGGAATCAAGACCGTTGTCTATATATCCCCCAAATCCACTGCTGTGAGAAATCAGAAGTGATGAAGTGAAGAAGACCAGGGACTTTTGTTTTCCTGAGCAAACTGGATTTTATACGTGTTTCTGCCACACGGCTCCTATGTGACTCAGTTGCAATCTCTCCAAATCACATCTTTACTTCTCTCGTTTTCTGTGCCCAGCAAAGATGTTGGCTTCTGATTTGCACGTGTGCTAAATACTCACAGCTGTGGCTGAAGCCAACGAGATCATAAGTTTGAACATAAGGTTAAAGACAGAAAAAAAATCGTGCTGTAGGTGACACAAAGTAGGTGCACTGAAGTACACGAGACCTTAGAGTCAGTCTCAGTACTCTTTTTAAAGCAGGTTCGTTCTTTCTTGGGAATATTGCACTGCAACTGTACACAAATGCTATGGAAGAAATATTAGAGCGAAGCCCATCAAGAAATTAAGAACTCCTTCTTCAGAGCAGAATTTAATGCTCTGCAATAAGCAAGGCCTGGGGAAATGTAAAGAACAAGAAGAAAACAAAATATTGAAGAGCTGCTCATTAAGTTAGCACTGTCCATCTTGTGCGCTGAATGAGACACGAATCCCGTGGGAAAAGTATCATGTGATCCTGTAATTAAAATCTGTAATATAATGCATAAGCAGCATGAGGCTGACTTAAAGTTGCACAGGCAACGTAGTAAGTACTGAAATTTCCCAATTTCTGACCACTTAGTTTTGCAATCTTAAGGATTCTTTGCAACGTGTTCGGGTGGGGGGAGTGATTATTTGCTAGCCCTGTTTTCCCCAAGGATCTTTCTGTAGCAGGGGGAGAGTGTTCTTTTGCTCTTCATTTTGTTAAATTCTTGTCATCTGCCTCTGCTAGTAAGTGTTTAGTGAATCAAACACAGCACGATCCTTCTCCTGCCTCCTTCCAGGTGAGACTTCGACTTCCCAAAGGTGCCGTACCAGCTTCCCTCTGGCTGCTGTTGCAGGACTGAGCCTGGGACTGCAATTCCCAGGGATCCCAAACCACCTCCTCAAGTATCTATTCCTTGCTGTAGCCGTTAGCTCCTGGTCCCGCAACCCTATGCTGGTGCTCAGCTTCATGCTGGAGATCAGGGACACTCCTCCCACACAGCTACCACTGAGCGTGTGTCTACGTGGAAGTAACGCACAGGGCTTCTCCCTCCCCGCTTCACTTTTGGGATGAGCGCGTGCTGTCTGGACACTTACAGCCATTTATCATAGGAAATAGCGTGCTTTCTAAGGTCCATCCCATCCATTTAATTCAGGAAAAAAAATCAGGAAAAAAAAAGGAAAAAAGCGTTTTTCATCTTTTTTTTTTTCTTTTTCCCCCGTGTTACCCTAAGCAGATCTTCTGGCAAACAATAGCAGCAGAAAAAGCGTGAACTGCTCCCCCCCCCTTCCCTTCACCTCAACAAGGTGTTAACTTCAAGGCCTAGTTGGGGCCATTTAAACTGCAACATTATTAAGCACAGCAGTCTCACAAAAGTCAGAGGGAGGAAGGAACATTTTAACTCCTTCAGAACCTCACACAAAACAGGTGACAACCTATTTCTGGTGCATCCCATCTCACTGTCCCTCGGTACCCCAGTTCACACGGTAAACTGCACGCTTGTGCCTTCTGGTATTTGGATAACAGGACTTTGGCACCTCAAATACCACGGATTAATTTGCAGATAGATGTTTTCACTGAATTTATGGCACAGCACCTAAGCCCTTTGCTGGGAGAAACACTCCATAAATAACATAATTAGCAGCGACCATTAAAGTACCACTCGTGCAAATAAAGGAGAGTGTTTCCCAAGCAGAGCTGTTATGTTGCTTAACGGCAAGGCTGGAGTCTCTGCACTTCTCCAGCCCAGGCTCCATCATTACCTGCCCTGCTCCCTCAATGGGACTTTTCTGCTGGACGAATTGCACTGGAAGGATGTAATTTTCTTTAGGCTCCTAAGTATTGCTGGGTGACACTATGCATCTAAACACAGGTGGCTGCTGGCTGTACCTCAAGAGGTAGCTCACCTTAAATTTAGGAATATCTATGGGTAGAAATTCCTCCCACGTGTGGAAAAAAGCAACAACAAACTGCTCTTAGACGGACCGGTGGGAGCAGAAATGGAGCTAGGAAAGCATCAGTCATCACTGTCTCATTTACAGACGTTGCCTCTTGCAAAGCTTCACTTATACAGGACACATAAACCTTTCCAACGAGAACCACAGGAGGGGGACAAATGGTCGTATTACAGAAATATGTCCTCAGCTAGCAGTTGTGACCTGCCACCCGTGGATGCCCGCTCACCTGGTGTAGTGGGGAACCTCTGAACTTCTCCGTCTTTGCTATCTCATCTCAGCGACTTCAGTTTTGAGGTGTCATGGGTGATTCAGGTGAAAAGGAATTGGTAATATATCAAAAGCCCCCTGCTTGTTTAAAGTTTCAGGCCGTCTATGTGCCATGTTGGGAGCAAAAAGTAAATAACGTTTCCTCGAAATAAATCTAGTAGCTCTGTGATGCTGCATGGTACAACCACGCACACAGGCGTGTTTTCCCCTCTTCAGCTTTCCCCGATTTTTCCTGCCTGAATTTAATCCGGTGCTGTTTTTCGCCAACGCCAGCCGAAACGCATCAGAAGCAACATTTGAGGCTTTTCTTGGACAGCAACCTCAGCGGCAGCGTATACGGCAAGGCGGTGAGACTGAAGGCTGAGAGCTGCAACGCATGCACGGTGATGACGAGCATCAGTACAAGAATCTTGTATAAATCCAGTGAATGGGAACATAATATATATCAGGGCTAGCAGTCTACTTTATTACTTCTTTTTTTTTTTTTCAGAAAAATGTGCCTTAACTATCCAGTATAAATATTTGTTTCCAATGTTGTCATGAATTGTACTTTTCCACTGCATGCTAGCAACTCAGAAATACCATCTGATCCTGCAGCAGACACAAAGAAACTATGTTTTGCAGGGGCGGGGAGAGGGGGGGAAGCCCTTGGCATCGCTCTGTCGTTTCACCCTTTAAACCCCTCTTTCTTCCTCCCCATCCAAACTTTCCTTTCGAATCTCGTTCAACTAACACGCGTCCCTCCCGAGGACAGAGGATTCCTTGCTGGTTCTTGATTAAGAGTTTTTAAGAAGCCGGGAAGGAAGATATTCTTTGAAACTGGATCTACTGTAGGATGGGAGCCAGCACACAGGACACCGTGTCTTTCAGAGAGGGCCACACACAGTGCCACTCCAGTCATATGACTTCTCTGTCACATCCTGAAGCCATTTCCAGCTCGTGTGCAAGTTTGTACTCCCATTTAGAAAAGGATGGGATATATTGGGAACACACATATGGAAACACTTTCAGGGAATCAGTTTCCATGAAATCCATAATGAGCCAAGTGGCTTCAGATGTGGCAGCGTGCCTCAGATTAGCCAAAAAAAAAAAAAAAGAAGGGAAAAAAAGAGAGAAAAATAAAAAGAAGGACAAATCTACCCTTTCAGCCCTTATTTCAGTTTCAAGGGGGGGAAAAGGAAAAAAAAAATTAAAACCCACTGATGACTTATGGCTACCAAAACACGGAGACACAAAGAAAATGCAAGTAAGGAGGGCACTCCTCCCTCCCCCAAATAACGATGCTGCTATCAGCGCTCCCGCGGCTCCCAGAAAGCCCTCTCGGCATCCGCCGGCGCGCCGAGCTCACGCGGGGCCCACGGCGGCGGGGCGGCAGCGGGGCCCTCGTCCTGCCTGCACCAGCGCGCGTGGGTCGAGCAGGGCGCCCGCCGTGCGAGAACATGTGCGGGCAATTAAGAGCGTTTCCAAAACCTGCAGCTTGGTGATAAACTGTTCGTTAAGTAAATCTCCTGAGATGGGCTGGGTTGAGGAGGGACATCCTCTGGATGGGGTCGACTGTACCTTGGTCATATTAAAAGCAGGATTTATGGTGGGGGTGATGTGTTGGGTGTTAGGCAGTGATATCATCACACATCACACATATACACAGGTGTATATCATCTGCCTGATGTGCTCCAGCAGCCCGGAGCCAAAGGTCAAGAGCAACCCCCAGGTGCCCTCACCGATGGGTACAGGCGAGCAGAAGCCAGGGAGCCCACAGTCCAAGCCGTGCCAATCTTAAACAGCACGGCAAAGGCCCGGAGGCCACGTCAGTCCGGGGCAGGACACAAGCAGCCAGCTCATCCGAGCTAGTGTGGTGCCGGCGTAATTTTTGCACGGCTGAGGAATTAGGAAGAAGCGCAGAGCAAGTGGCGGGAGTTGAAAGGGGAACTGAAGAGATGCTGCGTGCATCTCTGTGACAGCTAGACGTGTTTTATCACGAGAAAACAACCAGGAATTTGGCTGCTAACTGGGGCTGTATCCTACAAACCCTACTTTTTCTGACAAACAAATGACTCCACAAATAGTCCCTCTGTTTTCAATAGGGTTATTTGTGGTAGGAGGGACCACCCAACATGAGAGGATCAGGCCCTCTGCTCCCTCGCTCTGCAGCTCGCTTAAACCTTCCACAGCTAAATCTGAACACAAAAATCCCCATGAACTGCAAAGCCTTTTCCTTTCTGCTGCTGGAAAAGCCCTGGACGAGAAGCTCTGTGGAAAGGTCTCGTGTGCTATTAATACGACGCTCTCCACGACTTCCGTCTCCGAAACGGGGATTTGTGATTTGTTTCTCAGTCTGCTTCTTTCTACTCAAGCCTCAGCACAGTAAACTAACTGAAAACTTCTGCATCAAGGAGAAGGTCTCTTTTAAAGTTTTGCTTGGCTTTGCTTTCAAAGGGTTGTCTGTATATTTTAGAATATGTAGAATTTGCCTTTGATTTAAACCTCTCTCTTAACAATAGACAAGAGACGATTTCTCTACTGAGCGATTTAAACAAAAACAAACATATTTTGGTTACTCGGGCCTTGTTCTCAAAACGCTTTTTTTTTTTTCCAGAGAAAAATCAAACCCTACAAATTGTTATGCTTCTAGCCAAAAACCCTTAAATTCACAAATGTAGATAGTCCAATTTTTTTTTTTCCTGAACAATATCGTACATGGAGGAAGAAAAGGCACCTCCCTGGCCCCCAGACATCCATAAAACACGAAACCCCCTCATCTAAACAATTAAAAACACACTTTCCCCCTCCAAAATAACTTCTTCTTTCAATGGACATTTTCAGCCTCGGTCCCTGTCCACATCCAGGGCCAGGATGTTTGGGTTGTTTTGTCCTCCTCAGCGTGAAGTCCTGTGTCCCCGGAGGGCAAACAGACACACCTCGTCCTGCGAGGAGGCAGCTGAAAGCGGCTGCTTGTGCTCGGAGCAGGAGCTGCACGGAAGCCTGCAAGAGCAGCCACTCCGAAGGGGATGAGGGTGCTCAGCCCATGGAGACCTTCTGGGTACTGGAGGAATGAAAAGGGAAGATACCAGGGAGGCATTTTCATCTTAGGTTAAGGATTTTAGCAGCAGGCAAACTAATGCTGTTGGAGTGAAAACAGTGGAAAATAACTCACCCAGTGACGGCCAGAGTTTTTTCCCTTACACTGAGAACATAACGTTTCCCCCAAGTAACATGAACATCGGTAACATCAGGCCTTGATAAAATTGTCAAACACGTCAGCGTGACACAAGACCCACCAGTCAAAGGAATTTTGGGAGGCTCAGGGTGCGAAGGAGCCTCGCAGCCTTGAAGATGCGCGGGCAAACACTGAGCCCAGCAGCTGCACCCGTCTCATGGGTCAGAGTAAGAACAGCTCGGGGCCGTCACGACCCTTGGCATCGCAGGAGCAAAGCTGTGGCTACCAACAAGCCGCAGAACAGGACTCGCCACCGTGTAGTGCAGACGTGCCCCGAGTCACCACGAGCTTCGGGGGGACAGGGGAAATGTTTGCATGCAACCACTGGGCTGTTTTCGCTAGAGCTGTTGCTCTTATATCTAAGGGTCACAAATACTGACCAATGCAAAGACCTACAGAGGTTTCAATCCATGCATTTAGGCACTCAATGCCTGATTAGATACCAAATTGCCATCAAATTCAGCAGGACACAGATTGCTAAACACGGTTGTAGAGCAGGGCTAGAAGCACTGTATTGCTTTTTATATTCAGCATTGCATCACTTTAACAATACACGACTTTCAATCTCCTTTAATAAAAGCAGTGCAAAGACTTCTATATATTTTTTTCATTCATTTCAGGCCATACCTCAGTTTCTTACTAAGTTAAGGCAAACTACTGTAAGCCAAGTTTCAATCTGTTATAAGCTTGTCCACAAAGCATCTCCATTCATCAGCTGAGCTGAAGCTTAAACCAGCCCAGCTTTGAACACCTCTAAATAAATGCTTCTTCTCCATAGTGTAAAGTCTGAATATGGGTTTTGTCCTCCCAGGAAACTGGTGATGAGAGAAAGAAACAGACTTTGGTCTGTAAGAGCTCACATCATAAACATGCTTCAGGCTGTTTGCTGTATGGCAACTTACACTATACCACTAGCAGCTCAAATCACCGTTGATGGTCTAAACTCAAAATCCAAGCTACCATGTCTCAGATAAACCACAGTAACAGTCAATTGTGTGGTCAGAGCTCATGGTAAATGTGAGATACTACAATTCTGTAACAGAGGATCAAATTAAGACTAACTGCCTTACGATTGCCACAGGCTGTAGCAATGCACACTCCTACCCAAGTCTAACTAAGCCTGTAGTAACGTCCGGATAACCTGACGAGTCTCTGAATGTGCTTTATTTTGAAAGAGATCTTTGACAACTTCTAACTAGGTTGGTAAAAGATAAATGTATCATGGAGATATTGCACAGGACAATTGCATCATGGCAAAAAGAAAAAAAAAAGCACATTATTTAGAAGTTTAGAAAGGCAACGTATCCATTAAGCTGTTAAAAGGGGAAATGTGATGTACTCCTTTCTGGCTCTTGCTACTGATTTGTTTTGTGACTTTGGGCATGTAGTTTGATTTTCCTGGCTAAATCTTGCTTGCTGTAAGATGGATATTTTAATACTTTTTACTAGCCAAGTGACAAAGGTCAGCAGCACAGTTTGGAAAATACTATGAAATTCTTTGTTCGAAGATGTTGTAAAGTTACAAAGATTAGAGACAAAACCCATCAGACATTTTTTATAAGCTCCTCAACAGGTGAAGACACAGAAAAGGTGGAAGTCAGAGTAAAGAGAACTTGGCTTAAAACGAACTTTCATACAGAATCCCAACATCTGAAATAAAAAGGACGCGTACAAAGTCAGCCTGGGTTATCGCCTTCAGTTGCGTTCATCTGCTTGACAAAGCAATGGCTATAGAGTTGTTTTAAACTAAGTGCCCCTCCAGCTCATCTGCAGAGCAGAGCGGTGAGAGCAGAAGCTGGCCCGGCTGAGGACCAGGCGCCGTGCTCCAGCTCCACTGCGGCTGGAACGGTTTCCTCCATGGGCAAGCAGCCTGTCCTCAAAAGAGCTCCAAAGCAGTCCAGCCCACCTACGTGGGCCAGGCCAAACTAGGAGCTGGTTGCGTTTGGTCTACCCTTAAATCCAGCTTCCTATCTAATTTTGGAATCTAATACGATGGCTCCTAATTAGGCTCTGGTGGTACTTAGATCCTCCCCTGCGCTCCTTTTTACCCTTTAAAAAAAAACAAACATGGGTTGGCTTTTAGCAGGAATCAAAATGAAAACAAAAACAAACAAAAATCCCTTTAGAGGGAGATATTTGAGAGAGGAAGAGGGAAGAAAGGGGGAAGAGAGGTGCCTTTTTCCCATTGCCAGGATTCCTCTGTGGCTCCTCCAGCCACGCCAGCATCCACATCACAGTTCCCGGGGACTTCCTCTGCAGAGCTCCTGCAAGACACCTCTTCCAAGGAGCCATTTCATGTCAGGCTTATGTTGCAGAGATTTTGGGTGCGCAGCCTCCTGGTGTTTTTGAGGCACTTGCTTCCCTTCCTTTATGGTAAACCAGTCACCTTTGCAGAAGCTCTCATTTTCAATCCTCAGTCCCTAGTCCAGATCCCAGCCTTTGCAACCTGTGCCCTAGAGGTTACCTAAATGTTTATGCTCTTCCTCACAGAGGTTGCTACTCTATGCCTTCCCTCTGCTGACAAACCCTCCACAGCTCTAGGTCTGTTCACCATGCTGCAGTGATGACTCCCACTTTATGGCCAGCAGTCTCATTCATAAGCCCGAAGATACTTCAAAAGTATTCATAAAGTCCCCATCACTTCTCAGGCATTTATTCATATACTTTTTTATGATGTTAGCTTTGACTTGCTTTGGTTTTAAGTTAATTTTCTAAAAATCTTTTAACTGTACAGAAGTGATCTATTTCAACTTCACTGAAGTTTTTTGTCTGGGATTTTCCCTTCTTTGGGACATGGTTGTATTTTTGCTTTCAGGGGCAGCAATACACGTAACTACTCGGCTACACTTAACAGGAATGACCTGCAGATGTTCGAACCTATTTCTGCACAGAGGGACACAGCTCATAGAACCTTATGAGGTCCCCATCCCCTATATGGCTATGACACTACGGACCTATATGCAATAGAAGAACTGATCTAGCAGCTCCTTGGTCTAGTGCAGTGGAGCAGATCTTCTGCCCCACTTTTAGTTTTTTCAGTGATGATGCTGACCAACACTGCTTGCCTTTTATTACAAGCTGCAAAGAGCAGCTTTGTGCTTTCTTTCCTGCTGCCCCTGAAGCCTGGGAGAAGGTGAAGAACCACAGGGAGATCTCAGTGCCCTCCTTCAAACATTATATTTGCAGTCCCTTCGACCCATGCTCACTACTACCTGGCTCTAGCAAGGCTGCAGCCACTGCATCACCTTGCTGGCTCTCTCCGCCATTGCTCAATTCCCTCCTATATTCTGTTGCACATCTTGTAACCAATTTTAAGAGTGAAAATTCACAGAGTGTGGGGATGACCTCTCTTTTTTTCCCTCCTCTTCTTTAATTGTATAGTCCTTAGCGCAATGAGATTGGACTTCCAGATGCTGCCGCAATACAAACAGTATTAGCAGCCGCTGCCTATCGCGTGGTCAGCGGTGATTCCAGCAAAGGCCCGTTAGCTATTCACAAATACAACCATTACTTTGATCGCTGAACCGCATCGCCTGCGGTAGCCAGACTTGGGTGCTCCAGTTAAAGTCAAAACCTCACACAAAACCTTGTCAAGGGGACTGGCAAGGGAACCGATCTCCAGTTCGTGGAAATCTCCTTTCAATCCCACATTCAGCTTTCAACACAACACAGAACATAATTTCAGCACAGAATTAAATATGACAAGCTGTGTTTTTACAGACATCACCTAAAAATGATGTGCCTTATACATTTAGTCCTGTATCTGGTGCTGCAATCCTGTTTTCCAAGCAAGCCTATTGCACAGCCTAATTATATTAACTAAAACAAGGTGGACATAGCTTTAGCTGCCAGCTTCATAATATTCTGCCAATTCTAGACAGTGCTTGTTTAATAGAAAAGGGCATAAAAAAGCACTGATGCCTATGGATGAGACAGTGATAGCCCAATAAACCATTAAAAATCACAAGTGGATACCATGAATGTGGCATCATTAGAGCTTGTGTAGGGACAAGCTCTAATTAATTAATTAATTATCTAAATGGATTAATTAATAATAATTATTAATTGAATAATAATTATTAATTAATAATAATAAATAATTAATTAATTAGCTAAATCATAGAATCATAGAATCATAGAATGGTAGGGGTTTGAAGGGACCTCTAGAGATCATCTAGTCCAACCCCCCTGCTAAAGCAGGTTAGCCTAGAGCAGGTTGCACAGGAATGCATCCAGGCGGGTTTTGAATATCTCCAGAGAAGGAGACTCCACAACCTCTCTGGGCAGCCTGTTCCAGGGCTCTGTTACCCTCACAGTAAAGAAGTTCCTCCTCATGTTCAGGTGGAACTTCCTGTGTTCCAGTTTGTGCCCATTGCCCCTTGTCCTGTCGCCGGGCACCACTGAGAAGAGTCTGATCTCTGAAATGAAAGAGGCTTTGTGGGTACCGGTCCTAATCCAAGCATACCACCTTCCACTTCTCATCGCCAGAGAAATGTGATGTTAAGAGGCAGAAAGATCAATGTGAGATGCCCTACCCCTCCATTTTGCTTTCAGAATTGATCCTTGTTTTAAATCTGCCAGGCTGTTTTTCGCTGCTGGTGCTCCCCTTCTCTCAGCACGGTTGCTGCTCTTTCTCACAAGACCCCAAAGAGGCTTTCTCCAGCCGCCTACACTCACCACTTCTACATTACAAAAGAACATATTATGGCAAACATTCATGGCCACCACAGGATTAAAGGTCAAGTGGGTGGTTAGGACAGCTTTGGGAAAAATGACCGGGAAGCTTGGAGGTGACATGGCCCAGACAGAGCTGAAGACACAGCACACTGACCTCCAAACGCACCTTTAAAACACAACAAACCCGCCTGCATTAAGTGTGTGATACCTCTTTTGTCAGAACTAAGCTTCTTTGTGCAATGACAGCGTTGTCTGGTCCAAGTAATCCTGATGGTTTACTGCGGTTTGAACTCTCTATTCGCAAATTTGCCAGTAGAATAATTATGAATGTGGAGAGGGAAGATTCTGCTCTGGTTGGGTGTCTGCTACCCAACAGGGCCACAGTCTGAGCGCTGAGCTGCAGGCTTCTCTTTGCCTCTGACAGAGCAAATGCTAACTAAATCTGGAGGAAAACGCGCCTGTGACTATAGCTGCGTTTCTTGAAATGAAAGGTTAAACAGTTAGGGGAGAATGCATATCCTGGTGTCCTATTCCTGTATCTCCATCTAGGGTAGTGGGTGAGGAATTAAATTCATTTTGCTAGAAAAAATGCGAGAGACTTTACAATTGGGCAAATACAAAAGCAGAAAAATTCCTAAAGGCATTGCAGGAGCTCACAAAGTCAGTGAAAAATGCTTTCTCAGTGCGTTTTTCCAGGTGGGTTGGAAAAGTAGAGTCCCACTAGTAATTCAAACAAAAATAACTTCTTTTCAGAGGACACCGTAGGAGTTCGGCTGATTAGGGAAGGGAACTTGCACTATTTGATAGATTATAGTGAACCCACAGCAAACTTAAACGTCTGAAATGGTTTTGCACGGTGGGACACTAGACTCCTCGCAAGTCAAACCAGTTCTGCGTCCTTCAAGGTCCAGTCCCCTGTGGCTTCTGCCATCTCCCTGAGACCCACCACAGCAACCTCCTTGCTTACCCACCTCCTTCTTGTAACTGTCACCACTGCAGAAACCCACTCGAACCTCAGAAATAAAAATTGGTGCTGCAATCTGGCAGACAAAGTTATAGCAAGTTCAAATGAGTGGAAACTAACGTTAGACAAATTCAGACTAGTAATAAGACCCACATTTCCAAAGCGAGCTTAATCAGCATCTGTAACTGAAGGTTGTGGTGGATTTTGCTTCCCTGGAAATTTTTAAATGAAGAGCAACTGAGGTTTGTTTGGTTTTTATTTTTTCTCAAAGGTTATCCTCAAGTTCAAATGAGAGCTAATTTGGGGGTATCTTACAGCTGGGTTCAAATCCGATGATCACATGGGCTTTACCTATGACACTATGTACCTGTGGAAAGCTCCTTATATAAAATTATCCTTCTCTGAGCTTTATAGACAAAGCTCCACCATTGCTAAAAATCCTTTGCCCCACAAAAAGTCCTCGGACACAGAAGCACCATCGAGCACTGCGTAGGTGCAGGGTCAGGCTGTCCCCGAGGGGACTCTGCACTGCCCGTACACTGCTCTTGCGGCCATGGGGAACCTGTCCCAAGCTCAGGAAGGCATCGCTTGCTTTGATTCCTTCCCTTGCTCTTTTTCAGTCAGTCTGAAAACAAATATTAAGAGATTTCCAAATTAGTGTCCCCAAATACCCTCCCTTTATGTATATGAAATAGTTTCTTCTCTCTTAATAACATCCTTTATGAGCCACGCGAAGGCGCGCACCTTCATTTTATCTCGTTCATCTTCCTCTCCTTCACTGCCTACTTTGTTTTCTTTTGTACCACCACAGAAAGCCTAACACTTGCACGGCTCTTACCTTCTCTTTCGGTCACCAGTCTCAGTCCAACATCACCGCTATCAATGCTCTTTTAAATCTGACAACCAAACTGGCATGACAACAGATCCTTTTCTGCTAAAACATCCATCAAGAGGGGAGGAGATTTGGACATCTGTAAAATGGGGCCAGCAACCATTACTAAACCACTTCAAAAAGGTGTTGTGAGGCTCTGCTGGGCTCTAACACTCCCTTTGTGACCAAATTCAGCACGGCCAAATTCTGCAAGGCCAGAAACGAGATGAAATTTCACCAAAAGTCAAGGTAGATCCAGCTATTTCTCCCAGCAGCAGATTTTGCCTCTTGAATTGTATTTTTAGTGTAAGATTTGCAGCATTGGGGCTTTAAAACCATGCAAGTCCTGGAGGGCGAAAGATACTTTTCTACGTATCTTGTAGCAAACACAATCACAGTCTGAGAAGGACCAAATTCTCCCATGTTTTATGGAACTGTTTCATAAATTCAGCTCGCGCAATTAATCAAGCCAAATTCAGTACAACAAAGACTTAAGGCCACAGAGACTTAAGGGCAAATAGGTGACCCTGATCATCCTATATGTACCAGAGAGCTTCATGTACGGAGTTAGATTCCCTCTCTGTATCAGGACGAACGTGGTCCTGCATAAGCCACCACCGCTGGCTCCTTCCTAGGTAGAAAATCAATGGCAATTCCACCAAGGGAGCAGGGAAATCATGACATGCCTTCGCACAAGGATGAAACAACGAGCTCGATCCCACAGCCTTCCTGTTAGGCGCTTATTGACTTTATTGGGAGCACACACCGAGGTAATGGCTCAGGATCTGGCCCTTTGAAAGTCTGGAATCGAGCACCCGGTTGCCCCATTAACAATTAGCATTCTGTTTACAAAACCCAGCAGAGTCAGTAAGAATAATCATTACAAAACATGCTCAGACTGTGATTCCGGTTTAAGTTAATATAATTTTAATGAGTTCTTCAGAAAAGGCCTGGCACTTATGGAAAAATTTCCTTAATTAATATCAGACCCTAAATTAGTAATAAAAAAAAGCCCTGAATATCATTTGGTCTCAAGCTGGAACTAAAGTATGTTTTGGCATCATTACTAACTGTTAGCAGCAAGTTCTGGAAACAGATGCAAATCTTGATATGTGTCCTAAATATAAAACACATTGCAAAAAAAAGCTCAGATAAAAATATATCTATACATCCACATATATTTGAGTGTGCTATTTCCTGCCTGTATCAGCAACAAATTTATTCCATTTAAAAACATTCCACTTGTTTCTTTTCGGTATTTTTTAAATCCCTTATTTTAGGAATAAAACGCCTTCCCTCTGCCTTCATTTTTCCTGTTTATTTCCTCTCCCAACAGCCGTTTTAAGTAAATGAAAAGGTCTTAAAGACACGCATTATAATATGCAAACATCTGAAAATCAGCCCACTTGTTTGACCACCTAAATATGGGTATAGGTGCCTAATTTGAGGCCACCCACGCTAGAAGAATTTGGCCTTCATCCTTGAGGTAGGGATCATGCAATGCATCTTCTGGACAATTACTCCAATGAGAGATTCTACGCAGCAGAGGCTGCTACTGAAACCCCACAGACGAGTGCCAAGGTGCTGAGATTCCCAGGTGGCACCAAGTGGGCAGGAGACTAAAAATGGAAAATTTGCGGTAAACAAAATAAATAGAACCACTGAAAAATAATGAAAAAAAAAAAAAAAGGCAAGTTACAAGTTTAGGGAGCGTAGCAAAATGAGACGGTGGTTTCTGAAAACCCGAGCTCTCCCAAGTTCTTTACTTTGCCTTAACTCAGTGTCACCAAGCAGGGAAAGCATTGAAAATTAGCTACGAGAAATGGAGACAGAGACAACCTTGAGTCTTTCAGCTTCCATTTAAAAAAAAAAAAAAAGAAGACAGAGTGAAAATTGTTATAGTCACCAAGAAAAACATCACAGCGTAGCGAGCGCACCAGAAACAGAGCTGGCTTCTTGGGTTTGCCAAGAGCCTCAGACAATATTGCTGAAGCATGAACTGCTCATTCATTTCAGAAGCTGCTAAGACCAATGCAGTTGCTGGCAATGGCCATGGTATTAACCATTTCTCTGCTCCCCAGAGCACGCAAAGAGGAAAAGAATTGTATTATGGAGACGGCACTAATGCCTTCAGGGTTCAGTCCTGAAACACGCTTATTACCCACAACATCTAATGAAGTTAGTAGGAATTAAAGGATGCAAGAATAGCTACTTCACGTGACCATGGGTTTTACTTAGTGGCGATAAAGTTTTCTTAGCTGCCTAGAGGATGACAGATAACTTTTCTTTCTTAAAGTTAATAATTTTCAAAGACCAAATCCTGCCAAGAAATGGAAAATCCATACGATAAGGATCATGTGTGTAGATGACATTAAGCAAAATCCAAGGTAATTCACATTCAGCGTTAGAAACTCAAGATGACATCCAGCACAGGACCTCAAGAAAAAACTGCCCATTGCTGTGAGACACCTCCTCGTTAACATACAAACACTAAATTCAGAGGCTCAGCTGCAGCTGCTTCCATTATATGCGGTTTTTTATTTTAAGATTTGTAGACTTACAAGAATGAAGACTAAATTGTGTAAAAGAACAGTATTGTCACCGATTAGGGCATGACTGGCATTCGTAGGGTTGCATTTATACTTGGCAGCCCTCAGTGAGCTGTCAGAACAGGGGCGTTTCTTAGATTCAAGATCCAATGAAGGTCCAGGATGGTCCAGAACGATGCAGAGATATCTACAGAGTGAGACTAACTAATGGGAAAGTTTGGCTACACTCAAACTAGCAAACAGCCCAGGGTCAGGGCCCACTTTCTGGCTGTAAATCCAGCTGGGATGGTCTGGCCACAACTGCAATATTAAATCCTTTTAGCCTGCACGATCGGGTGGCTGCCTCTGAGCTGCCCACGGGAACGGGTTCAGGACTCTGCACATTTCCAAATCACAGCTGGGACCTGCTCAGGAGTGTACTGGCCAACCCAGCTCAAAATCAACCGCACTGACAATTTAACAGTACCAGTGTTTAACAGCCCAGACTCTATCACTGATAGCACTAATTTATCGGTAAAGATATTCCTTTCTGGCCATTTTAGTTGAGAGGGATGGGTCTGCAAACTTGTTTAGAGGCTGAGCCCAGCGTGTCCCTCATCTATCTCAGTGTGTCCCTCATTTATCTCAGCGTGTCCCTATTCAATGATACACTAAATATAAAGACAGCAAAATCCACTCTGTGCAGTGCAGGGACTCCAGCATGTGGGACCGGAGAGTTTGGGCATGGTGGCACTAGGCCAGCATCCCCAGCTGACAACCATCTGCAAAGAGTGCTAGCCCAGGGCTGGAAAAGGTAGGTTTGGTGATTTGTCCTGCTATTTAGATTCAGATTTAATTTTCTCCTTTGTCAAAGGAGAAAGGCGCTTGTCAAACACAGTTGCGTAGGACAGGCTCTTTCACAGCCAGCGTTGAACGTGTTCATTCTACACTTGCAGGGCAGGTCCCTCCAGCATCTTAAGACCTTGATCGCACAAGTCTCTCCCAAAGATGAAGCAAAAAGCAAGAGACTAGCATTTAGGAAGAAGGGTGAGGAGGTCCAGGAAAAGTGTAAGGGAAGAAGAAGTCTCCCCACTTCCCTTCTCAGTACTCTCAGAAAAATTAAATTCAAGCTTAAACCCTGCAATCACAGAGCAGGTAGAGGTCAGGGTGAGGCAGACCACGGCAGGGTTAAACCGGGGCTGAAGTGTAACAAGGCTGTGATATGGATATGTTTATGGGACAGTTAAATCATCTCTTAAATCACCTCACCAAAGTCAGACTATCAGATCAGACATGCCTGTACCTGAACTACTCACCTAGGCTCGCTTTAGAACCTGTGGAGACAAACAGGCTCTTCCAAGGCACTGCCAGAGACCAGTACAGCTCATCTGCAGCCTGGTCGAGTCCTGCGAATTACAGTTAGTCCCCGCTGACTCAAAAGGTTAGCTGAGGGTGAATGTCTTACATATGGGTCTCTACTCTGAGGACATCTATACCCGTATCTCCTTCACCTGCTGCAGAGTAGCCCCCTTGAGACTGCAGGAACAACCTGACCTGGACTGCCTACTCTGAACCTTGCATGTGCTGAGGACTTGCTGGATCAGTCCCAAAGCTTTATGTAAAACGGCTGTGATGTGTATTTATATGAATCATATACATTAATTACATAATAGACATTCATGCTCCCCATCCCACATGCACTTTGGTTATGCATAGGACATAAAGGCTGAGTGCATTCAGTCTGAATCACGCAATAAGACTACGTCCCTCAGGCAAAACTCTCCCTAAAATGACCGTGTTCATATATTCCCATGGTTTCCACTACAATATTATTTAATTAAGAATATTAATCTGCTAGGCCACCAACTTTCACTGTCTTCTGGGGAATTCTGAGCAGACAGATATTTTAATAAAATACGGGGAATCCTGCTCTTTTTATGACTGAGTTGGTGCAATAAGGTAAGTCAATTGCATGGCCTCGTGAGCTTATTTTTTATTTATTCTTGATATGAACATGAGACTTATGCAGCAGAGAGATCATTCGTTCAAAAGTTGCATGAGTGATGCCAAGTAATCTTTTTTTTGCTTTGCTTTTCAGCTTTTGCTCCTGATTACTGCCCAAATACCTGTGACATCATTCATTAGTTGTACGACACTGCAGGTACAGCACTGGTCCCTATCTGGAGAATAAAAGATGAGTACTTGAAGTTTGACAGCCATGGGCACTGATTTGCACGTGCCTGCAGCACGGATGCAACATTTCAGTTGTGCAAAGAAATCAGTCAAGACACTGACATGACCAGTTCAGCCACATTACACGAGCCTGCCCGAGTAACTCCTCAGGGTTGCAGCCTGCCGCCCTTCTCCCTTCTCCCATGGGATGGAGAATTGCATGAACTGCTACAGCAGTCCCCCGTCACCTCCTGTCCTACAGCTCCAAACCTCTTCTGATGCTCAGCCTAATCTGGTCTTGAAACACAGGTGTCTTCATCACAAAGAGATGTACCCATCCCAGCACGGGGAGGACCACCACCATTTTGGCCATGGGATGGGTATGTTTCTGGTCATGGGAGTACCGTCAAAAATAGGTCCTGAGGGCTACCACTGACAAGACAACCAGGAACCACTCTTTTGAAGGACACGTTGCTCTATTAGGTGGTATATTTTCAACATCTGGGTGAGCGCAACCTAAGCCGTTGTCTAGGCAGAGCCATGGAGGCCTGTGGAGAGGCTGGGTGATGGGAAATTGCAGCAGGTACGAAGCTCTGTGCCTGTAGGTGTGACATCTAAGGCCTAAGGGGGAAATTTTACCCATTTTTCCTCCTGCATGATGTTAAGCAACAGGTAGTAAATACGGCATTCATTAAAATTACCTTGTAGACTTTTAAGAGCCTTGATAATCAGCTTTCTGCCACTGTATCGGAAAGCAAAGTTAGTTTTTATTCAAGACCTTGTAAAACTCTAATCTGTCCCTCATGTACTGGAGGTGCCTGAAGTTTTCTAACATTTTCAGTGTTTCTTAGCAGTCATTTTTTCCCCCCGTCAGAGCTCTGTTCTCCTCTGAAAGATGTAACCAAGTGGAGATTGGTGTTTCTTTGTGTGCGAGGGATAAACTGATTGCTGTAAGGGTCAGCTTTAAACTTTAATTTCTCTCTCTACTTTATCCACAAAAGGGGTCGGATCCTGCCCTCCCTCCCTGTGGCAATCCTAGGTAGAAACTCTTCAGAGGAACCGCAGGGTTTGCAGCTGGGGCTGCAATGTGCCTCCTTGCAGCCTGAGCATCAGAGCTCGTCCTCCACCCAGCAACGCTGCTCTCTATTTCTGCAAACACACTGCAGACAACCTCTGGCACTCGTGGAAGATCAAAGGCCTCTTTTTCAAACTTGAATCTAACTGGAACCAAGATCCCCATGCTGGGAAAAGGTAAGAGCATTTCAGAGGCCTCGGTCAAGCCCCCAAAAGATGAAGAGCAAGAAGCATGAAGGCGACCAGCTGTAGAGTACGGCAGAAAAGTTCAGTCTGCGGCCACATAATGTACACAGTCAGGTCTTTTAGTCATTCTGCCTGTACCCACATGCCAGGCACTCACGTCTGAATACACACAGACAAGCAAGGGCTGCAGGGCAAGTATGCCATGCTACAGTTGCCGCAGTCCCAGCCCAGCCTCTCCTGGAGGTATTGCTGGGGGCACAATTGCAAAAATAACCCAGACCATCAGGAGGCTCCCACTCAAAGGGAAACTGTTTCGGGCCAAACAAAGCATTTCCTCAGGATCAAGCCCATCAAGTTTTTTGAACCAAGTCAGCGCATTGCACAGAGAGACGCAGAAACCTGCTCCACCACCCTCCAACCCTCGGCCCACATGGAGATGTTCGGCATCACTGAGAAGGCAGAGTGCACTAGGACCACAGAGGTTTTTGCAGCTGTTTGTTTGAGAAACAAAGCTTCCCTCCTCCAAGATGAAAGAAATCAAGGAGTCTATGCTAATCAAATCCTACACGCCTGCTGGCTGAAGTTCAGCTTGTCAGTGATGCAGCTCAGTGGAGTGATGAACATTTCCAGCGCTATGAGCTTGGTGGAAGGGAAAACACAACAGCAAGAAATTCACCTGGCTGCAAGTCAAACAGGTGTATGGCAGCAGCATCCAAGATTATAATAATATCTTGCAAACATGCAAAAAATAGATGTAATAAGACTGATTCTTTGATTTTCATTAATGAATCATAAAGGCTTTCTTTACATTATACATGCTTTTTTGGCATGCACTGCTAATATTTCCACACTTGCAAGGTTGGAGTTCTAATACTAAGCCTCCCTCCCCTAAGGTTCCTCATTTTTGGCAAGATATACAAGGTGACTGTGTGCCATGACAGGCTCTATCTTACTTTGGGGCAATCAGATTACTTCACACAGATGGTTCTATCACTGAGACCATTAGAGATGAATTGCACAGTATGTAAATGTACATTTGTTTGATAAAAAAAAAGTCTCAGTTCCTCACTGCTGTCTTGTCTACATTCCTAAATGTATTTCCTCCCTCCTGCATCATTCCAAAGCACAATTTGTCCAATCTTTACCCTAAAGTGACTCAGCTAGTTTCTGATAGGCATCTTAAGTACACATTAGCTAAGGAAATAGTCTTTCTTGAGCTAGTGGATTGAAATGCGGGAGAGTGAACCTTCGCCTTAACTACTGAAGAAATGAAGGCATCTATCTGTCAGGATGCCTAACATCACACACACCACAAAAGTAAAGCACCAAAATATAGAGAATATCACAATTACTTTAAAACATGCAAGTAAACATCCTCTTGTAAGAGTAAAAAAAAGAGAGAATTTGTTCATAGAATCAGGTTCACAATTAAAAAATAGTCTGATCTGAAATGGACCTAGAGACATTCGAATGATACACCCTTAAAGCAACACAGCAGCTCTTCCACTTAAAAAAAAAAAAGGGGACTTTGACCCCCGCCCGCTGTGCAGAAACCCTGTTATCACCAGCTGAGCTTTGCTCTTCTTATGAAGGTTTGTCTGAGGCCATGGAGACAGCCTCTGCCAGTCCTGTTCCTATCTGCATAATTGTTTTAGGCAAAACACAGTCTTTACCTGAGAGGCGTCTGGGCACATCGGTGATGGCTGGAAGTCCTGTGCCTCGAGTGGAGGACAGGGGAGTCGTGGAGTGAATGGACGGTGAAGTCATCTGGCTCAAGTAGGATGGGTAAGACTGGTCATAGGACCATGGCGGGGATGACTGCGCCTGCCTGGGGTCTAGGAAAAAGGAAAAAAAAAAAGATAATTTTTTTTTAAAAGGAAGAAAAATTTTAGAGCATCAACAGCCTAATTGAAAGAGGTGGGATTACAGAACATACACACATCGGTGCTATAAGGAGTAAGAATATAACAAAACACAACCTGCTCCTCTAGGACTCAATCCCTTCAAGCCTGGCTCTGTACTTTTCCCTCCCCAGAACAATTTTTGGGGGAAATGAACAGAGCAGTGAGAAGAGTTTTGAAAGATGCAGCAGCTGTGCCGCACATTCCTGGTGTCTCTCATCCAGGTCTTATATCAGGACTTGCTAGTCCTCATGGATTTGGACAGATAACCAGGCTATAAGTATGAGACCCAGGTCTGACCTTAGGAAGTGGACTTCAGAGGTGGGCAGACCCTACAGTCAGCACTTGGGATGCCTGTCAAGTTGTTATCCAGCTCAAACATTACACAGTAGGGTTTTCAGTGCTGAAAATGCTATCCAAGAAGGGAAATGTCATTAATCTTATCAGCATCCATCCAAAAATGTTACGTTTGGATGCTGGCCCAATTATCTACAGTCACCTCAATTACTACAATATGAAACCAAATGGTTTGGGATAACTATCGGAAGCTAATGTCGCCTTTTGATGTACTTGCTAGAACTCCCTATGGAGGAAATTTTTTTAAGGATAAATACAGTTTCTTTTTTGCTGAAGCACTGGTGGATTGCACTAAGTGAGAGAGAAAGCGACCTAGTTTTACTCACTGGTGTTTGGATTTATAAACTGTTTGCTCTCAGTTCATATCTGGTGATAAAGATACCACTGAATGCCTCATAAATTACTATTTTTATTTCTTCACATCAATAAAAATGAAGCACTTTCAACCCCAAGGTTTGTTTAGGGCACTGCATGATAAAGAGAGAACCGTCTCTGAACTGGCTCATAGAAATTGCAGCACATCTCTTCAAATCCTCCCCAGTATTTTCTGGGAAGCACATCAGGTCCACTCAATTTGGAGAACCTGCTAGATCAGAGCACGGTGCTAAAGCCCTGCTTTGTAGACAGCCATGTGATAACGGCATAAGCAAAGGTACTTTTTCAGGAAATTCAACTTTTTTTTTTCTTTTTTTAACTCCTTTCGTTGCTCTTCCACACAGCAAAACCCTGTAGTTTCAGCTATTCCTTGTTTATTTTTTCTATTCAGACAGTATTTGTTTGCAGAGATGTCTGGAAAGCAGATACTTCCTTGAAGCAAAATAACTATATAGATATATATAACCCCCCCCCTCAACTTTCCAATTTAATTTTAAGAGGATTTTCTGCGAGTTTGTCATTTATATTAGAGCTGAGTAATAGAAATGGTTAATATAAACTCCTCAGAAATCCGAAGGACACTTGATCATTAAATGTAATGAACTTCTTTGTTTTAACAATTTCAAGGCTAGGTTTGTATTGATTGGCGCAGGTTCAAATCTGACTGACTGCTCCTTGTTATATCTGATATCGACATATTTCTCTGCCTCGTTCCACTACTATAATTCACCATTCAGTCAATGGTAAATGATCTTCAACTGGGAACGGAAAGTCTAGGCTTGCTGGGAAAACAATCTTAAAATTAATGATGTGTCAGGAGCACAATCTCAAATCCAAGCTCCTTCAAGCTCCAAAAGCTTTTCAATCTCTGCTTCCGAATCCAAAACAGAGTCCCTTAAAGTTCTGATTTTTAGGTCAGCTCCAATGCTGGAAGGAAATTATATAGCAGGTAAAGGCTAAGAAAAAAAATCACGGCAGAGGATGTTTTCACAGGGTTTTGATCCAAGATGGTGAAAAGCTCAGGAAAGAAGCTGCCTTCTGGAGGTTCATGCCACTTCTGGTAGTGCAATCCTCATGGCATGAGATCTTGAGTGTCTCTGGCACCCGCACCACTTCAAACACCCAAGCTAGACTTGGGTTTTACACCTAACATTCCTAATTTAACAACTGTGAATGCTTGTGTGGACTCAAGAAGAATGAATGGCAAAAAGCGGTATTTCAAAAGCTTATGTGGTCTTTCAAAACAACATCTCATACTGCACTGTCAGATGTAGAACAGGGGGCTGGATGGACCATCAGTTGACACAAAAGTAAAGTATACATTCTTATGACATCTAGCTTAAAAATATACACGGCTTCTGTAGCTCATCCCAAACTGAATGTCGCATTACCACATCTCTTTTTTATATACACACGTTTGATTTCAGTTCTCCATGAGTCCAGTACTGCGAGATTTTAAACTGCAAAGTATTTTAGAGGAAGAGAACTGTTAGGACTGTTAGTGAAGATACGATGCTTTGACTTAACTGCTTCTGGCCCTGAAGCAGATCTCCTGTTGGAATTGGGTAACTCACCCAATCTCCATTTGCTGCAATTTCTGCGTAAATTTAACGACAATAATGATAAATCATTCCCCCACTATGTCTCGCATATTTAGTTGGCCATTTCTTTAAGGTGCAGGCACTCCCTGAGTACCTCGCTCACAAAATGGGGTGCTTATCACAGCTGGAAACCTTCAACACAGATATTCAGATGCAAACCTGAACCCCTCTGAAACTAGAGTGTAAGCAACTTAGCTCCAGGGAAATGAGAACATGTCTTCTCAGGGAATAGGAAAAGAAAGAGGAAAATCCTCAAGCAAATTCCACACCACATGATGCATCAGATCTCAGCGACTGAGGAGAAAGACACGGTACCCCAGGCTGGAGTGTCACTTCGATTCCTCTGCACCAAGGCGGGGCTGAGGTCATGGTCGAGTTAGAGTGGGGAATTTTGCCCTGGGGCTCACTAGCTTCAAGGGTTACATTTGGCCTGTTAGGAAACCAGAAACCAGATCCTGACGTAAATGCCCTAAAACCAGCCTCCGCTCATTGACAGCAGCCAAGGTTTGCACAGCCATGAGAGGAGAGAGCAGCGACAAGTCACAGGTGATCTGCTAGCCCATAGGGTAAATGTCGATACTCATCAGCATTGCCCAGTCCCCAGAGTAAAATGTCACCCTGTCTAGTCCTCAAAGTCAGATGTGTAGCTGGGTCTTACGTGGCACCCTTTGGTCCCAACAGCAGATGTTCCCTGCAACGCTGCTCGTGCAGAGACTTTGGCCACTGAGGCCAAACCAACCCATATCTTCTGGTCCCACATACCACCAAACCAAATCTACTGGGAGAAAGAAGGGTACCGGGGTGCTGTGGGCAGGTGCCTTCTGGGGCAAATACAAACAGACACTTGTGGGGGAAACACAACGATGTCCGTAGGGGTGTCACCGCATCCCCGCTCGGGCATAGACGGAGTGGAGTGGCTATTTAGCCCATACAAGCAGTGATGAAGGTACGAGTGGATTTGTGAGAGGTTTTCCTTGTTCTGCTATGCCAAAGACCAGCTTCCCCACTCACTCTGGCTGGAGGGCTCACGTGTGTCTGCCAGGTCCCTGTGGGCCAGGGGCTTTGCGTTGTTACCCAAAGCACCACGTGCTCTGCATGCACAGCACATCTTCCTAATCATGAAAAGTCCAGAACAGATGTGAAACCTTAGAGCTCTGAGGCAGAGCAAATGTGGATTCCTCCCTAAAGAAATCCCTCCAAAACAAGGGAAAATGCTAATATACAAATACAGCAAACAACTCGGGAGAAAGACCCCCACATTCCCATACAGCAACCACAGGGAAGGGCTAGCAGAGCATTCAGCAACAGCAAAGGAGGCAGAGGGCCACTTTAAGTTGGCATTTGCACTTGAAAATTTTGGAGTGATTATTAAGAGCAGCCCTCCTTCTGTAAACATTTCTGTTACGCCTGCTTGGGTGTCAAGAAAAGTGCGGCTTTCAGCACACTCATTCACAACGGCATATCGTGCATATGTTAAGAAAGCCTGGGCACAGCTTGGCTGAAACAAGTCAGTGGGGTGAGGTCTAAACAAATGCACAAACAGCTCTGTCTTGTTTGCACTTCGAGATAAACCTTGTCAAAGCAGGAAATATTGAGTATTGCAAATTATTTTGTGTCTAGGTTTTACTGCCACATTTATAGTCAGTGGGAGATATACACGGTTCTTCATCCTTGCGGTCTGTGATTGACTGCATCAATGGACAATGGACATTGATGCTTAACAGACAGTAAGAGGTTCTAAAGATCAATCTAAGATTGGATGTACTGTATAAAACTAAAAAAAAAAAGAACAAAAAACCCCTTCAGTGACTCATTCTCCCACCGATGACATTGGCTCTCCAGCAACGTGACTTCTCTGCCTTCAGCGGAAATGTTCTGAAAGTGTCAATGGAGAGAAGAAAAAAACCCTGTAAATAGTCCTGAAGAATGAGTTCTTCCACAGCTTTGGCACTGGATTATGAAGCACACAGATTTACTATACAAAAAAAAGAAATCAATTTCCCATTCCCAAGCTGAGTTACATGATCAGAGCACGATCACAGGCTCGCAGCTCCTCGGCGTACCGCCCATAACACCCCAACGTCACATGCGTGCACGCACTTTGCAAAACCACTCTCATTTGAATCCAGCCATCAGCTCTAGCACTGGCTGCTGCTGATTGTATTAGTGCTACTGCCAATACTAAACCCCAAGCTGTCTGGAGCTATCTTTGGTAAACACTTAAAGCAAATACCCTCACTNTCACAGGCTCGCAGCTCCTCGGCGTACCGCCCATAACACCCCAACGTCACATGCGTGCACGCACTTTGCAAAACCACTCTCATTTGAATCCAGCCATCAGCTCTAGCACTGGCTGCTGCTGATTGTATTAGTGCTACTGCCAATACTAAACCCCAAGCTGTCTGGAGCTATCTTTGGTAAACACTTAAAGCAAATATCCTCACTTCTGATCTTAATGAAGCCAAGATGACTTTCTGCATGAGTAACCCAACTATTGTTGTAACACCACCACCCCCAGCAAAACAACAACAAAAACACAACCTCCTTTTCTCTGACTATTTCTTAGGCATATTTAAAAGCCCAGGGCTTGATCTGAATTGCCCAGTTCAATCAATGAAGTCAAATCCAATGGAGTTACACCCCAATGGACACAAGTGTAATTGAGACCAGATTTCGGCCTGAAGAACCTCTAAAACTGTTTCTCCTTGACCCTGCCAAGAGTCACATTTCTAAAAGAAAAAAAAAAAAAAGAAGGCATGCTGGTAGGGCAACTAAATTGTAAAGAGTGGGGGGAAAAAAGCTAAAAGAATACTTTAATAGGAGGGACCCATGCTTTAGCACATAGAGGTTCACAATGGCAACTTGCCAGTTGCCTGAAGGATGCAATAAATTTGCATAAAATACAGCAGACTGCAGCCACCCTTGTGTTCATGGCAGCAGAAATCCCAGCTCTGCCACCTCGTCTGCTGGGTCTTGTAGCTTTTATTCCACGTTACAGTGGGCTGAAGGCATAATTCACCCTGTAAGCCTATTACTTGGGCTATTTCTAAATTATCTTTTCCAGGCGACCACATATTTTGCTTGGTGCGCTCTCAGGTTGATGTGCACCAGCTACAAACTGGTGTGTGCTTCAGGTGCTGCTGGTCCCAGGTAGAACACAGCCAGCCCCTGGCAGGGCACTTGCACAGGGCCAGCCTAATAACAACTACACAGTTTCTGTTTCAAATCTGTCCTGCAGCTGATGGTCTCAGAGAACAGGCATTGGTCTTTGAGGCAGATGATGCACAGTTTCATATCCAGAGCCCAGGACAACCCTGTGATAAGCATGGCTTTCTACNGGGGGAGGTTGGGCTGGGGGATCTCCAGAGGGCCATGCCAGCCCCTACTGTTCTGTGATTCTCCTTGACTCTGCAAAAGGGCAGCGTCCAGCCCATTGCCTGCAAGTTCTGAATGGGGGAATAAAGGAAGGCCCAGTTGGTACCATCCTCATCCTCCATACGAGAGTTGAAGGTGCTTTCTGCCCATGATCTTCCCAGGAGATTCAGTGTACACAGTACCTGAAACCAGTCCCTGCCTGTCAGTGGAGATGGGTCTCCCCCACTAACTTCCAGGTAAGCCAGGTCTGAAGAGTTCAAATCTGCTTCCTGCAACCCTAAAAATGATGAGAAATGAAAGCGTAACATCCCTGAAGCGCACAGGGAGGGGAAGAGGAAGAGGAAAAGGAAAAAAAAAAGAAAAGATTTCATGGGACTTGCTTTTGAGTGCTGTTATTTCAGTGATGAAAGTCACAGGTTGCCTATAGATCAGACGGTGCCACAGTGGTGATGGAGCATGAAACCTCACTTAACTCCCACTTCGCAGTCCCCGCAGCCCAGCCGCTGGGGTCCTCGTGCTGACCGCATTCCTGCCATTACGCTCGTGGCTATTCCTGGCCCAAAGAAGCTAATCCTCACCGGTTGCGTTTTAGAAAAACAACAGTTTTCCTCATTTCATACTGAAACACTGATGCAACAGCTCAGTGTCTGAGCGGGAATGTAATCGGATACGTGAGCAAGTTGTGCGAATGCCAAAAGGGGAAAAAAAAAAAAGGCAAATATACCAGTATCCAAATGTGAACAGACAGGATTCCTGATTTACGGGCAGCAAGCGCTGTTCAAATTGAATCTGCATTGCCTCAGCAAAGGCATCTGCTTATTGGATGATTTGTTTTTTAATGACCCTTCGATGTTGCTTTTGCAGAATCCTAGTTAAAATGCCATGTTGAATAAGGGCAACTCTGTGCCTTGTACTGCCACAGCCCGGTCCTGTGGTAGGTTTAGGACTGTGCCAAGATTTGTAAAACCTGTACTCTGATACTCTAGCAAAATAAACACAACCTAGACAAAGAAAAGAAATATAAGAGCGAACCCCAAAGTGCTGAGTTCTTTCAGACTCAGGTGTGGGCCAGCCAGGCTTTAAATATTATTTCTGTTTAATCATGCAATAGCTATGCAAGACCTCAAGCAGAATGAAACAAAAACAGTTTATATGCTGACTAGCAGTAATATCGATTTTGTAGTAGGAAACCAGTATTTACTATTAAAGTTATTAGGAATTCATTATTTTCCCTAAATTACTACGTAAAAAGATTAAGAAACAAAGGTATTTCTAAAGGAATGCTTGGTTAATTCCAATAAAGGAAAAAAAAAATCCTTGTTTTTCAGACAAGGGTCTATTCTCCTTTTAATACATACCCAAGCCATACCAGCCCAGTGACTATGTTAAGAAGCCAGTGGTATTCCCACTGAATATCGCACCACAACAAGGAAACTGGTGGAGATGGACACCCCAAACAGCTCGCTCCCTGCTACCACACCAAGCAGGCGGACGATTAGCAATTTCACATGGTCACCTCGCACCCGATCAAAGAGGCACCTCGTCTGCGGCATCAACTTTGTCTCTCCTTGGCACGGTTTGTGTGGCAACGAGCATCCGTTAATCCCAGAAGAACTAGGAGGGACTGTCCGCAAAAAGCATCCCAGCCCTTTGGTGGGACATCAAAGTGTGCAGAGCTTTACAGATTACAATCAACGTCCTGAAGAGCACCAAAAAAGCCTTGTGGGGAAGCCCGTGAAATTCACAGAGCTCACACTGATGTAACGTGCTCACGCTAATCGCCTTATTAAATGGGAGGGCTACCAGAAAGTTAACAAGTAGCCTTTGAGGGCTGGGTGTTTGAATTTTCTAAATTGAGGAGGAGACAAAGGTGGGGAATAACATGGCAAATACTGTATCAGATCACTTACTCACTGCAAACTTTAATGAGCAGCCCCATCCTCAGTGTTTTAGGGGAAATGAGAGCAATTCAGGATTCTAAATTATCCCACAACCATGAGTTTATCCGGCAAGAAAAGCACATAATCTACAATAGATGGGAAAGTCAGCCTGCCTTCCTCGGTTCAGCTTACTTCCCCCTGCCCTACCAGCACCGCATCTTCCCTCTCTCAATGAAGTCTCAGCTGGTGCTTTGAACTGCTGACTCTTAAATCTGCAGAGAAGACAGCGAATGCCACACAGCTTTGTTTCCAGTCAGGGTTATTTAAAGCTCATCTGAAGTTTTCACCTCCTGGATCTGTAAATACTGCTGCTGATTCATAATGAGGCAGAGAAGTACTCTATTAATCAAACCCAGCAGAACATTTTCTACAGGAGGCATTTATGTGAATGAGAGCAGCATATGAGGTTACACTTTGCTAGGATGAAAATTACAAGGGGATCTCAGTTCTTGTGCTTCAGGGCATAAGCTGATCACCAGATGGGGTCAGGAAGAAATTCACCCTCCCTTCGTTCCTAGATATGGTGTTGCTCAATAGGTAAACTATGGAGGCACAAGGAAGAAGGAAAAAAAACTGGTTATAGCCCTGGATTTTCCCTCTGCTTTCTCAGGAACTATGACTCCAAACACCGCAAGACAGACGACAGATTAGAAAAAATACTGGGCTTTAGCTTGGTAGTTCTTACCCAGAAAGTTATATGCAGAAGAGCCCTGACTTCATATGTGCAACGAACAAAACACTAAGCCCACCCAAAAAATCTGCTCTGGGAAGCTGGTGGACAGTGGGTACCTTGTAATGGGTACTACTGACATATTTAATATATTATAAACATTTTATGCTAGCTAAAGCTAGACTTCCAGATCTGGGAGAACTTGTGCCACAGCTCATGGGAACAATTTTTTCATTTCAATTCCCTGAGTGCTTTGGGTTCAAATTAACCCACTTACTTCTCTTCCTTACTGCAAATTAATAAACCAGTTGAACTTAAAAAAGAAGAGAAAGAAAGAAGAAGAAAGCCACAACACTTTGTTAAAACCACTAAGTTTCAGCTGGTATCATGTCAAAACCACTTGAAACATGAAACCAGAAATCTTCCTAGGTTGACTCAAAGACTATGTCTATTCTAGGAGTGTGTTACTAGTAAAGGAATACCGGTATATAAGATTGGCAAAGGTCTCCTGGTATAGGTGCAACTATAGCAGCAAAACTGAGTTTTAAACTGGTATAGTAAATTGAGCCAAGAGTTTTGTTGATGGACTTGCATCTAGGTGAAGTTTTCCGACAGTTCTAGCAAGTGAATTGATCAGGGACAACGTCTCTTTACATCCTGGATAGGCACAAATACAACAGCACAAGGTTTGAGTGTAGAAATGGCCAAGATTAGGTAGAAGTTGTTTTGACACTCTTTCAAAAAAATTAACCAGCTCTGAATTTAGAAAAACAACAAAATCAGTTTATTTTATAGGCTTCACAGTTCTGTTGCAAACTTCTGGCACAGCTGCAGTTAAACATCTTATTTTGGTCTTATAATCTGTGACACTTAGTACTTTATCATTTCTCTCAGCACAATGAAATCTGTCTCTCCGCATGCAATCATAAATGTTGCATACAACCCTCACAAGCAACCTTTGGAGATTTCTTCGCAACCCAGTTCGTTTATTGTAGCAGTGGTCAGCACTGGTGCTGGAAGGAAACTGCCATGAGAGAAGATTGCATTATTGTTCCGATAGAAAGACCATTAAATGCTGGCCGCTTCCCTCAGCATCAGTGTAAAATAAAAATGCTGAATAAAACTATGGATTCTAATACGTACTATTGCACACCCGGAGGACAAGGCAGAGCAACGTGGCAGTTAGAATTTTACCAGATTCCTACTCAATTTACCCAGATTGACTATTTTGGACTTACGGTAGATAGATTTTTTTAAAAAATAAAGACATTTTCACCTTCAAACACTATAGAAAAATCCACTTCCCACCTAGCTTTGCTTGCAACACATCGCGCACTCTGTAACAGCCTCTTTTACTGCAGTTGAGACACAAATATCCATAAGCAATTACTACCGTTGCCTGTGCAAGTCAAACCTATGGTTCTGTCTCTTACCTGTAATCTGACTCTGTCCTTGTGGATTAAAAGGACTTGGTGCAGAGTTCAGAGAGGGCCGTGGGCTCTGGGTCGGGACCCCTACTCTCATACTGGGATGAGGAATGCGCCCTAAATCACTGAGGCGTTCAGAGAACAAACTAGGTTTAGAGTCATCAAGCTTCTGTCTGTGCCCTGGAAACAGCAAATCATAAAATAAAAGCGTTAATAACAAGATTTAGTAACTTAACACACCCAAAAAACCCCAAAACGGCCTCTGAGGACCTGTTATTAGATTTAACGGATTTATAGGTATCTCAGCTACCCCCGATAACACACCGACATCGGTGGGGTGATTTGTGTTTTGGGCATGGTTGTGCTGGCGAAAGCCTTATCCAGTACAACTGTGCCCGTACAGATGTGTAACGTTACAATTTGGATCAAAATAAGCACTTATGAGGACACCCACACAAGGTCTTTTTTGGTTTGCTTTTTTTTGTTTGGTTTTTTTTCTGCTTTAACTACACTGGGTAGTTAAAGGGGCAAACTTTCTTTTCCAAAAGTAAGCCTCATAAGTACAAGTTATCAAGTGGGACAATTACGCCATGCCTGGTTTATATGTTACGGATTTTTGCTAAGAAAATGTAAGCTTTTTTTCTCCCCTTATTTTTTTTTTTCTCTATCTCTGTCACAGTTAGTCATTAGCTTCCATTCCTCTGGGAGATTTTCCAAAAAGTAAACAGTCACTGTCATTCGAGAAGAGCAGTATTGCAAGAAAAACCTTCAAAGCTGCTGGACAGGGTTGGGTTCTGCACTCCCTTGCATGGTCAGCCTTCCTCAGTGCTCCTACTTCTCTCGTCAAAAACAGGCTACCTGCCCTTGTGCCGCATGGACGTATGGCCTGGCTTTTTTTTATTCTTGTACTTCTCAGTGTCCACTTGCAATAAAACAGAATTGTTTCCATCCTAGTCCAAACCAGGACAACTGGGAAAAGTCATTTATGGCTGCTTGGTTGTCAAAATGTAAAGGGGAAAAATAGCAAAAGCAACAGGATGTCCCAACTGGTACTGCTCGTATTGTCGTTGAGATGTTTCAAGAGTAAAGGCTTTACTTCTCTAATCGTTTTATTTTTGCTTCTAGGTTTAATTTCTTTCCAAAGAAGTTATAGGATGCTCCTCGCCCAATGGCACCTTTGAATGTGAGGCGCATCATTTGAATGTGAGGCGCTATCATTCAACATACAGAGAAACAGGCATGCATAGAGATTAAGGTCAGGACTAATTTTACTTAACTTTAGCCATTCATAAATCAGGCATCTAGTCTAAACTCTTCTAATGTAGACTTCCTCTACACTTAATGGAAAGAAATAGCTACTTCCAGAGGGCAATTCATCTCATTTGTCTCTGACACCAGTCTTAAAACGGGATGATTCACCTTCTGAATTTGCTTTCTCTTCCTTCTCTAATCAGAGAGGGAGCACACATGACTAGTTTAATTAGACACTCTCATCATTAGTCAACATTAAATGGAATTAGGCTTACCCTAAGTTACCGACCAAGGTCGCACAAAAAGCCTCTGGCAGAGCTGAAGTGGGGGCCCAGACCCCCTGATTGCAACCCAGAACCACGTCTGTAAGCAGTGCTGGGGCACAGGCTCAAGCAATAACTGGCTATGATATTTTTAAGCTTTTAATAAGAAGAGTAGCTGGTAGGGTTTGGGCCTGAACCCTTCCAGACAATTCCCAGTGGCTTGAGACAATCCGCATCGCTCCTCGGCACTGTGGACAGAGCCTCCTGTCTGGAAGCTATACGAGTTCAGCTTTGCAGACACGGTCAGATTGCCCCGTTAGTCTCAAGGCCAGAGAACCAATTCTGGTGCTGGTTAATTTATTTTAAAAGCATAAATGAAGCTGCTGAATCTTGAGATTGAACTACCAGACTACCGCTCTTAAAAAAAAAAAATGCCTTTTAATGCCACCTCTCACCATAGTACTGAAGTACATGAGTTCACATCATCTAACAGGGACCATGGTGCCTACATGACATATAGGCAAAGCGTTGTCGGTATTAGACAGCTGAATCCAGACTAGATTCAGGGAAATCAGTGTTCTAGATAGACAAGTGAAGGATTCAGGTTGGGAGATGAGAAAAAACTGGATGGAATTTAATTTTGGAGAAACTTCTCTGGCAATTAAAAAAAATTAATTAGTTGACCCATTATTTTGTACTTTGAAGTATGATTTTCCTCCCCCAGGATGACTCAGTCTAAAAGCACGGGGTAGGCGGGAGATTTCTCCTTAAGGAGAAGGTGCAGCTCCATGTTAGTGCTGACATGGGTGGCTACTCCTCTCTTCAGGAGGTATCAATCTCTTTGAATGGGAAACGATTTTTGGCGGGCTTGTAACAACTCCATAATGGCAACATAATTAACAGAATAACACCTGATCTGGTAGTCTTTAGCATTGTCTTTTCAATCTATGAAATTACAACTGGTACAAGCTGGGTGCTGCTAAATCTGAAAAAACAACTTTCACACACACACGCAGCCAGTATTCCCCTAGGATTTCTCCTTCTCCGTCTTCTTTTCCTCCACAATTTTTAAGTATTTTCTTTTCCGTTTGCCTGTCGTATTTTCCACTCTGTTTTTCAAAAGCATCTCCTTCCCCTCCCCTTCTCTCTTCTATTCATTCCTAATCACGTTTCAGCAAATTCAAGAGTAAGACAAACACGATTAGCCTATCTCCAGCCTCACACACCAGGGCTGACTTTATCTGGGAACGAATCCACCCCCAGAGTGAATTTTATTTTGAATGTTTGTAGAAGAATCCTGTTCTGTGTTCATATGGTGCCCTTTTTGCTAAAGAATCACTAATAAACCGGTGCACAAGCTATTTTGACTGTCTTCAGATAACTCAATGAACACTTGTTATGCAGGTCACCACTCCCGCACCAACCTGTGCCTGATAACCCCCAGCTTTGTTTTCATCACGCGCTGTTTGCCCGAACATAGCTTTGCTAGAAAAGAGTTTATATTTAATTATGTGTTTTATTATTATTATGAACTAGGTCTATCAGAGAAAGACAAAATTCAACAAGATAGCAGCGCACTTTACTGTAGGCAGGGGGAAAAACAGAAGGCAAAAAGGAGAAAAAGAGGAAAAAAAGGGGGCGTGAAAAAATAAGAAGAAAGATTCCTACATCTGGTTGAATTAAAGTGATCTCGAGATGTGTGGGTTTGGGTGTTGCCACCTTCTCCCCCACCTCCAAAAAAAAAAAAAGTAGGGAAAAGCTATATGCACATCTGGAAGACCCCAGGCATCAAGGGAACTGCAAGTCCCCAGAAACAAGCAAGGGGCTGAAGGCAGACTTGCCTTCCCCTTCTGGACATGTAAAATTTAGGGTTGTACCACAGAGTCATGTAACAAAGAGATCCTCAGAAGGAGCCAGGCTCCCCCAGTGAAGCGTCCCAGTGAGATGAGATTACATTACAGCGTCGCACATTATGGGTTACCACGCTTTGATAAAAGCTAAGATGTGCTCACATTGAAAGCAAACAGGAAACGCAACAAAACCTTCGTATTCAAGAGGTGCTCACAAAGAAGCGTAGGCAACTTAAATAAATCTCTTGCCCTGATTCTTGTGCAGAAAAAAAAAAATAAAATCCTATTAAGTACAGAGGAGTCATGAGGTATGGGCTGAAAACACTCTAAAAAGGCCTTCTGAGTAGCACATAAGCAGCAGCAATGAAATATGTGATACATGTTTAAAACTCATTCCACAAGCTGCTTTTCATCTCTCATTGATATATGTGGCCGTTGACAGAGAAATTCCTGATCCCAGGGGAGTGTGCTAAGAAAAGCTGTGTTCCTCGGTCTCAGTCACGAGGCATAATTTTATTTCAGGAAAAAAAATTAGGGTAGCAAGTGTGGATAGCTCAGGGAGAATCTGTGATCTGCTGCAGCAGTGAGTACATTGAGAAGCAATATAAAAGCTACATAAAGAATAGAATAAAATAATGTGGCAGCTATCCCAATGCCCGCAACATTGCATTTAGTGTCGGTTGCTCTGTTACAAAGATGATTTTGTGGAATGGATTGGGCTTGGAGGGGGACAAAATGGTTACAGACACAGGCAGGCTTGGATACGAAATGCAGTGAAAAAGATTGAGTCTGTCCCACGAGTTACTGAATAAGGATGGGACCCAGCAGCCATTGGAATAGATCAGGTCACGGGCAAGGAGATGGGAAAGAGATGAGAAAAATTGAGAGTTAATAGATAAAAGCTATATAAGCTGTTCTTATTTGTCTGTTGTCATAGCACAAAACATGTTAGATATTAGAAATCCATTATTTGCTCCAAAATGACAAGCAATATTCTGGTCTCTCACCGCTACTCAGCTATTTCAAGCCAAACACCAACCTGAGTATTAGTTTCTTAATTACCATTAACCCACCCCAGTACCAATTTTGGCCATTTTACATGAACCAAACCAGAAAACAGTACTGGGAGAGCGCAATAAAATCAGTGCAAACTGCAGCCAGCCAGACGGTGCCCACACTGCTGCCTCAGCTCGCCAGTCCAGGACGGCCTCAGAACACGTTAAAATGGTCCATAGAAGCTAATGTTCAATTACCACATCCCAGGCATGGCAGAAGATGTGAGGAGGCTTCATCTCCAGCTTAATCACTTCAGTTTAAACTAAACGAAGGAATGTCTCCCAGATCAAAGCAAGGCAATCTTGAGTCTGCTGGATGTGGTAACTGGAAAGGGACGTGAGCTCGTCTCTCATCACTGAACTTCCACCGCTGCGTTGGAGAAGTCAAGATGTAAATCGGGCCATGGAAGAGGCTGACTTGCAGAATGTAAATGTGGTGTTGACGCTTGAAAATTTTTACCTCCTCGGGGAGGAGGGGTGTGCGTTTTTATCTTTCAGTTTGTGGGTGTGGAACTGAAAACTAATCAGATTATGCTACACGTGGCCTCGCCAGATGCTGACACTCAGGGACTCCCTTTCTTTGTACCGTGTACACCACCCACCAGTTTTTTTGTATGTGTGTGTGTTTTTTTCCTGGTACCAAGGAGATCTGGTTACCAGATTTTCAACAGATGCTTTTATCACTCTCAAGTGGGTTAGCTATTTTCAGTCATCACCCAGTTCTATCTTTTTTGCCTTTGCCTTAACAACAAGAAGTATTGTGGGAGTCAGGTGTCTCCGTAAAAGAGCCAAGGGAAAGCAGAAAGGTCACGAAAGTAAGAACCTGGGCTCTCCGCTGCTGGGGACACATTTGCTGGGACATCCCAAGAAGAATGGAGGGTGATGACCCTACATGAAATACCACCATGGTTTCTGTTTGCTATGTGTCATGAGCGTGCTCAGCATCAGCTAGTGAAGTTTGGAGAGTCACTCCCTGGAGTGACTACAGCTGGAAAGGGTAAATAAAATAAAAATTCTTTGAAGCCTGAGGCCAGTAACCAGGACTTTCTATGGCTCTGGGTTCGGTGCTGAGATTGAAAAAGAAGAAAATTTTAATGGAAAAGGAACTTTCCTTCAGGCTAAGGGGTGGCAGAAAGAAGAATCACCTCGTTCGCAAGCTATGAATTTGTAGCCTATACACCCCAAACTTTCTCTGACTTCAAGAGAAGCACAGCAGAGACCAAGAACTCAGGTTTTGAGTTCTCCTCTCTCACTGTTCTCCAAAGGTGAGGTGCTTTAAAAAGCTAAAGAATGGGCACATTTTTTCCTACTAACATTATACATCTTTGAGACAAGCGCTCTGATTATGTCTCTTTTAACACTAGCACACCAGTGACATACTTCTGTGCACACATTGTAGAAGACAGTTTCACACCACAAAAAAACCTAGGTTACAAGTCCTCTGAATTTCATCACAAATTCTCCTTAAAATATCTTTGGATGTATTCCTGCATTTCATCCCATTTGGTCCTATGGATCAGATGTAACTGGAAGACACTGATTTGGGCTTGACTGTGAATTCAGCTACAGGCTTGTAAAGCTGAGGTCAAGGGAGCCACATTTATGCCACGGTAAAGGAGTCAAGACCTGAGCCTAAGGCTTCTTAAGAGCTGTTTTGCAGGGACTGAATAATGCTGAGCATTCAGCATGAAGCAAAAATATTCATTGTTCTGTTACAAATTTCAGACAATACATCATTGCAGCAAGATGTCACTCCAAAGCAGTGTCAATCTATGCACTGGAGGTAAAAATAAGAGAGCCATAAATCAGTAAAAGCCCAGAAGACGCACATCAGCTCTTTGCAAGGAAAAAATGTCTGAAGCAAGTCACAAGGGTCCCTCTTGTGTCCCTTGTCTTGTGACAAACTGTCATCCCCGGGCTGGCTTCCCCCCACTCAGTCCTACCGAACGTACCCAATCCAAAGCTGATGAAAAAAACCCCAAAACACAAAAGAGCCAAACAATTTTTACTCAGGAAAGGGGAAAGCTTGGAACCCTTCCAGTCTCTTGGGTAAAGACACAATTATGAGAAGAAAAATATAATCCACCCAAGAGACATAATTACATAATTAGGCCATAGGCTGTGCATAGGAAAGGTTCTTATAGTTCATAAAACAAGGAGCTACATAGGTGCAGTAACTGCAGTTAATTCACTCACTGGAGAAAAAAAAAAAGATGTTTGTTTTTTAAATAGCTGAGGGCACCAGTTTGCGTTAGACTGGAGAGCTTATTCTATCGACTGTACACAGAGCTCTATTAGTGTCAAAAGAAGCCACTTAGACGCAGCAGAAAACAAGACTGTCTCTTTTTGTTCTTAAAAAAGACGCATTTTTTACCCAAAGCAGGTAAGTCCTGTACCTGAAACTACTGCAGAGAAACTGAAATAAAGAAAGAAAGAGGAACTTATGCTGTGGATGGGCTCAGCTCCTATACAACAGATCTAACGTGGCCCATTGCCAAAATCCCGCCGAGCTCCTCCTTCCTGACCCCTGCTCTCCTGAAGGTCTGCAGACAACTGGTATGGCTCCAAAAGGGCTAGATCCAGCTCCCAGGGGAACCAGTTGCGCTACTGTCTTCCCGGAGCTGTGGCTCCAACTTGGGGTGAGTGGAGGCAGGGGTAGGTTTGAACCTCAGCGTAGAGGTCAAGCGTGCAGAGCATCTCTGGTGTCCATGGTCATCTCCCCACTGACTTAGCGGGAGCAAAAGCAAATGTCGACTCAGCTCATCTTGCAGGCAGACCAACAGCACAGGATGGAGTCAGAGCTTCCAGCAGGTCGAAGGGAGGAAGGGGCAGGAAGGGTGAGGGGAAATGATCCCATAGGTGTGTAACCTGGGTCTCTTCGTGCCCGTGGGAATGACTCCAACTCAACCGTTGCAAAGCCTCTGAGAATATAAAGTGCTATGCATGCAGCTGAAAGACAGACCCAGAGGTTGGGGTTTTTCAGCAAAATGCAGCAGCTGCAAAGGAGCCTCTCGCTCTCAAAATTTCTCTATGTAGAGAGGGGGAAAATGCCTGCTTAGAGCAGAGCTCCAGGCTGCTTCTCCAGCAGACAAGGGCCTGACGGGGGGCATGTGGCAGGGGATGAGCTGGCCAGGAACTCTGCACAGGGAAAGCTGTATTAAAGCAGCAAACCGGGAAGATTTAANTAGAGGGGGAAAATGCCTGCTTAGAGCAGAGCTCCAGGCTGCTTCTCCGGCAGACAAGGGCCTGACGGGGGGCGTGTGGCAGGGGATGAGCTGGCCAGGAACTCTGCACAGGGAAAGCTGTATTAAAGCAGCAAACCGGGAAGATTTAATGAATGAAACCAAACCGGCGCTTTGAGAAAAAGGACAAGCAGAGAAGGAAGGGGGCTCCAGTGGGATTGCTTTTGCATTGGTTCCTTCCCACCCTTCAACTCATCCCAGCATTGCAGGGTCCATGCTGCCCTCTGCTCTGCCCCTCTGCTGTGATACGGCCTCAGCTCGCCAGTAAATGAGCAAGGTCTCCCCTTGCTGTAGTATGGGGGTATTTTGTTCTTTCTCTTTTCTATCTGAAAAGCTTTTGAATTCCGACTTGGATCTTGAAGCTTGTTTTGCAAAGCTGAGCAACACCCTGTATGAACACCAGCACAAACTGACGGGTCGGGAGGGAGCAGGTGGGACCCCCTTGTGCCGCGATGCTCTGCCTTCACCTTCACAAACATAAAGGAATCTGTGTGCACGTGTGCCAGGAAACCAGCTAAGCATTGCTGGCATCGCTGCTCACAGACATTAAAGACAACTCATATAAACAGAGACTGTCATGCAAGCCTCAGTCGCTGCCTTAATTCCCTTGCACGCTGCTATCTGTTACGCTCTCCCCCTTCTCCTCTCCCTTTTTTTAGCAGAAGAGGGGAAGAGGCAGAGCAAGAGCTGTCCTGCAAAAGCGCAAGAGCTCCTCATTCTGACTTTATCATCCTCATCCCAACCCAGCAATATCTTTGAGAAATAAGGTTTTTCCACCCCCACCCCCCCCCGAAGGTAGCCATCCTATAAAGAGCCTGCCAACTTCTGTTGCTTGCTGCAGCGACCGGCAGTAAAGATCATAGCAAATGAAGGGGATGAGAGGAGGAGGGGGAGAGAAAAAAAAATCTCCTTGAACTGGCCTCCCTCCAGCTGGCAGGAGGGGATGGTTTTCTTAACGCTTGCGAAACCTGATTAGTTTAAAAGAATGAAAGGGGGGGAAGGCGGGGGAGTGTAAACACAACCATTAAACCAGATTTAAGGCGCTTAGTTTAAATCTAGTCTAAGGGCTCTCCGATGCTACGCCGCTGTGCTCTCTAGACATCAATAAGGTGCATTTTCATTTTTGGTTTTGTTTTACACCCCCAAAACCAGGAGCATATTGCAGGCTGAACGCTGCGGTTACAACGGGAATTCAGGCATGGAAGAAACAACAGTTAAGCAATAATAGATGGATGTGTGCGTGTTTGCACTGTATCTTTCAACAGATTGTTTTGCTGCGTTAGAAGACTACTGTGTTTATATCTGTGCAGCAGGTTTTAAGCAGATTGTTTAAACTTGATTAAAGCTGGATATTTCTAAAATAACCTTACTAATACAATTCAGATGGCTAAAGAAACCTGAAAACGTGGTTAAAAATAAAAAAGATGCTATTTCAGTCTACTCTGGCAGGGGTAACATGATATAAACTCCAAAAGAAAACAGTCTTTACAAGTTCGACTTGAAGGATTATCTTGTGTATCAGCACCCTCTGTGGCAGAGTAGCATTTATCCATGTATCCACCCATGTTAATGCTGTTGCACAATTTACTACAGCCGTGATAGACAGATAATTGCTTTATCCACCCAACTGTAATAAACAGAGTCTACTATGTTAATCCTCATATTCTTATTGTCTGTGAATGCCAAGTAAGGGAGAGAAGAACACTAAAAACCCTACCCTCTCCTTCCAAAACTACTGGAGTTTACTCACCCTCAGACCTGCTAAAGTGTTCTGATTGCATTCCACTCCTCTGCTTGCAGCGCCAAGTATTTTGAGGACTATCAGGTTATTGTTATATAAAGGGCACCTACACTCAGGCTGTATGGAGGCAGAAGCCAGGATGCAGCAGCCTTTAGAAGAAAAAAACCTCAACCAACCTCAAACATCTTTTCCTACTCCATGAGTAAAACAAGCCAAGTATTACTTGTTCCTGGGCATAGCACAGAAAATAATTAACCTGTCCTTCTAAAACTGGACGTCTATTCAGCTTGTGTGGAGTCTGTCAGACTGTTGAGAAGGGTCATTGAGCTGCTGGCCCATCCGTGTTTTCCACAAAAATCTATAAAGTTTTTTTATTTTCAATGTTAAAAACAGGCATATCCTTTAAAAGTTTTACAGATTCCTGGCGGCTCTGTGAGCTTAGGTTTGTGGCATCAAATTTGTAACGACAGTTTGATGGATGTCTCCCTTTCTTCCTCCTGAAAGGTATAAAGAATTGGTGGTTTCCTCAGTAAAAATTACGCTTAACACCCTTTTTGCTCTTATTTACACACTTAAGTGTGTAAAAAGGTCTCAAACTGCTGGCAATGGGCTGGTTTATTGGGGCAACTTTCACGTTGCAGAAGGTGTTTGACTTTCTGGGTAATCAGAGCACTTGCACCACCACCTACACGATGAGCAAGTTGTGAAGATGGACAGCTTAAGCAGTGCATAACTGATGCAGCCAGGCTTATAGGAAGAAACATTGGCCTGAAGATCCTGCCAACAATCCTGGAGGTGAGTGGCAGTTTTTATCCTTTTGTGATGCTCCACTTCTATCTGTCAACTGCCAGCAGGGGCATTTCTGTCTCAGGTGGAAGCTGGGATGGATTAACCTCTGCTTTCAAGTCTTTGAGGGAAAGAAACTGTCATTTAAAGGCCAAAACACAGCCATAGAAGGAGACAGGATGCAAGAAGGAGAGTTTGGTGTTGTGATGTTGCCCACTGACTATCACTAGTGATACTGAAACAGGAGGTATTTTATGTATCAAAGTTTGTCTTCGGCCAATTAACATTTATTATTTTCTTTAATAACTTGGATGATGCAATACAAAGCGCAATTATAAAACCTTGAGAGGACTTTCCAGTAGGGAGGAGTGCTCCAGACTTTGGAGAAAGGGGTCAGAACTCAAAACCATCTTAGGAAATGGAAGAAACAATATTTGCCATGTCATTAGTAAAATGGCATGCAGTAAAAGTTAAGTGCATTGTACTACACTTTGGAGCAAGAAATCAAATGCTCAAATGCACCACAAGAACAAACCGATTAGTCAGCAGCACTGTGGAGGAAGATCTGGGGGTAGCAGGGAGTTGCGAGTTGAATGTAAGTCAATAATAGGATTCCATCTTAAAAAAAAAAAAAGAAGTAAATGCAGTTCTGGGAAAGATTAATGGCTATGTTGCATAGAAGACATAGAAGGTAACTATTACAGTCTGCTCAGAAGTGGTGAGACATCAGCTGGACTGCTTTATCCAGTTTGGGACACCACCCTCTAAGAAAGATACAGACAAACGAGAGAGAATCCAGAGAAGAGCAACAGGAGCGATAAGAGATTTAGAAAGCATGACCTACATGGAAAGTTGAAGGAAATACATTTGTTTAGTCTAGAAAAGAGATGAGCAGGAAAGGACATGATAAGAGTAAAATGTTTTCTAAAGAAAATGGTAATCAATTGATCGCGATGTCAGCTGAGAACAGAACAAGAAAAAGCTGCCTTTATTTGAGGTAGAGGAGATTTAAGAGATTAATGTATGATATTAGCAAACTCCTTTTTAAGTATGAAAGACACAAAACACAAACCCCAGACTTAGTAAGTAAGTGGAAGGCACAGAACTGGAAGATTTAAGAATTTGGACAGATGTCAGTGATGACCTAAGTATATATAATACTTCATTGGAGGAAAAACGGACTAGGTTGCCTGAGGTTTCTCTTAGCCCTACTGTTCTAGGACTGAGTGATTGTCTGTGCTTGGTTAAGTCACGTACACAATATTTTTAACATTAGCACATCAAGCCAGGCAGCTCATGCTGTGGGCCTGATGCTGCAAAGTGTTCAGCACCTCCTGCTCCCATGAAAGGGCATAGTGAAATGCAGGCTGTGTCTGCTTAGGTATTCCAGACCACAAGGAACCAGAGTTTGGAAATGCTAGTATTAACCCCTCTGTGCCACAGTTTCCTCCAGCTCTAACTTTAAAATTTACCATTGCCTCACAGTGGACATTGCAAGATTGATTTCACCATTAATTTAGCAAGCGTGACTCGGGGAAGTCACAACAAAGCACAACTAGCATTTCATACTCAATGACTGAAAGCATTCCTGCATCCCCAGATGAAGGTCCAGAAGACCATTAACATGTTACTTGTTCACAATTCGTTTTGGTTGTTGCTTTCTTATTTGTCTGTCTGCTGGTTACTCAAAGACAAATGGTCACACACAGTGGCCCTGGCCATTCCCTTCTAAAACCTATGTGTTCCTCTCCATGCCAGTATGAAGAACAAAGGACATCAAAATGGCAAACTTATTGGGGAAAAAACCCAAAACACTAAGCCTGGAAGCAAATGTTTTGAACAACCTATGTCTTCTACGAGAGTGTAGCGAGCTCCTCAATGCAGTGAGAGACGATAAAATTCTAGGATTTTCCCATGAGAGAGCCTCATTATTTGTATTATTTGCTCCTGGAAGTGCTTCATTCCTAACTATCTCCACTAGATTTTTTTTTTTTCCTTTGACAGGAAAGGAAAGAAAAGTTACGTTCTGCTGTGAGCCACACAAACCCAAATCCCATCCTTGCTACAGAAACTCCATCCCTACATACATTTATCTTACAATAAAACCCCCGAGCCCTAAGGCTGTTTAATAACATCATGCCCAAAACTCAGCCAAGCATTGCAAGTGCATGAGACAGAGGTCAGTGGCCAAAGCTAAGCCCGTCCTTACAGGCTTTGCAGGGCGCTAATTCACTGCCTAAGCCAGGTGTTTAACCAGCTCAGGGGTGATGTCTGGTACCAAAAGCCCCAGGTGGGACAGAGGAGAGGGAGGTGAGTGACACAGTGCATTTGGTTGAGAGGAATGTTACATTTTTTTTTTAAGGGCTCTGGCAGGGGGCTGACCCTTTTGCCGACAGTTGTAAAGTTTGTTTAGTAATGGGGAGCCTCCCGTGAACTTAAAAACAATAGGAAAACAGAATCCTGGAGAATAAATCTCACCCCCTGCCCTGGTTACCTGTGCGTTTGGCTACCAGAAGGTAACAAATCCCCAGGAATGCAGGCGGTCGGGGGGATGTGCCTGCGAGACGGAGCTGGAGGGTGGCCAACACAAGCAGCGGGCGATGCCATTCACGGCGCCGTGAACTGCGCTGATGAACACCGGGAGAAAGCCTGGGAAACACCAAGGCTACTGCAGGCAAGATGTCCCCTACAACTGCTCTGGTTGCTTCTACAGGGAGCTCTTCAGGAGTTTGCCCTACAGAAACCCCAAATACCTCTTGTCCTGCTTCTAGCTGTATCGAATTTAGTCGAAAGTGAGCTTCTCCTCAAGGCATGGTGGAGAAGGTCAGTCCAAACAGGACCTGATTTTTATTTCTGAGTTCATGGGTCTCCCTCACTCACACGCCAGGGGAGCTCAGAGGGCAAGTTTTGGTCACTAGAGATGACGCAGCATGTGAGACAGGGAATCTTCTGTCTTATCACCAGGTCCCTGAGCTGCACAATCTTCCCCTAGGCTCATTTTTTAAAGGAGATTATAGCTCACAGGCTTTGCTTTCACCCTGCCGTAACTACTCCATTATTTCACTGCAAAACAGAAATCCACTTGGGCATTACATTGTGGGTGCAATCGGCTGGAAAAAGGAAAATCAAAGCAACAGAAGCTGTAAATGCCTAGTTATAAAAATCACAAGCCATTCAAATGGGCAGCTGTGAAGTTAATAGCTTTCAAAGATGTACACAAGCACATACATACAGCCCTACCTATAGATATGCTTTGAGCTTGGAAAGGCGTTAGAAGGCATTGGATTATCAGTGGCATGTGCTTTGAATAATCCCTAACTATTTTATTATTATTTTGGTGAGTCATTAAGTTTGGGTGCCCACTACAGCACACCAGTGGAAAACAATCTCTGCAACACAAGAGTGGCAAGGATGTTTTATTCTGCTCTCTTAAAACAGGCAGAAATAACGCTAAAGTACTTAAATTATGGAAATACTCATCATCCCCGTGCTATTAATATCGTCTCAATAGCTTGTTCTATTTAAAGCAAGTTTCTTTCTTCGGGTTTTATTTTGTGGGTGGTAAATCTTCATTTAATTCACAGGATAAAAAACGTATGAACCTACAATTGGAAAAAATGGGACTGTATGGGGCCCAAGCCATCCACCAGAGCCATGAATAGAGGCTTTGCCATCATCTTCAGTGGGAGACAGGCTGGCCCTGAAGCCTTTACAGCTTGCACAAATTTGAATTTTATTATTTGCTTTGTTTTTCATGTCATATGACACATTTTAAGGAATAATATAGCTGCTTCCACCGTAACAGTTACAGTTACGTGTCTGCAAGGCCAAAACCTGCTCCCTCAGTTACGGAATTTTAGATACAAGCCGTGTAGTCTACCTTTTAGCCCTACCGCTTGCTTTTTTTCCACACAGAATATAAGGCACACTCAAGCCATTGGCACCATTTACTACAGGACAACACATATATAGGAGGAGTTTCCTTTATCTTTAAGTACAATTCTGATTTAATTCTATCAAAGAGTGATGGAAAATAGAACGCAAAGTGCTTTTACCCTTTTGTCCAAGAAAAGTAAAACAAGCAATGCTGGTGATACTGAAGAAATTGGATATCTTTCAGTGGTGCATTGCCTTGGCTTTTTTATAAGTAAAACTCATCTGTCTTAACCAATTTAAAAGAAGTAAAAAGGCAGTAACAGAAAAGAGGGATGGAAAACTTTTTCCAGCTTCAACACAAACTGTGAGGAAGTCAAGGCTTAAAAAAAGAAAGCGATTTTTCTGGTAAAATCTACAGAGAGCTCTGCACTATAACAAAGGAAGAAATTTGGTTTTTAACTCTTCTCCAGGTAGGAAGGATCATTTCTTGTCCTTTCACTCCAGCTTCCTGCAAGGCCCATGGGATTATTCTCATTTTGGCAGCAGAAAAGCAGTTTGGCTGTCAGTGTCCCCATCATTTGCCAGTTTTGATGCACAAACAAGTTATTCCTCCCTGGACAAAAGACTCCGTGTGGTAACGATTCCCTTTCATCAAATGACGAACATTAGACTAGGACTGAGCCCAATTTCTGATCCCTAATGGATTTAGATGGCCAAACTACTGCCAAGGGTGTTCTCCTGTCAAGAGGCCAAGTCTAACCCCCAGCATCTGGCAGCATTTCCAACAGGACATTGGTTTAAAATTATGTACCTTGCATAAAGTAGGGAAAATACGCTCCTTTCTCCACATCGCTGATACTTCACTGCATCATTTGAACAGCACATCTATCCCTGAAACTCACTGTCTCACCAGGTGTGGTGGCAATTTACTTCCTGTACATCACTCGGATTTGGCAGTGAAAAGTGTTTTTTTCTGATTTTGCTTTTCTTTGATAAAGCTTTTTGACAGTGTTTGAGAATGGCTGATATTACCATTTGCTAATGTTTTGATTACGTTTCTTGCTTTCTTGTCAATTCTGGCATAAATCTTCACTAAAATGCGTGGATGCACACTGGTATACAACTGATGTAAGAGGAGATTCGTGGTGGCTGAATTTAAAGTGAAAGTCAAGCTTGCTTGTTTGACAGTTGAGATAACTGTACCTCTACCAAGCTCTGTGGTTTTCACACCTTCATATTTAGTGTTTGGATGTTTCCTTCTCTGCCTTCACAAAAACAGTGACATGAAAAACTAACTGGTCAAAGGCCTTCTCCTGTAAGGAGCAGCTCCCCCACCCCTGCCAGGCAGGGACAGGTACCCAGCTCCTGACCGCTGCTGGGAGTATCCTGAGCACAAGGAGCCAGGCTCTGCCCACGCCAACACAGGTGCAGGACCACGGTCCCGCAGCTTGGCAGCATCAGCTGTGCCACTGCATCGCCAAAAGGCCATCACATCCCCCACCACATCAGACCAGGGTATCTCCAGCATCACCTACAGAAGTGGCAGGAGACAACATGGCAGGGAGAAGGACGAGGCGCACCTTCATTAAAACCTGCCCTTCAGATTCTATTTTGTATGTGCGTGTGACTTAAGTGGCCTCATTTAAAGCAAAGTAACATTTCCACTGGCTGCAGTTTCTAAAAGTACCGTGCTGAGCCTAAGCTTAAGCATAACTCATTCTGATGGAGTTTCTCTGTTATACAGTTTTGGTACATACACATGACAGCACATTCCTTCCGTGGCAATAATTTTGTTCAGAGGCAGCGCCATTTGTTGCTGCTTCAGTGCAGTAAAAAGCAAGCTTATGTGTGTGTGCAAACAAACACACCAGCACCCTCACACGTGCTAGAAATGACATTTTTGTGTCTTCTCACAAGGAAAAAGAAGGATTAATTATGCACAAACATAACAACTTTCTCTAACTCTGCCTGGAGATGTAAAAGAGAAGTGGCCCTGTAATCACGTCTCTTCTGAGAATACTGCCATATGGTTTTAACAGAGGTTTATTTCCTGAAGCAAGAGAGGACTGCAGATTCTCAATCCAACTAAAATAATTATGCAGACAATTTCACTCCATTACTTTCAGTGGAACCCAAGCTGTGTGGTCCTTACATGCTTGCTGACACCTTTAAAGAGACATTAAACCATTTTTACATAAAATTCCCTTAATGGGTGGGATGTAGGATGAATTTCCTGGAAGATTAGCACCTGTCGCATTGCATAAGGCTTGCCTCTGACTGCTGCGTTAATTCTTTTTGGTTGGTAGACAGCAAAACTGCGACTGAAGCCTCCAGAATACGGAGCAGCGTAGCATCAACCGCATCTCTACAAAGGGAAACTTCTCCCCTTGCTGAAGTTTCCTATGCAATTATTTTACCTCCCACATTTGACCTTGAAATAGCACAGGACTCAAGTGCAAAATGATGCCCCACACTAAGTACAAGGAAATTGGAAAACAGCCTTAAATTTCAGCATTAGGTTGTGCTATAAGCACAATGCAGAGACTCTGCCGAGAACATTTTTCAGAGCCACCCTGAAAAAAGTTTTCCCCCCACTTTTTCACCTCAATTAGATAGATCGCAATATAAAACTTCCAATCTTTCAATCAACAACGGGTCAAAATCCAGGCAAAATGAAACTGCTTTGACTCGAAATAATAAAACATGTATTAAAACATCACCTATCTGACTTTGAATGTAAACTACACGAATCCTGTAAAAACAGGGGTGGTAACCAAGACACACAGCGATTAAAGGATACTTTAAAGGGAGAAGGGAGACCACCCTTAAAGCATGGAAATATCCCTTTTGGACTAAACTACAATCTGGCTTTTTTTTTTTTCTTTTTGTAACTGTGTCTGATTTTAGTTACAGTAGCTAGTTTATGGAATTAGCAAACATACTACATTTCAGGCTAGCAAATCCAACTAAATTAGAAGAAGCATACCCACACTTTTCATGTGCCAATCTGCCCATGGTGTTAGAAAGACATAATTTCTGGTAGCAACACAGAGAACGAAGGGGAAGAAGGTTCGCCACTATTTTTCATAGTGTAAAATGTTAATTCCTTCTGATCAAAAAGGTAAATATAAAGAAAACAGCAGCCGGTACTATGAGATCAGATCAGAAATCAAGTATGTACCAGTAGCAAACCACAGGGCACAACGAAATGGTGCACGGGGTTGTTTTCTTGATGGTTTGCAAATCTTGGCACAGCGTGAGGCCACTGAACAAGTACCTTCCTCCGCCGGGCATGGGAGCTCTACAATGGTTAATGGCACACTCTGCATGTGTGTGGCCTGAGCTGCTAGGAAAAGGAGCAGGAAACATGTTTCTAATCTTTTCCTAGTGGCAATTTCAACAGTGTGCTACAGATAAATTATGCTAATGTAAATAGTAAAATCCGTTTCTCAATTCTTCATCTCGGTGTCTGCCACCACCTTAGGTTTCTGCAGGTGGAATGGGCACAGGATGCTCTGCTACGGGGTGGAGGTCTTGTGCTCAGCTCCTGGTCGTGGCATATGCAAGGCAGTCTCCTCTCTGCTTTCCCTCCCAAGTTTTACCTCATTCTGTTGTAAGAGCTGGGACATTTTCTCCCATTTCAAGTCTGTGGAGCACGGTACCAAAAATAGCCCCTCCTAGCTGTGGTGTCGATACATCTTACTATAAAGCTATTGCACCTCTGATAAAATTGTAAAAGTGTATTGACCATTATCAAAGCTGCCCTTACTAATACAACCAAATAAGGTTGGTTTGTTAAGTCAACAGTTCTTTCTTAGTCCCATGATCGAGAAAAATACTCTGACTGAGTCTTTCAACACAGTGAGGAAATACTGAAGACATTAGCAACAGCATTGTCTTTCTGTGACCCGCTAAAAAAAGCTACGAGCATATTTTTGTCCAAGCTGGATTTAACAATGCTCTCTCTCCCCCCAGACCTTCTGTTTTCAAAACAAAATCTAAATTTTGGGCCAATGTTTCCTGTGGTGATCGTTGTGGTTAAACAGTATTTGTGAGTTTTGCATGCTTGATAAGGTCTCTCAGCTCCATAGCAGAAGAATTGCTTGTCAACTGAGGTGTGGCAAACGGAGATCGAAGTTAAACCCAGCAGAAATGGTCAGGTCCAGTTCTCTGAGTTCATGGCAAACCTCCCACTTACTTCAAGAAAAGCAAGATTTGGGCTGATACAGCTATTCCAGTTAGCATTTGGTTTTGTGGGGAGAGGGGCAGCAGCTCTTCTTGTGTTATATGCTGAAATAGGAGGAAAATGCTGAAAAGGATAAGAGTGCCGAGGTTTGGCCAGTGGCACTTACTTTTCACGCTATATGCCACAAATGTCTAAAGTGGATCTTGGGGAAATTACCCATAGTGGTTTTGAGGTTTTAAATAAAGACCTAAAAAAAAAAAGACAGGAAAACTGCACTCGAACACTGATTCACTCTATAAATTGATTTGACTTTCCGACAGTTGAACTGAAAGTTCAAAGAGGCAACCTGGTTTATCAAGATGCAACCCTGCTTTGAAGTCATTCAGCCAAAATGCCACTTTCCTCCTTCAGAAGATTTTGGCTCTCCAAAAGCCTTACCCATTAATTTTGAAGTATTATAAGTCATTTATTTAACAGTTCCTTCTGGACAAGTGAGACCAAACCTGCATAGAGACCTGCTCAATAGGCAGCACAATGACTATAAAAAGTCAGTCTTAGCTTAGCAATAAAAGCAAACACTAGTGCTTTACCAGCAAGAATTGGTGTCCTCGCCAATTAATGATGTCAGGTAATTTGGGGACTTTGCACAAAAATTAGGATCTTGGCAGTCATGTAAAAATGTGCTAATTACATGGAGCAGCAGTGAAAACTCCTACGCATATGGTTATAACAGCCGGCATTCATGGGCCAACATTAACGTGCTGGTGAAAGTACAATGAGATCTCTGACCACAAATGATAACAACCTTAGTTTCATGCCACACCCTGAAGGCAAAACTTTGGGAAACGCCAGTGTTCCCTTGGTCTTTTCAGAAATGGCACAGACTGTTGGTTCCTTATCTTGATGGGGATTTCCACTCATCTTAATTACTTAAAATGGAACCTCCAAAGTTTTATTTCCCTGTACACACTGGACGCCTGTTTACCTATTATATGCAAGCTTGGACGCAATTGTCCATGTCAGACTGGGGAGAAATTGTGTTAAATAGATGACTCATAATACTCCAAAATTAATGGCTAATACTTTCGGAGAGCTCTCAAGGAGGGAAATGCTCTCAAGGAGGCAAAGGGGTCTAACCTGTCTTGTGCTGAGGTCTACAGAAAATTGCCAACAAAAACCCAATTTCATGGGACATCTCATCAATTAATCTAAAAATTATGGGTTTCTTAGACATCATTCCCTTCCCACCAGCACTGACCAGTTTATTAGCAGGTTCTAGAGCACTCTAGGTTATCTCCCATACCCCAGAAATTACTGGACTTAATCAATGTTATTAATAGGATCACTCAAAACATGCTGGCTGCTTGGCTTTTAATGGAGTGACTAAGAGGGAAAAAATTTATCAGCCAGCAGCACAAATAAATAGTATTCACATACTTCTTTCCCTGTCTTTTTCGATGTTTGATTCCTTGCAAATCTAATCAATTTTTTTGTCCTCCCTTTTTTATTTTCTAGTGGCTTCCTCCAAGAAACAAACCAACAGCAATCAGCAAACATTTCCTCTTCAAAGTCTTCCATTCACCTTATTTTTCCCTCCTTCTCTTAGCATTCGTGTACATGTATTTTGGGGTCCTTTTCCTTCCTCCCATTCACTGATCTTTCATTGCTCTAGCTATAATAGCACTAGACAATTTAAGTCTACTTTCTCAAAAATCACAACTTTCGTAATCTGCTCTGCTTCTCTGTGAACTGCAAGCATTTTAGAGATGGTGAAGAAGCTACTGATTTCTTGGCTGTGCCATGTACCCTTTCTTCTATGGTTGCACGCTGGCCAATGTGTAGATCAGCAGAAGCATGGGCTACTTGTGCCGACATCATCGTTACAAATAACACAGTAGCAACAGGAGAGAATTCACCACTTCCACAGGTTTTCATTTCCACCTGAGCTTTTCTGCACTAGCGCTTCAATGAACGGGAGGACGTGCTGGACAGTAACGCACAGAGGAACACACCTGGCATCCCAAATTGCTCCCATGTGTTCACTGCTGCTAACGAAAGACGAGGTTAGCAAACATGAGAGGCTCCATTTCAGAAATATTTATATGAGCAGTGTGGAGAAGTGACAGAAACGTAAGTTATTAATTACAAAAACCAACAAAAAAGGTCATTGCAACACCGTGGGCCAAAGTGAAACGGGATTTCACAGTGACTGCTTTGGTACTTTGCATTTAGAAACGCATCAAGCCAAACTCTTCACAAACAACTTGACAATTTATTACTGTCTGTAATGTAGAAATGAATTGGCCAAAAACTGGCAAAAAAGGGAAGTTTTTCTCATTAACGTCAGGCTGCAGAATTCCAGATTAAAACAGCCTGGAGGCTTTCTCTCCTCTAATAGATCTCAATTGCTTTTTTCTCCCTTAGGGTAGAAATGACCAACTAGGTCTCACAGAGGTAGGTTTATGGCTAGCACAATGTCAACATTTCCAGGAGAAGCCTCTGTTTTCGGGGTTTCCTGACACTGTTGTAGAACTCACTCAGGCTCATTCTTTTTTTGCCTAACAAACTTTATAAATTTTTAAATAACACTTTAAAGAATACATCTTGCTTAGGTGCTCAGCTAATGGGAACTGACTTTTTTAGAACTCACTTTCCATTCCCAAAGCAGAAGCCGACCTTAGTGAGATGTTTAATTGAAACCTGGTCACTGTCCACGTTGCAGCCCCTGCTATTTATCACGAAGCCTGGATGTGCCGTCAGCATGGGGGTAACCGAGCCCGACACAATTGGGGCTGTGTTCACACAGCCTCTTCAGGTTGCAGCTGTGCCAGCTGACGAGGTTATTGTGTCTGGCCTTTCTCCTCTGTTAATCACTCATCTTCGACCACAGCTACTGCCGATTTGGAGCAAGACTCTGCGAAGCCAACTCGTTTTGACTGATACTGATTAAAGGAGCACTGGGGAATGGTGTTCTCCCCAGACAGCGCAGTGGCTGTCATGTCATGGCTGGAAGAGGGCACCCAAGCAACACTATGGTCCCCCAGCCCCTGGGATTCCTCCTGCTAGACGATGCGCAAGGCAAAGCAACGTGCCCTCCCCTGGCATGGATTTATTGTCACGCCAGCCTACAGGGCTCACAAACTTCCCAGTTTCTCTGGAGACCTGCAGGGAGACTAAGGCTCCTATGGCAGATGCCTCCACCCTGGCATCTGCTTTTCCTACTGTATTTACGGTAGGTTCTGCTATCAGCTTCCCTCACTGGACATGGCCATGAGAAATGCTGAATAGAAAGTCCACCTGAGCTCAAGAAGGAGCTCAGAGAAATGCCCCAAGCTGACCCACTTTCTTCTCTTTTCCTCCTTTACAAAAATCTTATCTGAATCCAGAGGGAAAAGATGGGATCTTCCCCATGGACATGCATGTTTATGTATGTCTATGGACCGCCCATATTTACATATAATAAGAATAAAATGTCATTAGGGACACCGAAAGGTGGTACAGGGACAAACACTGCTTGCTAGACCATTGCAGATACAGAGTGGAGGAATGGCCCAGAGGATTGCAAGTTAAGGAACTCGAAATCCTGCGTGTGCAAAGGGGCTGCAAAAAGCAGAAAAGCCAAACTCACCGCTTTCTCAAATCCCTGTCTAAGGAGGGTCATAACATGTTAAGGAAGAGCAGATCAAGGATATGTTGTTATAAATCTAGAAGTACAAGTTCAGATAACTCACTCTGAGTTGAAACAACTAAAGGAGTTATCATTCACATCAAAAGTCGAAAGCAATGCTAAGCTGTGACTTACTGAGCCAGGCTGATAGTCTGCCCACACTCACGGTGCAGCCTCAATTTCTCGCATGGAGCTCACGATCGTGCTCGTTGCCTATGTCCCGGAGAAGTGTTGCAACTTCACCCTACTCAGTGAGCAAGGGAGGCCACAGGGGATTTCAAAAGCAAATTTCTTAAATCAACTCTTGGCTGCTATATACTAAATATTCTAGACTGTGGGAATTACAGAGTTCAAGGTAAACAAATGCAAGGTATTTTTCCATACCCAGAATATCTGAGAAGTGAAGACTCGTAAAATTTAGGGCCTAAAATACCTGTCAAAGTCTCTCTAAAGAAGTCTGTCCCCAAGCAGGCTGAGAAATAAAATAATTTCTGTTTTGAATGAGCCCCTCAAAATGCCCTTCTCCTGTGAACAATTGTGCTTGTGGGGCTGAGAGAGGAGAACTGGCAAACTGATTTTATGCAAGTCAACAAACCCAGCTAAGTTAAAGGATTCAACAACTAATTTTTAAAAGAGAATGTAAATGTTGCTCAAAAAATTGGCTTGATTATCGCCAGTACAGGACCGTAAAGATACACAGCCAAGATCCTGGGGTGGAATGGGTTACCGCGTCCCAGACCTGGATGGTAACCATCTGTGCTTGTGCTCTCTGCCTGTGGCAAGTGTGCAGCGATTCTACTTATCTTAAGCCTCTTTTATTGAGGGCTAAGCTAAATCAAATCAACTTACATTTATGGGGGGCCAAGAACACCTACTGAGCAGCTGCTGTGGCTCAGCTGACATGTGGAAACACAGACATCCCCTGTAACTTGATCATGCGTCTAAGCCCTGAAATTTTCTCGGTATGGACTCAACTGGAGGCTGAAATTAAGTACAATTTCAGGTCTACCTTCTTTCAGCCTGAAGTGGAGCACAGGTCTAATGCTAACACTTGACAATAGGGCAAATTCCATGCATACATACCAAAGCTATAATGATTCTGTAAGTTAAATATAAACAGTTTTGTTTGTGTTGAAATATTTGAACATCTGTCTACAGCGTTGGGAGCTCAAATAATCGAAGCACACTACTGCACAAGAATCAAATGATGATAATTATGGAATGGAAAACAAAAACTCATGATAGGCTGTTTCATAAGCACACAATGGTATTATGTGTGTATATATATGCATATGCAGGCGTATAGCATAATGAAAGAAAATGCAAAAACCTCAATAAACTCCAGTAAGAGAAATTTAAATGTTAAAAGTCAGTCTCATTGAGTAAGTGAGACTGTGGTTGGGATCACAGCAACAGACATTTCTACTCAAGTCTTCAACATTTCAATATTCTTTGCAATGTAAAAACAATGAAACACAATGGTGCTCTCATGAAAAGGCCAAATTCACAATGCAGAGACTGCTCCACCCCGTTAGGAAGGGTATTCGTTATTATTTTAAATGTGCAGAGTCTAAAAAGCTATCAAAATATTTGAGCGTGGTGTGTATCCTTTGAAATCTGCACATACTCATCTTGTTGTTCCATCAAGCACTTAGCATCAAAGATTTTCTTTATGTGCAGGTGTGAAAGGTGTGCGTACAAACTAAGGAACTATCTCGCTAGCTATTCAGTCTGGAGAAGCACATGAAAGAACCCGATTAGAACAACCCAAGGAATTCATTTTTGCTCTGAACTAGGATTCCCAGGCTCCATAACTGTTCATGTTCTCTTTGCACACCCATGCTAGGGAAATGTTCCCTTACTACAGAGGTGGATACAAACAGCTATGTGTCTTTTCTATTAATAATTGTTGTCTAAAAATGTCAAGTGTGTTTGGTGAGATTCATTTTCAAATGAGCTGCACATCCTGCCGGGCACAAGCGATCTGCTTGAATTTACGTATTTTTCAGTTCCGACAGGGAAATCGCCTTGCCCCCACAAAGTGGGGTTTGCCAAGGCCCGTGTCCTCCCTGCAGCTCCAGATGGCTATGACTTCAGTCATATATTCTGGCCAGTAGTCTCAAGGCTGGGGTTAAACAAGCAGTTTGTTCCTCTCTTACATAAGCACCGAAAGACAATACTACATTCGAGCTCATAAAAATATTTTAATTGGTGATGACTTCCAGACAACTATGTCAAAATTAACTCAGAGTTGATGCCCACTTGCTCAAATTTCATTCATCTGGGTTCAAATTATTTGCTTAAAAGAAGAAACATTTCCTTTTATACACACTTTGGTTTCAACCTCCAAAACCATTGCTAGAAATTAGTGCTAACCACCCAGTCGGCTGCCTCAGAAACCGAGCTCAAATCCATCACTTTAATGACATCAATAACAAATACACAACTTTAAATCCTATTGTGAACAGTGGCATACCGAGGAGCATGTGTAGCTGTCATCTCGTTAGTCACTAGAAAAACACCAATGAAACCAAAAGAGCCTAACCATGACAAATTATTCAAGAGTTTAACCTGAGACATTAATGAGCGCTAAATAGCTTGTTTTCATGCTTGCTTAAGGAGACATGTTTAAAATCCCACCAACCTCCCCTGAATGTCGCTTGGCGAAGCTGTTCATTCTTGTCAAGATGGTTTTCCTCTTCCAGCTAAAACAGCAGGTTGCAAATGTTTGGTTAAGAATGCCTGCCTTCCCCCACCCCTCAAGACACACACGCGCACGGAGGCAACCACACCGGCCGTGACGCTTTCTCCCCTCAGCTGCTCAAAAGTGGCTGATTCACTCCCCAAAGTCAGAAAACATATGGTTGATAAAGCACATCCATTGACATCATTCAACAGTCAGTGGTAGAAAAGAAATGTGGAAAGAACATCTATCCATCCAGGAGTTTCATCTTTTCAGACTTTCCATTTTGTCTGGTTTTCGTCTCTCATGCCTGTACTAGTGCAAAGCTCCCAAGCGGGGACTAGAAGATCCTGGTACTTGCCGTTCCCTTAAGGCAGCACCAGGTATTAAACTCTGAGTAAGGGCTGATTTAATGAGAGGCTCACTCCTACAAGCCATCTTTACCTCCTACAATGTCTTCAAGGAGTTGAAAGAATCGAGGTCTGGAACAACTACGTGTACAAAATACAACTACAAACGCGGAGCAGCTATATGTGGAGCTCAAAGCTAACAGCCCAGAAAGAAAAGCCCACTTGATCCCATCTTGAGGATAGATTAATATGAAATAAAATTTTAAAAAATAAATATATTTCAATTTATCAAGGGAAAGTGAGACTTTCTGACTCATACTAGGATACACCTGGGATGGGAACATTCCTTATAAACATAACTCTGGTAAACAAACACCTTTATTTTCACCATCCTCCTATTACATTCATGTCACCCCTTGGATAGGGTAGTGTCACTACTCATACTTCACACAAGGGGAACTCAGACTGAGAGAAAGAGGTACCCAGTTTCCAGTGATATCAATAAGTTTGGACATCTGCTTAGGGGGATTTTCAAATACACGAACATCACAAAGATGTCAGAGGAAGACGACAGACCTGGAAGACCTATGTTCAAATGCATCAGCCTCCTACATCCCTGCCTTACTCATCTGGCCACAGAGAGCTCAAAACTCCCTGACATGAGAATTAAAGAAAGAAAGAAAAAAAAAAGGCATAGGGTAGGAGTGTTTTGTTCTCTTTAAAAATAAACATTTCTTCTAACAGACAGCCTTTAGGCTGATGTTCCAGATACGCTAACATTGCTTTTTGCTGTATACAGTCTAAATCACCATTCAAACAAGACATGAGCAGGCATCCAAAACAGAAGCAGTCTCAAATGCACTCCAAAAAACTGCATTGTGCTCCAATGTAAAACTATTCTTCAGTCCATATGGGAGATCTCAAGCATTTGCTGAGTCTGGCTTTACTTTTAATGGAATTTAAGTTGGAAAAAACCATTTTATTTTGACCAGATCGGGTTTTATGCCAAAACTTTCTTTTTTTTCTTTTAAATTTTGGGTCAAATTTCACTTGCCAGTATCCTCTTTGAAGAAATGACCAATTATACACAATTGTTCCATGTTGCATATGAGCCCTAAAATTTAATCTCCTCGCAAACTCGTGTCTTTATAAAAAATGTGAAGCCTACTCATAACTTTAAGTTGTTCTGCATACTGAACATAAATTAAGTGAGGGGTTTTGGAATTTTTTTAATAACTCGTAAAGTTGGGAAGTTTTCAGTGTGGATTCTGGAACCGAAGCTCAGGGCACACTGAACTAATTTTAAAATGTAAATGTAAAAAGATATGACCCATAAGTGACAAATTAAAGAGGGAACGTAAACGGTTTGCAGAGCGCGCTGCCCTCCACCGCTGACTGCTTACACAGCGCGGCTACTCCGGGGTCAACATTTTCTGGCAGCACCAGACAATAAAAAAGGCATAAACTCGCCGCGCATGGTAAAGCTACTGTGTCTGACATAACATCAACGCAGAGGCCCGGAGAGGTGACTGAACCCTGGCTCCCAGCTGCATCAATCCCTATTTTAATCACCCTCATGACAACACTTCTCTTTCAGCTTTCAAGCTGCTTGGCTCCCAAGGATGGGAACACCGTAATAGTAAAAGACACGGGGAAAAGCTTAAACAAAGTTGTAATAGTGAGGGCAATAAAGCCGCCTGTGAAGGTGTCTTTAGCCCAGCACAGAAATCTGTCTCAAAAAATGGTGTTTTTCACTTAAAATAAAAAAAACACACAGCAAACTGCTCATCCCTGAGCCCCCTTCCAGTGAATGGCAAACAACTCGACAAGGAGCATGTTCCCTGCAGCACCATTTTTTAAGGCAGCTCCAAATAAGACATTGCGTGTTTTACACAGGAAGGAAAGATTTCTATGCAGGAGCAGATCTCAAGTACGACTTGCAGCCCTGCCTGCTTCTGATCAGCTCCTCCAATTTACAAACCTGGTAAAATGACTCTCGTCTCTGGTTTTAAATGGGCCCAACATCTTCAGCAGCTCTGAGACACGTAAAAGAGAAGGTAACAACAAATGAGTGGTTTTTCACTGGCTGACATTGGAGTATCCAAACCACCACTGACCGTGCCTCTGGATGCACCTATCACCCCGCTTATTTTTGCAGAAGGACTGGNTCTGGTTTTAAATGGGCCCAACATCTTCAGCAGCTCTGAGACACGTAAAAGAGAAGGTAACAACAAATGAGTGGTTTTTCACTGGCTGACATTGGAGTATCCAAACCACCACAGACCGTGCCTGTGGATGCACCTATCACCCCGCTTATTTTTGCAGAAGGACTGGTCATTTGGATTTCACACAGCTCTGCACCCTCCCCAGGAGGCTCTCAGAAGCCCAAAGTGCCTTTCTCCACATTCACGGACTTCAGCTGGACCTTGGCAGCAAGACTGGGTCCAGATTTTGCCCACCCTGAGGTCTGGATGGTGCCTGGGCACAGACTGTGGCTGCCTGTTACCTCAGCTAAAGGGGACTCAGACAGCAGTGCCTAGCCAGCACTCGGAGCTGTTTAGGGCAGAGTTTGGGTTTTTGGTTTTTTTTTATTGTTAATTTCCTGTGGTTGTTGTTCTTAAACACAAGGGGGGTTTGCCTAAAAATACCCCTTTTGAGAAGCACCGTTGCCCACGCTGGGTCTCTCAGCATGGCAAAGGGGCAAAGAGGCGCGGGAGTGCTCGCAGCGAGGAGGCCCGGCTCTGCTCCCCACGTGCGTTGGAGGAGTCTCAGTCTGCAGCTCAAACCTCTCTCGGCTCACACTCCGTGCGTGTTACAGTCTGCAACGTCTGGGCGTACTGTGCCAATTCAGTTGAAGTGTACGCACACCAAATTATCCCTCTGAAGAGGCTAAGGGAGGGGAAGGAGAGTCCTGCCAAACATCGGCGCCTGGAGGCACGCTGCCTTCTAACCTGCAACGCCTCCAGAGGCCCTGCAGGCTGAGCTGGCCCTTGTTTCATCTTTTACAAAGGTTGTTGCCTTCTCCAACACGTCCCTGGCATGCAGATGTAGTCACATCGTGCTCTCCTGTGCTGCTGGAGATGGCAGCTCGCTCATCACCTGTCAGTCACCAGCCAAAGACTTGACCTGTTAAACTCAACGCCGGAGCTGCTGCAGCCCACGAGGAGACCCTGCCAACTGCCGAGTTAATTTTCTATGCAGGATCTCTGCTGAAGCTAATGGATTATTTTTCAGTGGAAATTAATACCATGATACATTATATACGTTAGAGGTGGGGCTGGTAGGCCTGCCTATTGTTAAAGTTGCCCAACGTTTCCCATTATACGACCCTAGTTTCTGTTGCTTGCAGCTTTACTGAACTTTGACTGTTTGCGTTCCATTTTTTCTTGCATGAGTAAGGAACACATTTCTTCAATTTCAACCAGGATGGCTCAGACATTCCTGGAAGTGAGTTAGCTCAGGGAAAACACAGCGCCTTGAAAAACATTTTTGGCAATCTTCTCTCGAAGGATCTTTTTTGTCGCTGTATTTTGGAGTTGAGATTTGAAACTTGGCTCAGGAGGTTGGGTCTTTTTTTTTCTGAATCTGTATGGTAATCCAGCCAGATTTGGTAAAATTATAAAACTTTGAAAAATAAAATTTCATAGAACAGAAATTCCTTGGATTTTATTGGCTAAAAGCTTTGATTTACAGCTTGGCAAAGGTAGCTGATTGCTGGCCCACAGATGTTATGCTCCTGCCACACGATTTTGTGTTGTGACAATAGTTAAGTTGCTTAAAACAAAGTGTTCACAGATCATTTCGCTGTGTGTTTATGTTTTTCCCAGTGCCCAGTATGAGACCTTCAGATTTATTCTTCAGAAGCACTGACCATTCACCACTAACTCATCCTGAGAGTGGCATTTTGAATACACAAAGCACTATATATTGTCAGATCTCTAAAAAACAAGAATAAGAGTCAGCATGCTCCATACCACAGGACATTGCTGTCCTATGGATAAACCAGCACATGCTCTTACATTGAAGGACCATATATATTGTCACACACACATGACAGGCATGAATTAAAGCTGCACTGATACCCATAATCTTGGCATTCCCCAATTCTGGGTGCTCAGACAGAGACTTTTCCTACTGTAATTTTTGTCTGTAGTGTATGCATAAAGTAAGACTTAGAGCTAGAGGTATCTGCCCTTTAATCAAAAAAGATCTATTTGCTTTATGTCAAAAGGTTATTATTTATCTGATGTGTAAGTACCCCCTTGTTATACTGTTTATTCACTTTTACATCAAGTTACCAGAGAAAATAAGTTCTCTATCTAATTCTTAATGTTGCATGGCATGTATAGTTAGTGAGATATTTACTGTGCATCGCAAATAGAAGGAAACAAGCATCCGTGAGAGCTTCTGTCATCCTTGAGCTGAGTCTAAAGAATAATCAGCGTTACCTGGATTTTGTGAGCACAAAGTCCTTACCGCTCTCTCCTACCTGTCTATAATAATAAAGACTATCTCTACAAGCCAGCTGCTACCAGGTTTCTCTTTTGCTGCCATCTTTCAGAAATAGCAAACATCAAGAAGAGTGAAATTAATAACATAGATCAGCAAGTCTGGATACATGCAAAGTGCAAACCCTACCTAAATACCAAGACTGAGTATCCTTCAAGTACTGTAATTTTGCCGTTCTAATTCTCATGGATGCTTATGACGGTGCGTCACACTGCAGGCAAAGAATACTGCTGCATGAGACCTCTTCACGGCTCTAGTAGACATACCCTGGGCTCACTCTTCCAAAGCAAAAGATAAAGGCTAAGTAAACTGACTTTGCCATGAAGCTGATGAGGACCACGTATAAAAGCCACACTACCGCTGAGCTGCAGGGGCCACAGCCTTTGGGAGAGGAACAGTCACAAGCACGTCAGCATGAAGGAAGACATTTTAAAGCAGGACGGACATTTCTGCACTGAGTGCCTGAGAGTTTCATCCAAACAGGCACGGAAGAGAAAAACAGAAAAGATCACTCACTGGCTATGTATGTCTAACGAGGACGGGTTCACCAACATCCTAAATTGTGACAAACTTCAGAGAGCAGTCCTTCAATGTGGCTTTTCAAAAAGCAAGCACTAAAGCCCCCTTTTAAAAGGTTTAAAGAATAATAAAAAGGAGTATAAAGAAGCATTTCAAAGCTCCATGCTGCTGCAGTTGCCAGTGAGCCAGGTAGTTTAAAGCCGATGCAGGTATCTCCACAGCACTGAGCACCAGTTCTGTGGTCCACGCTGCTCCACGTCCTCTCTGCAGTCAGTGTTCACCACCGCTCACCTCCAGAGATCCGCACACTGACACTCGCAGATACTTAGGGTAGGAGAAACCAGCTTTTAACACATATGTACATCTCTCTCTTGACCACAACGGCCCAGAGGTGACTCACTGAGACACCACATCCAGCTTTTAAGCAACCAGAGTTAAAGAGAACCAAGCCACCCTGCGTCTCTCAAAATTTTACTCTTATGTCTTATATTTTACAAAAAGGATTTTCATTTTGACTGCTTAGCTGATGAATTAAAACACTGAATAATTTACATTCACAGCTCTATCACCGAGCCGTCTTCTGTAGTCAACACTTCTGTCTACAGACGTGGTAATTTTATTACAGCACTGGTTTTCCAAACAATTGTTCAAAGACATCCAAATAGACCAAAAGTGGGAGAGGACCCATAGCCCTGATCATCAAAGCCAAAGAGTGCCCAGTGTGAAAGCAAAAAAGTATGTTTCACAAATCTAGAATTTATGGTGATAAGAGAACCAAGGAATGAAAAATAAAATTATTCTTAATTTAATTGGTATCCTAGAAACCTGGAACCAACTCTGTCGCGCTTTGTATGTCTGTAGTGCTTGATAAATTCACTAGATAAACTGAATTAATTGAAGTATATTGCTGTCTAAGAACCTGAGTCTAGGTCCTTGATTACATACGTACACATGCAAAAAAAAAAAAAAAAAAAGAAAAAGTATTCCATGCATAATACCCTCAGTACTCCTAACCAGTGGTTTGTACCACACAGAGACTGTGTATTGTATTTCTCGGTCTCTGTTCTTTTCCAGCTTCTATACTGCTGAGAAACACNAAAAAAAAAAAAAAAAAGAAAAAGTATTCCATGCATAATACCCTCAGTACTCCTAACCAGTGGTTTGTACCACACAGAGACTGTGTATTGTATTTCTCGGTCTCTGTTCTTTTCCAGCTTCTATGCTGCTGAGAAACACAGGTCTGCATTTTCAAAATACAACAAATAACTGTGAGTGCCATCCCTTTTTGCTGCGTAACCTCTGGATTTCTGATCCCTTTTAACATAGCCAGTTAAAATTGTGCTTCTTTTGAAAATTTAATCTAGGATTAACCATACTTAAACAAACGTATACCTGGTGCTACAACAGTGCCTGCAAGGACCTACACCTTCCCAAGAAGATTTTACAACAACATGCAAACTCTGTATTTAATTGTCTACTTGTCTCACAATATGTGAAGTGATACTCTGGAATATAATGAGCTAGATCTCTGTTTCTAGCAAATTAAAGTACAAATGCAAGAGCTGGACACATCCATTTCTTCCACAGTGCACTTCTGTGGTGCTTGTGGAGGTGATGATTTTCCTGTTGAGCTCTATGAGCAATGAAACAGAACACCGTCAAGTGCCTCTGACTGCACGTGACATTTAAGACTGTGTCTACTACTGCGGGAATGCAAGAATGAGAAAGTGTACGGAGATTTAAGGAAGCAGACAACTAATTGGCATTACTTACACGGGTTACAGACAGGCAGGAAGCTGATTCTACACTTGTAAGCACCCTGATTAATACCTGTTTGGCACCCTGAATTTAAAGCAGGGCTACTAAAGAAGCAGGGTATTATGAACTGGAAGTAAAGTTCACAAAATCCATGCACTAAGAGTTTGAAGAGTGATGGAATCAAAAAACATTTATGCCAGCAATAACGAGGTAAAAGAGTTTGCCTTCCCACGCTGTGGGGAAGATTACATCTCAGAACCAAAGCAGAACGGGCAGCATGTTAAGTTGGGGTAAGGAGGGAACAATGAATATGTTCTAATGTGAAGCAGGAACATTGGGAACATAGAGTATTTCCTAGTGTTAGGAAAATCTTTAAATGTGTTCCCCAATATTCTTCACCTTTATGTAACACCTATGAAGCATATTATCACTTTTATATGTTTCTTATGCAGCTGTAATATTTCAGTGTGAGAATCTTATTGAATACTATGCCTACAGCTAAGTAATCTGAGTTTTCATCTCAGCAGTTCACACAAGCCAAACTGAAGAGGACCTGAGCAGTACTTGACTACCAAAATCCTGCAAGAGGTTATAATGATGCCTTAGTAGATAGCACCATTTTTAAGACACGTCTGTATTGCACTCATTACGGCAGCTGTATCAACAGTTCAAAGTCAGCTTTAAACAATTCCTTACATCGTCAGAAATGTAGCACGGACTGCTCATGGTACAACAGAAGACAAAGCATCTGCCCAAGAAGCTGGGCAAAGAGTTGGTTAACCCATGCTGAGCTCCGTGTATCTGTGACTGTAATACTACCACCACCTGAGCTGCCTGCTTTAAAGCTAGCTCAGGTTGTCTGAATTCCACAGCAGTCATTAGGCACACCTTAGAACTATATCTCATAATCTCATCTGATTTCAGCCCTCTCAAAAACAGGGTGCCTAGTCTAGGCTAGTCATCTAGCCTCCATTTATAATCAATGGAAAGGGATGGATAGCTTTAAAGGGCAATTCATTGCTCTCTTAGACAAGTATTAAGGTAGGTGGGATGAATCACTCTCTGCAAGTTCCTGTGTCTCTTCATTCACATCAGAGGAAACCTACTCTACATGTCTAATATTTGGGAGAGCTGAAAGTCACCCTCAGTCGAGAGAGAGCCACTATTGTGCTGAGTAAGCTGGTCTGCTGTAGATGAGCTATGTAATAGGGGATCTGAGCAGACAAACACATTAAGGAACCCAGTTCTTCATAAGAGTAAGGTTTCCGGTCTCCCAAACATACTGCAGCATGAGATCATTACTAAGTTTCTTCCCCTGAAGTTTCAATTAAGTATGATATTCTTCCTCATTTCCTCTTCTGCATTCCTTGTCTGGTTAAATCAGCATCTGTGTTTCACGTCTGGGATGACCATGTTTCAGTGGAGAATGAAGTTTACATGGAGAATAAAAATAAATTTTATAAAAACCTTATAAAGAAATTTGGGATTGCCAGCAAGAAACAGCTACATAAGTACTCTACTTACACTATTTTGATACAGCATCTCCCAAACATATTTGCCCTGTTCTCTACTTCCCGACCCACTTTGAAAAGTGGAGAGAGAGGTATAAGAGGTGCTACACTGAAGTGTGACAAAAAAATGCTGATATTAGAAGCAACAAGCTAAATGCATTTCAAAAGTGAAGATGTGCAGGAGTTCTCTTGGGAGGAAAGTATGGAACAAAATGGTCTGGGAAAAGCTACTCTAATGCCCTTTTTAAAACCATCTTCCTTCACAGTACCTGCGTGGAGTAGAGTTGCAGAGTTATATAAAATGGCTTTCACTTTTCCTTTCCTTGTAGTCGTGCCATACGGAGACACAGAATGAACTGGCTTCCACCATTGGCTTCATTTGTTTAGTTATAACCCCTCTTCCCATCCGTATTTTTAATGGAGACTGTAAGCTATTGAGGGCAAAACTCTCTTACCATACAACTATGCAGTACAAGTATGCAGAGGCACCNTTAAAACCATCTTCCTTCACAGTACCTGCGTGGAGTAGAGTTGCAGAGTTATATAAAATGGCTTTCACTTTTCCTTTCCTTGTAGTCGTGCCATACGGAGACACAGAATGAACTGGCTTCCACCATTGGCTTCATTTGTTTAGTTATAACCCCTCTTCCCATCCGTATTTTTAGTGGAGACTGTAAGCTATTGAGGGCAAAACTCTCTTACCATACAACTATGCAGTACAAGTATGCAGAGGCACCATGATTTTATTTGTGGCTTGGAGACACATTTTGAATACAAACAGCAATAGCTGTAATATCAAAAAAACACCGTGATGGTCATCCTACATGCCAAATGTACTAGGAATAGACTGTTTGGAAGCAGTGTTCCCTCTACAGTGGGATGGAAACAATCTGTTCTGTTGACAAACACAAACCGAGACTGCATTACCATTGGTGAGGACATCTTAGGGAATGGTTTTATGCTCAGATTTGCCCATTTGTTTTACATAATCTTCTCAAGGCATTTTCCCTCCCACCGTAACAGTGAATACACGGTCACTCTGTCACCTCCCTGAGCATCAATGTCCTCCTATGGGGAGAGCCAGCCGGTGTCACGTAGATCACTGAGATTTCAGAACTGCAGCGTATGAATTCAAGCCATGAGTGAACTATGTAGGTTTTGATTTCATCTTACCCGATGTACTACACCAGCAGATGAAAGGTTTGATCACCAGAAAAGAAATTATTCTTACTCTCATAGTCTGTTCCTCAGACGATGAGTTTTTATGCACCAGCCCCTCTCTAGCCACAGTGGAAAAAACAAGAACTGACTGGTGCTTGGGATGTGGCTACCACCCCCAACAGGCTCCTGGTCACCTTGTTCCAGAGACATGCATCGTGGTCGGGGTCACTGTAAGAAGCCCTGCTCTGTGGGTTATACACCCATCTCAAATGCAAACCTAAACCACTGGCACGTATCATGTCCGCCACATTTGACGAGAAACGTTTGAATCATCCCACCAGTTTCTTACAGCCTCTGGGAACCCTCAGGAGCTCCAGTCCCCAACTAGTACAGTTTTAAGAAATTACACATTTGCAAAAAGTAAACCAGCAGCAAAGGATAGTGAGTGAAACTATGATGACTTGCATTTTATACTGCAAAAAGAAATCAGAAACACTCCAACCCCTTACTAGGGAGCTAAGAACAGGAGGTCAGGTCCCAGCCTGTAAGGGGACTGTGGTCTTGCTCAAATACGCCAACAAAAGTCACAGAAAAGAACCTAAACCCCACAGCATAGCCACGCTGAACATTTCTTTGGCTGTATAATCACATTTTGCCTCTTTTCTTACAAAAGGGCATTATAACGCAAACGTTAAGCTTTACAAAGTCATTTAGAGCAACTTGCAAACCGCCAGACCGCCCACTCTGCCTTCCTCTGCTCCCACTTACGCTGGGAGAAATCCGGAATAACCCAGCCGTTCACAGTAGAGATTTGTCGCTGAAAGACACCAGCGCAAGTCACAGATTTTCTAACTTTGGTTTGGATGAAAACCCAGGAGTCGTTCATCGTATCTCAGGGTATTTAGCATTGACTTTAGTTAAAAGCTTCCTCGCCATGCCAAAACGCATGCAGATGCAAACTTCCGTCTTCAGCGTCTGCAACACATCGCTTGAAAAATCTGTGACGCTACGTTTACTGTCTGAGGTAGATGCACAAAGTAGGACCTGCCTGTAAAATTTTCTCTTGGCCTGCAAACTCTCTTTCTCTCTGTACTGCCCCAATTTACCACAGTGCAAAAAACCACACTCGAATCAATATATTCTTGGGAAGGAAGGGGGGCTGGTAGAGTGGTTTTTGAAGGCAAGCCAGAGAATATTCTAAACGGGGGACACACAGCGTGTTTTAACTGCTGCGATAATTCTGCATAAAGAGATGTTAAGGATCTAGCTCCTTGCTGTAGCATGCCATGTGTCCCTGAATAAAATTACTGCCATGCAGGCTGTTAGCAGAGGAATGCGTAAACAGACAATGTATCCTTGCATCAGTTCCACAAAATGTTGCACAACACAAATGCCTCTCGATGTGTCATTTCCTGCTTGGCCACCAGCCCAGCTCCTGACAGGCAGTCAACAAAAAAAAAAAAAAAAAAAAAAAAAAAAAAA
>VZSC01001640.1:145626-162013 GCA_013398225.1 Steatornis caripensis | reverse complement strand
AAAAAAAAAAAAAAAAAAAAGAAAGAAAGAAAAAAAAAGAAAAGAAAAAAAAGAAAAGAAAAAAAAAGAGAAGAAAAAAAAATACTGAAAGATTTAAAGCCGTTTTACTCCAAAGCACATTCCACCAGCTCCAGACTTATCCCTCCACCCTCAGCCTGTGAAAGAAAAGAGGGAAGACTTCCTAAAAACTGTTATGGTTTTAAGTCGAGGAATCTCAAAAATCTCAATCACTTATCTGGGTTTTATAAGCCCGGTTGGCCAAACAGTTAACACAAAGGCTGAGCAGAACCTCTTGCTGGCTTTCGCTGGCTTCTGCAGCGTGCACAGACACAAAGGCGATGTTTGCTCATACCTTTCATCACGTGTGCACCTTGCAAGTTGCAGTGGCAGAGAAATATTCAGGAGCTGAATGAAACAGAGCAGTTTTTCTCCTATCAAAATGCTCCGTTTCAAAGCTCAGAACCACTTTTGCATTCAAGCTGACAGAGAAAATTGTGGTGGGTGACTTTGGAGACTAGCTTTAATTAGAGANCCTATCAAAATGCTCCGTTTCAAAGCTCAGAACCACTTTTGCATTCAAGCTGACAGAGAAAATTGTGGTGGGTGACTTTGGAGACTATCTTTAATTAGAGACGAACGAAAGTCTTTGGAAGCTAGACGAAATATAAAAATATAGAGACTTCTCCTCCCTCCATCCTGATTTCCCTCCTGACTGGGTTTCTACCAAAAGCAGCCAGAAAGGAGGAGATGTCTCCTACTCTAAAGGTATTACTATGGAAGGGTAAATCAATAGTTCTGTATTTGTAACAAGGTAAGGCAAAGGCATTAAAGAGGGGCTTAGGTAAATATTTTGGGGTTTTTTATTCTGTTTTTAAATTCTTTTAATTCCTTTACAGTAATCTCTTGTTATCTGTCAGTCAGTTATGACCTCACGACAACTTATTTCTCTGGAAAACTTCTTTCAGCCCTCCCAGCTAGAAGGCAGCTTTGCTGGCTAAGATGTGCATATGGCAGAGGTTTTATCCTGGATATAAGGAGAGAAAAAATATCTGCAGGATTTCCCAATGATTCCCAAACATCTTATACAACCCTGTCTCTAGACTCCATCACTCAGAGTGTAATGCTCTGTCTCAATCAAGCACAAAGACTGTGCAACACAGTAGATGTCCCTGGACGGTAATCTAGACAGAATGAAATCGGTAATTAAAAATAAGTAAATCTTTTCCAAGCAAAAATCATTGGAAGACCTTTTCTCATATAGAAGTGGGCAGGTTTTCCTAACAGAGCAATGTGACATCACTGTCTCCATTAAAATATTCTAAAATAATAACAGAGAGGCAAGGCAGCAAGCTTCTACAAGCATACGTTTATTACAACTAAATGGCGCTTACATTTAAGAATCTGACTTTCTGAAGTGCTGAGCACCCAAAACACCAACTGGAGTCACTGCATGCCATGACTGTTCAGCACTCTTAAAGTCAGGCTCTAAATGATTGTTATATCTGTCATGGCCTTGCTGCTGCTGGCAGGCATGCAGCGTTCGTTCGCTCGAGTCAACTTGCCGACAGAAGGTCAGAGTGCCTTGCCTATAAACAAACCTTACAAATTCATGATCTAAAGCATGATGTCATGTCTTAAAATGATAAGCTGGCAACAAAGTAAATGACATTTTGTAAAGATGTGCATAATTCTATGTTTACGCTACTTAGAATGAAGGTTCTAATAAGTCATCAGTTGTGTTCCTTTAAAGGGAAGTTTTATAACTGAGATGAATCACAACTGCAAAAGATCAAAGTTAAAAAACATCAATGATGCCATGGGGTACTTTTTAATCTTGTAATGAATGATGATCATGTGCTCTTATGAAGTTGGTCCAACTGCCAACGCCAGATGTATATATTAAGAAAAAAGTTGTTTGTGATGTGACAGCTCTGGTTGAGCTGCCAGAGAGAGGAAAACTAGGATAACACGCTTGAGATGTCGAAGTGAAATACAGATCCTGGCAGAGAGGGGCACTATTTGCCGATACATAATTTGTTAAGAAAAACATATTTGCTATCAGAGGCTGTCGTTGACTTGACTTCTTTATTGCCCCCAACCACCTAATTTTCTTGATGCAACATAAATGCCAGATACACTTCTCAAATGATTACTACCAAACAGTAATAAATCTACAGGAGTGCAGGGGCTCTCGGAAGGAAACAGAACTTCAGTGAAACTCCCACAGCTCACTGGAGCTATTCTGTCCCTGAAAATTCAAGTTTAATAACAGTCATTCTGGAGCTGTCATAGTCTTGAAAGCATCAGACTGCAACAACAGAACTTGCAGAACCAAACTGACCCCACAGTACAGCTTCACTAAATATTTAGCCAAAATTTTAAAATTCAAATGGACAATCAAGCTCAGATTTGGCTTTCTTTAAAAGGAAAAAAAAATTAAGAAAGACACAATAACTGCATCTAGGCTATAAGAACTAAGTTACTGAGCATTCCTAGGTTCAGCTATTCAATGAGAACAGCAGACAGGTACCACGTACAGAGGCTTTTAAGGTCTAAACTAAAAATCTCCAGCAGAACTTGGAAATCTTACTAAGTTACAACAACACAGCCTCAGTTTTAACACACCAACCACCAAAACGGTTAGTTCCAATGCAAGCAGGTTCTCCTTCTGTGCTACATGGAGTAGTCCACGCTATTCTCCGCGTTTCAAACCACTCTGCTCTTTCACGGCCATTGTGTCCTCTGCTGGGAGATTTCCTCTTTTGGGGATGCTTCAACTCATACATGTGAGCAGCCTCCACATGGTAATGCCTAAAAGATATGTAACTTATTCCCTGGGTTTTGCTCCATGAATGCAGTTTGCCCAGTGTCTCCGTGTAAACTGCATGGAGAACCAGTTGCAGATGAAAATTAAAAACGGGAACTGATTCAACTCGGAAGAGAAAACAGAACAAAAATCGCCTGTCCTGACAGCTGGACACCTCAGCTGTGAGCAGGTAGCAACGCAAGTATCTATGTAATGAAATTCATCCATAGCTACTTGCTTTTTCTCATCTGTTATTCAAGGTGAAAATCTACAGCCTGGACAGTTCTTACGGAAGGCATTTCAGTTCCCGTTTCTCAGTGTAAGAGGAGGTGACACCGCAGCATGTATTAGCACGAGAAATACCTAACTGCGTGAATTCTGTCTACGTCTTTCTACTTCTTCTGTCTTTGTGGTATTTTAAACAAAACTCCACGAAAGCTCCTTAGAGATCTCATTTGTATGTGCAGATCAAAGGCAAAATAATTGTTTGAGATGCTTCCATTATAGGGATTTTTTTTAATGTGGTTATTCATCTAATAATTCTTAATCTCTAAATGTAATTTAAATACAGCTATACCTGGTTAATCCAATCAATTTAGAAAGAGTTGTTTTAGTTAGATTAAGGAAGAACTCCAGAACTGGCTCATCAGTAATACTCATGCGATGTGAGACTGGTTACCAGCTAAATGTGCTAGACAGAGAGACAGCTGTATAAATCACGATGGATTAACCAGACTTGACTGTATCTAAAAATAAGTGCTACCCATAAAACTGCTAGAACATGACAAAACACAATTATCATAAAAAATATAGCCAGCGATCATTGCACATAGATTCTCACTAAGTTAGGAAGGTGTACTGCTATGAGATAAACACGCAGAGTGAAAATCTGCTGGACTATGTTTAAATAAAACGTACTTTCTGTGCACAAATAAGAAACAAGGACCATGCTGCTGATATACTGGGGTTTTAGCTTTCTTTGTCCCCCAGGGGTCTATGATGAGTCCACAGCTGAAAACCAATTTCAGGTATGATAAGATTAACCAGGTGCATTAATTATCTGATGGCAGAAGAATTTAAGGGCAAACATAAAGGCACTACGTTATATATTTTCTCTCTGTACTAGGACTGATCCTGAAAAAACAGTCTCCTGTTTTGTTCCAAATGTCTTCAGTCGGAAGCTTACAGGAGTTTAGGGAACTCGGCATGTTGCAGGATTGTGTCTATTATGCCTAAATCAGATTATGTATATAAATACAGTGGGTTTAGTTCTCATCTACACTGGCAGATAATGTATCAAGACCTTGATGTGAATGAGAATCAGGTTCGTGATTGCCCAAATTCAGCCAAGCACTTAAGTGTGTGTTTAATGCAAGTATGTGTGTGGTCCAATAGATTCCAAATTAAGCGTGCGCTTACAAATTTTGCTGAGCAAGAACCAATGTTTGACAAAGATATATATTTCATTTATGGGTCTCTGTTAAACAAAATTAAGCAGATGTAAGTGCAAAATAAGAATATAATACTCACTTCTTGGCTCCCTTGGCCCATCTACTGTAACCTTTATAGCTCTGTGGTATGTAGCGACTTGGGGGGGATTTGTCAGGACAGTTATTGTCAAAGTAAAGCTCTTCCCTACAAAGAGAAAAAAACAACAAGGAATGAGTGATTACAACATGAAAACAGTCACATGCATGTTCAGCAAAGAATCAGAGACGTTTAAAATTATTCCCTGTCGTTACCACAATCGTGAAAATTAAAAACATGACTGACCATAGGAGTTTTCCTCCCCTTCAGTTTTACTCTATGTCAAGAATATGTCCATGTGTTGACAATCTAAATGTTTCTTATTTAATAATGGGTCATCATACAATGACAGAACAAAAGTGATTCACTGCTGAGGACAAGCCAAATTCTTTGCTGTATTGAAAGTGGTGTAAATCCAAAGCAAGTCAGATAATTTTAAAATTTACTCCAGTTTTGCAGCTGTGTGACAGAGAGCAGAATGTGGCCACATGTTATTTACTTCACACAGTTTTATCATTTCATTTGTTTGAATTGACTACAACAAGATCAGGAAAGAATATGTTTTCCTCCTGGGAGTCATTTTAACAGGGAATCAGTGTCTCCTGTCCTTCACATGCCAGGGGTAATATGATGATATCGTTATTACCGGAACCGACTTTTTCCCTACATATATTCCATCACGAAATACTAAGAAAGCCCCCAACTTTCCAGTGAGGGTGAGAAACTGCTGTGTGAACATACGTTGCTAGCATAAGTCTACTTTTTTTTTATTATTATTTTTCGTAGTTTGAGTTCACGCAGAGATTGCACAAGACCATCCGCAGCCTTTAGCTGAATGAAAATGTTAAAAAGAAATAAATAAAAAGGAGCTGCCTGCGTCTGAGCGCACATTCTCACAAGGCTCTGGCCCCCGTTCGGGAGACTCACTGACAGTTGTAATCTGTTAGATATGCAACGGTTAGTCATGTCAGATATAGTCAAAACTGAAAACTGTTTCAAGACAGGAAAAGGTGGGCGTACAACAGTGACTCAATAAAACAGTCAGCAATCTTTGGCCTTCATGCTCATTTAAGCTGCTACTTTACCAGACACTTAAAACCCTCTTTTTCTTCCCCCGCTCCCTGTGCATATACGTGCATATTTGTTGCTAGGGCTTTTCCTCTTGCTGAACTCTGAAGGCATTCAATCAAGACACAAATCTTCAATGATATGTAACAGCACAAACTTAATGCAGTTTTTTCGGGCCTAATATAGAACAGCTTATATATAAGGCATAATACAGAACAGAGCTTTGGCTGTCAAATCTAGTAATTGGTCTTTCTTTCTGGTCCAAGTCGTATATCCCCCAAACCTGTCTGAGACACGCATCATTTATTATCAGGAGTGCAACTTCAAACTGTCTTGGCTATATTTTTGGCGAACTGGAATATGACGTGGATTTTTTTTCTTAAGGAAATATAACTGTCACTTAGCGTAAAATGATTTTCCAGGCGTAGCTGTGCTCCAGCTGTGCCCACCTCTCCGAGAGATGCAGGTTAGAAGGGAGGTCAAGACCCCGACAAAGGTGCAAAAATCTCAGGAGGTTGAATTCTGCCTCGGTGGTGATGCATGGCTGAAGGTGGCTTTCCCGTTTCACTGGGAAATGGATTATTTCACAGATCTTTTGAGAATGATCGTCACAGGAGTCAGGTGCATTTAGGAGGTCCAGTCCTGCCCATCCGCCATCCCCCGAGGTAAACTGTGTGTCCTGCCAGTGTACAGCACGTGTGCAGGCAGCCTTCAGACATACAGCAACAGCCCTAACAAAGCATATAGTGCCTCCACGCCTGCGTGTTTAGGGCTGAAAAGAGTCTGTGCCTTTTATCCCTCTCCAAGGAGGAATTCAGTCTATTGCTTGGATACATGTAATTCGTCAGGGACAGGTTTAAGGCCTCCTTCGGCGCCAGCTTATCATGTCAAAAAGTTCTGACTACTAAATTGTGTGATGATGACATCCAGATCGCGGTTACCGTATAAAATCAGTACAAAATTATTTGTAACAACGATACTAAAGGGATTTTCCACATACCTTTGAATGAAGAATCTGGCCTTCCAATTTATATGCCAAATCAGTATAAAAGTCTATCACGACTGAAAATTAACCAGACAAAACATACTGTTTGTAAGACCCCATAAAATCAGGTCTGCATGATTTTCTGCACTAAATACATCTCAGCAGGATACAGTGGCCACAAAAAAACGCATTCCCTCATATCTAAGAGCTACGTTTTGACCTCACCTGTGACCACTTCTAAATCATCACCTCTCAGTCAGCCTATGCTGAACAGGTAAGCATCTAATTGAAGGAGAAATTGGTTTTGTTCCGTAACTGGTATTCTACCAAACCAAAGCATTAACGAAGTAACACCGATGAAGCCCCACCACGTGCGGTAAACAATACACCACTCCGTCACAGGGAGCTGTGCGGCCCTGCCAGCGCACTCAGGTTCCAGCATTTTCAAGAGATGATTTACATATTACAGGATTAAGAATAAAATAAATTTTTAAGGGCCCCTGTTTCAGTGGCGCTTATGCCTTCCACAGGTATTTCACAGATATCCCTCCTCAGCTAGGAAATCCTTTAATGCACTTTTTATCACCTTTCTTTGTTGCCCTTAGTCATTTCAACTACCCACTTTTAGAGGCTAAAGACTAATTGAAGTTCTCTTTTATTAAATTCCCCAGCCAAGCCGTCATCTGGCGCTATTGCTTCAGTGTGTCTAAACTGTGCATTCTTTGTTATTCACACGTGTGAGCCGAGCTGACACAGGAGGACGAGATGGACATATGCTGAAGCACAACGCAAACCCCAGAAATTAGCTTGAAAGGAGACTCGGCAGCTTGTGCGTGTTGCATATTTTTTCAGTTAGATGCTAATGTGATTAAAGTATCAGGACACAACAAAATTAAGGTTATGATCCTTTGCTTATTGAAGACAGGAATTCTTTCTTCTCTGCGCTGTGGATCAGGCTTGTAAAAGTGAGCTACTGCCTCAAAACCACACACAACCAACTTCTGCATTCACATAAAGCGCCCCGGTTACTTATTCTTATGAATTCAGAAAAGGTGTTTAAGAGAAATTATACAAACAAAAACGTGAAGCTTCTGTCAGGCAAGCAACATTAATATGTATAAAAATCAAGTTTCTCCATTGAGCCATGGGAAGCAAGAGAAAACGTGGGAGAGGAGGTGAAGTGGTAAGTTGATGATTCAGACTTCACAATCAAATTTAGAGATACTGAGATCAAAGAGCGAGCTGTTTAGAAAGATGTAAATCTAAAGTCAGGAACAGGTGTGGATTAGTTTCTTGCCACCGAAAAATGATTTCTTTCTTACTTTATTTTTCCTGTTGTACTTCAAGACCTGCGTCTACCGATATTTGTCTACGTAAGGAGCTTTCTCACTTCTGTTTGCAACTACTGCTTTCTTTTCCTGCTATTTTAAGCAGAGTTCTAAAAATCTATCATTAGTGATAACTCTTTCTCCTTCTCTCCCTCTCTCTCTCTCTCTCCCCCTCTCTGTTCTAAGTCTGGAAGACAAGTCTGGACCAATTTCTCCATCCTGCCTCTGGCAGCAGAATGCAGCATTTCAGATCCTCCACCGAGTCCCGGCTGCTTCAAAGGAAAAGCCCTACTTTCTTCCGTTAAGATCATAAGAAATATAGGGGGAGGGGGTCAGCTCTGTTTGGACATAATTACACTTCATCAAAAGAAGCTTTCTTCATCTTCCATGCGTGAAAAGTCTGCAAGCAGTTAAGTCTGTCTTTTTTCTTCCTTTTTCTTTTTTTTTTTTTTAAATATAAAAATTGCTATTTGGGAAACTAGCCAAAACTCAGAAAGCCAATATAGTAAAACAGTGCACACCCTTTGTTTTTCTTTGAAGTCTCTTAAATAAATATGTTGAGGGTTTGAAAAGTACACTATCGCTTTTCCATAGATTCTACCAAGATTGATCAGAGAAAAAGTCTACTCCAACTCTGCTAGATAAAAATATATATTAAACTACTGGAACCAAATTTTAGGAGGTTTGTGTTTATATGTGTCTGTAGCTGTATCTACTGAGGCTTTAGGCCCTCTGTTTCATTTCCTATGCTTTAATAAGAAGTATATATCATAGGTTTCAAATGAAATTCACAGTCAGAGGTAGTACATCACATTTCAGTTCTTTTTCAGCACTACCGAAAGACTGATACACTTCTGAACTTTTACTGTAATGCAGCAGTAGTGATGGAGCCAGAGAACTTTCAAACCTAATCCATCAGCAGAATAACAAAGCAGACTGGTTTTTTTTAAGAAAACAAGACAAATGGAAGCGAGAGGTAACGCCTTATCCAAAAGGGCAATGAACTTCATATTTATACTGCATTAGTGTCACAACAGTTATTCTGTCTTTCAAATTCTTCTTTATTATTGATACTTTTTAAGTTGTAAAATGATCTAAAGTATGGTTGGCCAGGTCACTAAAATAAAAAAAATAGCCACTGTAGGCCATGCTTATGGACTCACTTTCACAGAGCACTTGTAAAAGTGTGCTGACTAATTCAGACCATCTAGGCCTCTGTCATATGTTTAAATTTTTGGGGAGCAAACACTCTTTCCTTCCTTAAGATGAATTACAACTGCTTCATAGTATTAATGTAAAATTAGCTTTATTGCTAATTGCCCAGCACAGTTTTTTGGCTTCTGTTGCTTTGCTTTGCCCCATGCGGGGCGAGTTTAAAAAAATAAGTAATTACTTCAAATACATAAAGGAAAAAATATGTAGGTTGAATCAGCAACTGATACAACAAACCCCTCTGAAGATTCCTGCAGCAAAAACTGAAGTGCCAGCTTCCTTCAAGCTATCCTTTCAATCATTACCTGAAATTTCAAAGCAGCTACAAGACTCTTTAAGTTCTTGCAAACTTGCAATGATTACAAAGGCTTTCTATGAGTGCAGTGCAGTTTCCAGATTATAGGAAGCTCCTAAACAGCTGGAAGACAATGACAGCACTCTACATCCTCAAAAAAAAAAAAAATTTAAAGTTAGCCTGTCATTTAAAGTAAAGGTTAAATTTAGTTCAAGCCCAAGCTTACCAGCCATTCATAAAAAGTCAACCAGTTTACTAAAAAGAAAAGTACCGCGTATTTTTGTAGGTCATATGCAGTTTCATTGTAAAGGGCAGAGAAGTCACTGGAAAGCTTTCCACCAATAGCCTTTAAAGGTGTAAGTCCTTAAAGAACATAACCTATAGCGCACATGATATGCAAAATCCCCTTAATTATAGGTCTTCTACAACAACTTCAGAAGCAGCTCTGCTGCTAAAGGGAATGCTCCTTTTCTCATTGCCGTGGCCTGAGATACACTCTCCGACTCCACATAACCCAGATCACAAATACCCTCGTTTCCTTCTATCATTGTGGTGCGATTACAATAGGGAAACAGGTATTCTATGAATCGTTTTTCCAAACCTGTGTCTCACAAAAACATACAGAGATGTGAGGAGTCAGAAAAACTTACAAGAAACTCCAAACTTGGTTTGCACAAATGCTGAAGTTTGCAAATAAACATGCATTCATCCCTCCAAACGGAAGGCCAACAACAACTTATTTACAGGTTAATCAGTATTTCATCGCAAAGTAAATTTGACACTTAGACATTGTTCTTACTTCGTTATGGACACATAAAATGCAGTGGCCTACCTCTTCCACTTCTGCCCACAAATCTTAAGTCATTAAATCTGGCCACCTGGTTCTTCATCACAGCAGAAGCGTTTCGCAGCTCTGCGGAGTAGTTCTCATCGTTTCCAGCCATGACGGTGACCACCGTCCCATCAGGCACTTCTCCTAAAGCCACCACCTGTGAAAATGGGAAGACAACCACAACTCGTGAAGCTACACACTGAAAACGCGTGTCCCCAAAGTCCCAGCTTCACACGCTGCCGTGCTCATTACAAAGCTCTGTGGCAGCTTCTCCAGCTCGCTGTGGTGAGGAGTCATGTATTAGCTGAACACAGAACAGAGTGCCACATCAAACAAAGAAACATCTTGTATTGTCTCCCTTTCTCATAGCCTAATAGGGGGATTCTTCTTTGTCACATTTCTTCAGCAACATTCAACATCCTTACGTACAGTGTATGGTTTAATGCTTCCTGAAGGCCAACTTTGTTCTTAGCATCCAGCAAGCAGCGAGAAAACATAAGACGTGGCTCGTACCCATAAATTATACGCGGGAGCGCATTGGAAATGAAAAGTTAGACGTTATTATTAGCAGCCATATCACCCAGATTTGGTTCTACTCTGCTGGTTGCGCACAACACCCTGACCCTGGAGCTCCTCAGACTCCAAGCTAGAGAGAAACCCCCATCCACCCATCCCAGTAGTGGCACCGGGGGCATTAGTAAACAAAGCTCTCCACCCAACATGCTGCTGCAATGGAGCACTTTGTGGCTGGAATTCAAACTCTTCAGATTCAATATAAAACAAAGGCTGTACTTCCTCGCAGGCATGTGAATTTCCATAGCGCTCCCAACAGTCACATGTGGTTAACGCTGATACCTCCCTCAAATTCCAGGACGAGTGAACAGAAGATACTAAAGTATTTCCCCTTACTTTTTGACTAGCTGATATTCTCACTTTTATGCTTCAGTGGTTGTGTAGCGCTCCAACATCTGATTAGATAAACGCCATGGAGTAGACAGCTCCTGTCATCTAGTCTGAAAACACCAGGGTTACCTACAGTGTTACTGCACCGTGACTTTTTAAAGTCAAAATAAAGTTACCAATCCTAAGTTAGCAGGAGGAAAATACACACGGGGTAAAAGAAAGTCCACCAAAGTATCAAGAAAATAAGTTCCTATCACCCAGTTAGTTAATACTGATGCTGGAAATAAATTTATAACAAAAAGAGATTCAGAAATATTGCATGGCTGAGCTCAAACTTGAAAAAAAAATAATGCTGAGATACAAAGTCTGTCCCCTTGTAGTTTCTACCAGCTTACGTGGTCAGATATGACTTTTTATATTACTCAGAGTAATTTATTCTGTCTCCTGAAATATATATCACACTTTGTCATAATCCCTTCTTGAAATGCCTTTTCTGTAAAAGATCCTTTCTGAGACTAACAATTGCAGGTCGCACTTCAGTATTAATGAAGTGGAAAGAATGAGGCGTTCTGAACATATAGGGAGAGCATTATATGGCCCAGTGTACTGTACAGTGTTTCCCTAAAACAATAAAAATCAATGACAAAGGTATACAAAGTCTGAAAATATTTAAAATATACTATATTGCTGAAAATTACAGCTCATCTTATTTAAAAGAAATACTGAAAAGAAAGAAGATAGCAAAGCTGAAATGCTGTATAAAAAGGATCTGCCCCGGTGCTTTTCTGGTTTTCCGTATATCACCAGGTAATACCACCCAAAACTAAAAGCTGAGTTTTGCCACAAAATACTGTGAGGTCTCCGTCTATCAAGCAAATATTTTACTTTAAAGTCATATGAACATCTCTGAACATAAAAACACAGGAACCACTGTTGCGGATAAGATCTGAGGTCCCACTAGCTCACTGCCTTGGGTCTGACAGCAACCAGGTCTGACGGCTTCAAAGCCAGGTGTAAGGAATAATAAATAATAATCAAATAACAAATAATAATCTGCTCAACAGATTACAGAGCTGACTCTAACCCTTAATAAATGGATATTGGCTTAAACTCTAAAGCACAAGGCTTGAGACGGCTTATAAAACACTCCCTCCCCAGTTTGCGATAGACCACGTTATCTCTGGACAGGCTTGCCATGCACATTAGCATGCAGGGGAGTTGCAACTTATGCTTTTTATATCTCATGAAACAACAAAAAAAAAAAAAAATCACGTTATCTCCAGAAATGCAAAGAAGCCGAGAGCACAGAAGGAAGTGTGAGTCTGCCAGGGGCCTCAGAAAAGGGAGTGAAATGACTGCAGCCTCAGCTCACCTCCTTCTCTCTAGGTAACCAGAGCACGGAGCAGGCAGTGGCATCACATCTCCGTCTCAACCCGGTCTCCCGAACACGGGTACAGCTTGCAACACCTGGGCAGGAGGGAGCAAAACCTCTTAAAAGGCCTCCCTGTCCCCCATTCCTTTTCAGAGCTTTCCTTCCTACCCTTTCCACTCGACGATGTCAGTTCAATTTGTCAGCTTAGACATCAGCCTAAAACCACACGTGCTGCTGCCAGAGTCACTGGGCTGATCGCGCCTAATCAAGAACTGCATCGTTACTGAAACGCACCGGCTTGTTGGTGCAGTATGATGCAACATCGCTATTCATCTCGTTAGAAGACCAAAGGAAAAGACAAACTGAAATCAGAGGTGAAAATAAACACTTTGGCCAACAAAAGAAATTCCTATTTACACGGGAAGTTCCCCTGCTATGCAACGGGTGTAAAACTCTTGTTCTTTTCATAATTTCATGCTTTTTTGCCATGAAATACCAAAAGATGATAGCACACATACATAATAGCACTGGTTAGAAAAAACCTTTGCAAAACAAGTTTGAAACCTAGAGAAATACACATCATTTTGAGAATTTTAAAAAATAACTTTACAAACTGGAAGACTGTTGGCATAAACCTCGGTTTGGTAATTTTATGCCATGTATCGATCCAAAATTATTTACATATTCTTAGAAAGAGGATTGCAAGTGCACTGTGAAATGAATCAAGACTGTGTAAAAAATTAAAGATTAAAAGTAGCCACAGTGCACATTTCTTACCTATTCTTCAAACATAAATATCTCTGCTATTTCAAAATCTTTGTTTTCCATATTAAAGTACGTACTCGTTTTGGTGATTAACGGTAGGTTTTGCTTTTGCTTTTTTTTTCTTAACTAAAGCTCAAGAAGGTACATGAAGTCAGATGAAGCCACAAAATAAAACCCAACCAATTCTTACAAGTTGAAAATAACTTACGTATTTTTTGCATAACACAATCCTGGTCTGATTAGGCAACCTGTTTGCCCAGTTTCGGTCCAGTGGGATTTGAACTGGCCAAAGTATGTACCCTAAAGACGGAAGTTATAAGGACGAAGCAAAACTACCATACAACAGCAGGTACTAAGACTTTCTGCAAAGTAAAACGCTTCTTTCGAAAAAAAAGCTAGCGTACATGCTAAATAGTTCCTATCAAACATGGGTATCTACAACTTCAACAACTTCTCTTGCGAAACACTGAATTCAAACAGCCTCTGAATGTAAAATCTTCCGTACTGCGAATGCCTTTTCCAGAGATTGCCAAAAGAGCATCTGATACCATTAAAAATATTTTAATGTTCTGTAACTTAAAACAGAATAACTGATTTGCACTACTTTTTGTTTCAAAATATACATCTGGGCTGACAATTTATACAGCAGGTTTCAGCTTGAAGCTATTTAAAACAGCTGAGTTATAAACTCTGAAAATTGGGGTTTGGAGTGGAAACGCTGACAGACCCTTAACTACTGTGGTGCTACTGCGGAGAAGTTTCAGACTTCACGTCCCTTTTTTTTCCCCCTGCCTTTAGGTCCACTAAGGCTCTTTGCTGCTATCAGCATCACCCAGAAGCCACTTGTAACACCTAACGTGGCAATTTGGGTCTTCATGACTTTCAGCAGAAACTCCCAGGCGGACACACAAGCAGAGGGCCAAATTCTGACGACTCTACTCAAAGAAAGCACTGCTGGCTGTTACGAAGTGAGTGAGATTTGGACCTGGGTGCACCGTATCTGCTTCTTTGATGCTGGAATATCACTAGATAGTTAGAGCTGTATTAATAGCTACATGTCTAATACTCTTCCCTACAAAACCAGTTTGCATGAACAGTCTTATTAGGTAGTACACTCGACACGGACTCTCTCCCCAGCGCGTGTAAATACTAATGCTTAAAAATCAAATCTACTACTAAGCCAACATTATTTTTAAAAAATATAATCAAAGTCAGCACTGTTTATAATATACTTCCTCTCCTGCATATGATTTATATCTGTTTTTTTAAAATTAAAACAGTGCTATATCCCGAGTACTTTTTAACTAGAGATCTCTGCGAGAGAATTATGACACACTTCGCACACCGCTCAAAACATTATCATCAACATATTATTTATTGCCAATAAAACTTCAAAAAGTGTGTTGTCTGTGAGCTATTTTACTTTCAAGTTACTGTTTAGCCGAGATTTCTACATCCCAAATCTGTCTTTTTCCTTTTCAGAGATAATTCTCGTTCTGTTATATCACAGCCAAGTGTTTCGCTGGGTGATACACGCAGCTTCTTTGGTCTGAAAGTACTGGACAGCTGCACGCAAGTTACATTTCAAAAAAAGAAATAATTTATTTTTAAATGGGCAAATTATTTTAACTCAGTTTCAAATTAATTTACCAGTAAATAAGGGCCTATATATCGTCGGCATATTTTAGAAAGCGTGCATCGCATACTGCATGTGAAAATAGATGCACCCACAGCAAGCAACGCGTACTGCTGATGCATCGGTAAATCGGCCTTATCTATACCTCCCTGCCAGCAATCAAACATAAGACCCAAATATATGGCGTGTATAAGTACATATATACGAACACAAAAAGATTGGGGAATGCTCTAAACCTTTTTCTATCCTTTTATCACATGCAAGCATTCTCATTGTAATAATATTCTAAATACTTAAATATTTAGTTCAGATCTTTCCCTTATTCTAATGAACTGCGACCGCATCCTTTGCATTGCTGTCAGGGACGCGAAGGCTCAGACGTTTCAAATGAAAACTGCAATGCGAGTACGATAACGTAAGAGCTCTCGTGTCCCTCCTACAAAGAGTAACTATAACACCGGCTTAATCTAACGCTCAATTAAATTATAATCACAATTCTCCGAAAGCGCCTCCTCCTTACCCCAAAGCCCCTGTGAATCAGAATAACCGTGATCCACACCTAGAGAGCCTAGAGTGCTACACCGAGTTACGAAAACAGAAGACACCCTGTTTCTCTGCTATTTCTATTCAGTTTGACCATGGCAACCCACCGAAGCAGGCCCCGTGCAAAGGGTTCCTCTGCAACTCCAGGCTCTCCAGGCTGCTTCCCACACACAAGAGCGCTTTAGCCAACTCTAACCTGCACCCCTATAATGTTATCGAAGCAAAGCTTCATCTTTATCACCAGTCACTTCAACGCCAGCTCATTTAACCTCTTCTACTAATTTTTCCCAGATAAACAGCCGTGGTAACACAGCTAACAATTGGGAAACACAAGAACAAGGCGATGTTCTGGAAACGCGCCGGGTGAGACCGTTTCCAAACTCTTCTACCTTTTGAGTGATTTCCAGGTGCATTATTTTTCAGGCAGTGGGTGTGGGAGCAATGAGCGCCTCACAGGGTCACCCCACCCCGGCTCAAGCCCCGCGCCCTGTTCGGGCAGGTGCTCTGGGACACCCCAGCCATCACCCTCTCTCTACCAAAGGCCACGGGAGGGAAAACTCCAGGGGGAACACTTTCAAATATCACTAGGGGAGGAAAAGGGCTTGCTTTAAAGCACCCAATTATTGCTGTTATTATTATGGGTTTTTTTAAAAAAACTTTTCCTCTTACTAGTGCGCCATGGGGATGTAGACAGAAAATTAAAAGCAGCATCCCCGGTGCAGATCGGGGTGACATTTATTATTTAAACGTGGGAGCCCTGCCAAGGAGAGGTCTTCTGGCCACTTCCTCGCTTGTCCACCAGGAGAAGTTGGTGGGGCCTCGCCCCCCCACCCAGCACCCCTGTCCCCACCCAGGAGCCCCATCTCAGCCTCGGCTGCCTCTGGGGTAGGGGGGCAAAGCTCCGGCCGCCCCTCTCCCACCCCAGTGCCGCCAGTCTGACCTCAGACCCCAGCACGATTCAAAGCCACCCCACATCCCCCAGTCGAAGCCCCGGGAGTGAGGAGAGAGGCAGGGTGGGTCGTGGGTGAGGTACTGAGCTTCTTGGGGGGGGGTCGGTGTGTGTGTAACTACTCTGCGCCCCCACACTGACCGCTGGTAAATGGGTGAATCCCCCC
>VZSC01001640.1:110615-124466 GCA_013398225.1 Steatornis caripensis | reverse complement strand
GGTGTGTGGCGGAACCGGCCCCTCCCCGCCGCGGGCGGCGCCATTTTACCCCCCCCTGCGGCAGCGTGTAAGCCTGAGCGCCGGAGCCGCAGCTGCTGTGGCGGCGGCGGGGGGTGTGGAGGGAGAGAGAGCGAGAGCGCAGAGGGAGAGAGGCCGCCGTTTTTCGCTCCCCTCATTTCTTGCCTCGGTCCAGGCAGCGCGTGGAGGGGAAGGGACGAGGTTCAGTTCTTGCCCTTCGCTTTCACCTTTCGGATAGCTGCACACGGGGTGGGGGGAACCGGGCACCAACAAGCCAGGCTGCTCCTTCCTTCCTTCCTTCCTTCTTTCCTTCCTTCCTTCCTCCCTCCCCCCTTCCTTCCCTTCCTCGCTCCCCTGCACATCTCAGCCTCCTCATCCACCCATCCCCGGGGGTGAGCCTTTGAGCGAGCCACGAGCGAGGGCACGCAGTTAGACGACGTGTTGCTGTTAACGAACTTAGCAGGGCTGCTCGTTTTGGGCGCCTTCAGAAATACTAACCTGGCGGGTTCCCGTCAGCCATACCTGCGAAGCGCTGCTTGGCGGGAGGGAGCGGCGGGGGGCGGCTGTGGGCGCGGGGGCTCCTGCTAACCCCATCTACGTTGGCGGTTTTGCGTTCCGTAGGTCGCGCTGGCCAGATGCTAGCAGCAGCAGCAGTGTGCGAAGCGTAGCCGCCACGGTCGTGCGTGGCTGGCAGCCTTGCCAAGGGGCTCCCCCGCGTACAGCCATCCGCTATGGCATCCAAGCCAAGATGCTGCCAAGCGGCCCTGCCTTCAACCCAGGCAGCGGTGCTGCCTGGTACCCGGCTGCCAGCTCGCTCCCAGCTCTCCTAAGCACACGATTTCGGGTGGAAGCGCTGGACCTGGGGTTGCTCACTGCTGGGAGGTTGCAGTGAGCGGCTTTTGCTATGTTTTGCTCTCCTGTCAGTTTTCTCATGGCCTGAGGTGTTGTTACATGTGTTGAGCCTTGCCCTGTTAGTTTTGTTGTCATGCAACTGATCTTGAAGGTGTTTCTAGAAGATTTTTGATTGCAGGCTTAAAATTATGTGATGGAGGCCGGGCTTTGGCCTGCAATATGCCATGTACTGTTGGGTGTTATTATTCTTCTTGTTGCTCCTATGCTGCGAAATGTCAGTAGTTTGTAATTTTTCTCTGGAGGAAGTGGATTTTATTTATTTTGCACAGACAGGTGTGGCAGTTTATTAATAGGAATCCTGTAATATTCCTTATAGAAATTATTACTAGTCCATATAGAAATTACTGTTAAATGCTAAAAACCTAGGAATAACAACTAGTCTGGAAGAATACTTCTCTCTGTAGGCTTTAAGTGGTTTTGCCACTTACTAACTATATTTTTATGTGTCCTGTGTATAGATCAACTGCTTATAGGTTCCTAGAAGTTATACAAAGGGATGCCTTGCAGTCTGTGAATGCAAAGCACAATATACACGCAAAATATTTATTACTGTGTATGTGAAGGGGAGGTAAGAACCTGATGTTGCGGACAACCAAGTTTGCTGTATGGTATTAGTATTAATGATTTATTGTGAGACATTTGATTTCCTAAGAGTGAATCTGTGTCAAGGTTCACAGTAGTGGTGTTGATACGCTTAGATTTGCTTTTGAAGTCTTTGGCCTAACTCCCACATCATTCTCTTTCTTGGTACAGGCCTCTCTTTCCCTTTGACTTAAGGCATTGCACCCTATGCAGTGCTGACTTACTTGGCAGGGTGTGGTGCACCCTCCCCTTCTCCCTTTTTGCATATCTTTCTTCATTGTTGGCCAGATCCAAGTGGCATGGAAGGCAGTATCAGTCTTTCTGTTAACTTTGGTGAACTTTGCACAGGCTCCTATTTGCATGTTACTAATGTGCAAATCAGATTTTATTCTATTTTGGTTCTTTTTTGTCCTGTGTATGGTTGCTGTGTAGATGGGAATGCTGATGTTAAAAGTAGCGTTTCCAACTGTAACAGTATTTATATATGGTTTTCTGAAAGCCTCATCTCTGTCAGTCTTTTGAAAGTGTGAAAATGTTAGGTTTCATTTCAACAAATTCTTAGCCATGGTGATTCTGAAGAAAAGCTTGAGGTCTAACCAGAATATGCTGAAAAGGCAGGAGGAAAAACTCAAAGTCATGTCTCTCAGAAATAACCAAGAAATGCTGCTATTCTTTACTAGCATTTTACTTCTGTTTTTCAAATATATGCATTTGGAAACATTGCTTAAAGTTTAACAGAATTTAGTAGCCTTTAGATCATTTGCTAAGCATCTGAGTGTCATAATCAACTGAATTAATCTCATGGGCTCAATTCTGAGTAACATAGAATGGAGCTGTCTGAGATTTGATTAGTCAGTTAGTAATTTGTCAGCATAAACAAGCTGTAATTTAGTAAGTTACGGGTGTTTAAGAATGAATTACTTATAATAGTCTAGAGCCACGCTGAGCATTGTTCGTGTTGTTATTGCCATTCTGATGTGATGCCCTCAAGCAGTGAGACAAGCCAGACAGTGTCTTTCTAGGTCATCATTGCAAGGGTGTTTAAAGGCATGAGGCCTAACCCAAGCAATGTAATTTTAGAAACTAATTGAGTTGATGCTCTTCTATCCAAATGTGTAGATATACAAAGTATGTAAAGAAAAGGAAACTAGTTAGGCCTGTGCTGTCATGGAACCAGGCAGTAGTGACTCAGTTACGAGCTTATCTGGAGCTGATCAGAAAACTGCTTGTCAAAGGTACTGAAAATGATATTGATTAGGTCTGCAGTCTGTGTTTCAGACATTTGAAGTGCTACATGTAGTTGTTATTAATTTGAAGTAATCTTAGTATGTGTTCATTTGCAAGCTAACGCGGAGTACATTTCTGCTAATAAATAATCTTTGGCTTTTCTCTACCTCTGTGTTTTGCATACATTTGAAGTATTACATTTGATTACCTTCAGACAGCCACGGAGTCAACTGCAAAGTTTCTAGTTTACACAGCTCCTTAAAGTGCAGTAGAAGAAGTAACAGGAATGGTAAAAAGAGGCCAAGAGCTTGTATGGAAGAGGTGATTTGAAGCACCTAGGTGTTGGCCTAACTCTTGCTAATGTCTCTCGCATAAATCATAAAAATTATCGATACAGCTCTCCAATGTTAAGTGCTTTTAAAAATCATGTGCTTAAATAGCAAAGAAAAATGTGTATTGTCAAGTAAACAAGAATACATTTTATCAGAAACCTATTGGACATCATCTGTGACTGTGAGAGCTCTGAAAAGATTTGGTGTCCTGCTACTGACTTGCTGTTAGACCTACTCCTTAAGAGCTAATTTTCGTGGTTGTAATTTATATTAAATCTGTGGTTATCTTTCCTGTATTTTTTCCTGTGCTAGATGTTGTGCAAATAAGCAACAAAGGAGGTAGACATTTTCTGCTCTAGAGAATTTAGACTTCAGGTGGCAAGCAATGATTTCAGAAAGGAGAGAAACAGTTCAACAGAAAGAGTTGGAGAAAATTCTTATGATCTCAGCTATGTATTTGGCTAGGCATTCTTGATTGGGAATTTTTGATACATACGTTGATGCCCTGACTTGAGGGCGGCAATGGGACAAAGTATGAAATTCCTGATATGCCATAAAGTTCAGTTATGGTCAAGGTGGAACTATATCAGGAAATTATTTTAACTGCATTTCAAATAGTGAACTAAACAGAGCTCAGGGTGTTGTGAAAGGAGGAGGATGGATGTAATTAGTGTGATAGGTTGGGAAGATAATGCCATCTTGAAAGGCGTTCAACAGACGACGGTCTAGAGAGAGAAATTACATCCAGGAAAGTATAGTTTAAAGCTAATGGTAAGAAGGGGGTAAACTTGGTTGTGGTTTACAGAGAATCCAACTGCATTAGCGAAAGCTTGAATTTTAAGTTACTTTAGATGGAACTAAAGGTAGATGGGCACCGCGATCACTAATGGATGAATGGATGAAATGCATTGGTAGAACTAACCTGACATCTGCATATTCATATAGAAGTGTTTTATTCTTCACAGAACAGCAAAATACTGAGTAAGGTACAGGTTGGGGTCTGTTCATCTTTGCGTGCTGGAGTCAAGTATTTAAGTTGCTCATATTTGAAGCTGCTTTTTATCACAAGACTTGCAATCACACCTTATTTCTGTCGCTGAAAATTGTCAGTGGTTACCGCAGGAAGCTCATAGTTGCTGAGTTGCATGTCTATACAGCTATTAAGTATTTGGTATGGAAGATTCAGAATACTAGTAAAAGAATGCATTTTGAAAAAATAATTGCTAGTGCAAACAAAGTTATGGTTACAGGAGCTGGATTTTGGAAGCTATGGAAATTTTGCTGTTAATTACAGGTTGTCTGGTCTTTACACTGTTTTGTTAAAGCATTTTTAGGAAGGAAGAAAAAAGTTTTTGGTGCTTAATTTATATGATGCCATTAATTACCAAACATGGCATGAAGTTCTAGAAACAGTGCCATACGTTCAGTTCAGAGGGAGGCAAGCATATACATTAGATTGATTTTTCCCTGCTTTCTTGGTTAAAAATAAATAAATCACTTCTGGGGAAGGTCAGACCTCTGATTAGACTCAAGCTAGAAAGGATGAGAAGTGTTTGTAAACATCTCCAGAAGTGGAGGCATACCTTTCCTGGAAGATTATGCTGTATGTTTCTCAATCTCAAATAAAATAGTTACATCTGTGTATTAATATTCTTTCAGTAGGCCAGACCATTCTGTGGTCTGTTTCAGAATAAGCTTAAATAACTGTCATGTCTAACTCATGGATGGACAAATAATAGCTTAAAATGTGAGGACATGCACAGTAATTTTAAGTAAAAGACAGCAGTTGTTATGGAGAATAGAGTCAGAAGGTTACGCTTTAGTCTGCAGTTGGTTAGTGACTTCTCTCTCACTGCCTTTGCAGGGAAAGAAAGTTGTGCTTTTTTACTTTCATTTAAGAGATTTGGTAAAATTAGTGCATGAACATACTTTCGTACAAGACGTAGAAATGAATATTAAGGATTTTTTTATCTCCAGGGATGTGGAACAAGGCAATTTTAAGGACAAAATCAGTTAGATGCGTTTTATTCTTTGAACCAAAATCTGTGCTTACATGTATTTGAAAATTTCTTTCACCCTTTATCAGACATGCATGTTTTTTCTGTAACTTCTAAATGGGAAAGAATGAATGAGTTGCCTTATAAATGGAAAGGGGGAAATGATGTTCAGTTGTATTCCTTATATTTGTGTGGCCTTTCCAAGCATGTTTCATTCCAAGAAAGAGTGTCACGGTTAAAGATGAGATGCTTACTTGTCTGGGTGGTGAGAGCTGGGCTGTGCATTGACAGCTGTAAGATGAATATTTTTCTGGTATTCACTTTAAAATAAAACTGTCATAAGCATCTAGTCTATTGGATAATGAACGGAAGCAGCAGTAGCAGATGTAATGTGTTATCCTTAGCATGAATAGTGCATGCATTCCACTTTGTGATACTTTGTTAATTAGTTAAAAAATGAAAGAAAGCTGACATTGCATCCCTAGCTTTGAACAATACTACTGTGTGCAGACCTGATGCAGATGTGTCACTGCCTGCCCACAGATTGCTGCTAATCCTGGATTTGGTCTGGCTGTTCCTTGAAAGTTTGTGCCTTTGCTTTATCTGCTTGGCTTTTAAGAGGCCGTGTTTAGGGAATATGGAAGTTAGCTTATTGCCTATAAGCAAAGGCATTTCTTAATTATTACACAAGAAGCTGATGTTTTGGACTTGAACAGGTTAGAGGATGATAAAGGAGTTCCATTATGCATTTTCAATCGTTAATTTGTTATAAAATCTAGGTTATCTCTGCATTGTGCTTATCTGAGGCCTTTTGGAGTGTTTCTAGTTCCAGCCTGTTTGAACAGCTCAGGAGAACTGAAGGACTTCGTATTCTAGTGTTCTAATTTTCAGTTATTCCATGCTTCTGGGAGAGTGGGTGATGAGCAAAATAATTTATCTACTTTGCTACTTGATTATGGGTTATTGGGGTTTTGAAACTTTCTGTTTCTGTAATATTTTTTTTAGTAATCTTGAGCATACACTTAGAAAGCCAGTCTTGCATGTGTTCAGCAGGGTTTATGGTTGTGTTTTTGTTTTTTAAAAGAATTGCACTAACAAAAATCTGTATTTCCTGTAGTTAATTAAGTTCTTACATCTGCAATCCTAGAATACTGTTATCTCTTGTCTGTTGGTGAGGCCATGCATGCAGTAAAATACTCAGTGGTAACAGACTAGTTAATCTAATTACTCTGAAGTAGATGGTGTGAAAACAAAAGCATTACTTTTAATTTTGTGTTAATTCATAGTTGTCTTGGCTTTTATTTCCTTCCTGTTTTGTTTGGGTTTCTATAAATGAAAATATGTCTGTCTTTAAATTTTTGTGTGATTTCAGGTTATATACATCATGTATTTATTAAAGGCAAGAAAAGAGGACTGATGCAGTAGTCACATTAGATGTACGTTTGACAAATTAAGTCAGCATAACAGTAAATTCTACTCTAATGTGTTAATTAATATTAAAAAAATCATTCAAGGACACTGCTTATTTTGGTAATTCTGCACCCTCTTTATCCTGTAACAGAGACATCAGATAAAATCTGTGGGACTCCACTTTTGATTTAAACTGTTCCAGTTATGCTTATGTCCTTTTTGGTTTTTTTTTTTTGTGAAGTGAAAGCTGTAGTAATGTTAACATTTGCTCTTTCTGATAGAGTTTAGATCAACTATTGAATGGATGAATTGGAGGCCTGTTCTGTAGTGACTGTTCGGATGCACCCTTCTCTTAGATCCTCATGTGACTTTTTGGCAGTGGTGGTTGCTGAATGGATTTGAGTGGTATTTAAATTCAAGTTTGAGGAGCAATAGAACTTCAGTTCTCACACATCTCAACTGGATCTTGAATAGATAGGGTATACAGATGGCATATTGATTGGACAAACATCAGTGTGAGTCAGTATTGCTTAGTTATTTCAGAGTGGATATGGATACGAAGGATGGCTGTGAAATGAAGGTCTGCCCAGGTGTCTTGCCTTGGTGAGAAGGATGGGCCTAAACGTGCTGTGAAATGAGAGAATTTGTTTCCCTCAACAGAGGACTCTTGTTCTGCCGATGTATATGGAACAAGTACTGTTTTCTGTTGTGACTCTAATGCAAAAGACATTGAGATTACAGGAGATGCTTTTAGATATTTATATTAGTGATTATATATACCTTTTAAATGTATATTTTTATTATACATTTATTTATAGTATTTTCCTTATAGGAAAAGAATTTGTAAAAGCTGGACCTATTTGGGTAGGAACTCATAATTGCTAGTCCAACAGTGTTAATCAGAAGTTATCTTCTGCTTGCTAGAGTTCATGATTAAAATATGGCATGTTGAAATAATCTGTGACCTAATCTGAACATCTGAATTCATTTTGTAGAATATGGCAAACAGCTGCATTTCAGTTTGGAGCTAAAACAAATACAGTATATTGACCCATTGAAGATTACAGTAGGCTTTTCAGTTCCATGTTAGCTGTACTTATTGAAGAAAATTGATTTGAGAGTGCTTCTGCTTTTTGAATGAGACTTTTTTTTTTATGTCCGGAAGAAAGGAAATAGAACATACAGACGATGAGACTTTGATGTGTAAAGAAGTTAATTATCTAAACCATCAAACAAAACGTGGGCTGTGGAAGTAATTATTGTAAAGGGTCTGACGAAGCCTGACAAGCTGTTGGTTTTTTTATGTCAAGAAAATGCTGTACACCTGCTAGATTTGAAGCTTAAATCATTTGGTTGCCATAGGAAGACCAAGTTTTTAGTAAGGCAGTAGCTGATAGGCTTTCAGCTCTCAAACCTACTGATACTTATACAGATGTAGAGCCCTACAAGTTTTTTTAATTAAATTGTTCTTGACCACTTGTGGGGCAGAAACCTTTAAAAGTATTTACTCCAAAATAGGATAGGCGTGAATTACAAATGTTATGCTGTGAGGAGGCAACTGTGGAATTGTCCTGTGTTTTTTGGGAATTTTGGAAGAATGCTTCATAAGTTAGCAGAACACAACCTCATGGATAAAGCAAAATGTCTGCCCTGGATGTTCAAAGAAAATAGTCATGTGCTTTAAATGATGTAGTTAGTTAAAAAAACCCCAACAAAACAACAAGCCTAAAAAACCTGAAGTCTTTGTGTGTTGCACAGTTTTTAAACTTGGAGGCATGTATGATTGGTATGTTTCAGGATTTTTTTCTATAGCTGTCTTAGAAAGTATTAACTGAGGCATTCCCCTAACCCCTTTCTGTAGGGTCTGAGTAAAATGCAGAATTTACAGTCGATTAATTTATATTTAGCAATATTGATACTGTGGTATTGAGTGTAAATATGTAACTACTAAAATGGATCATAATCAGTCCCAATCAAATAACGATCAGCGAAATAAATAAAAATTTCCAAATCTTTGGGCTGTTCCTGGGTACTATTGCAGCTTCCTCTTCGCTCCCTTCCATGTGTACATAGAGCTTTCCTAGGAATGCTCTGTCACCTTCCTTTGTGTTACAGATATTTTTAACTTTTTTTTTTTACCCAACTCATTCATTTGACTGTGTAGATTATATGACTCTTTGGTAACTGCTGATTGTGGCAGGATCCTGCCAACACTTAAGCCTGGTGTGTAACTACTCGTATGATTAAAATCAGACTTCAGCGGGAGTAAACTTGTGATTGAAGTTACACATGTGCATAAGTGCTTGCAGGATGGGGACCTGAATTAGAATCTGTTTGAAGATGAACAGCAGTCTGTGAAAATCTACTTGAAAGCATTAATAGTAAAAGTAAACTTACATCTAATGCATAAACTTAGTATTTTTTGTTGTTCATCCTTATGCTGCTATGTCATTAGCCTTTCAAACCGCTAATTATTTTGTTACGTTTTGAAAGTATCTTACACCTTGTATTTCAAGCATAATATCTGTGATTGATTGCAATGCTTTTACTGGCATTTAATATAAATCTGGTGATGTACTTTTAGATAGATTTCTTCTCTAAAAAGCAATCTTAGCTGTAAAATTTAAGAGTGGAGAAAGGTAGGGTCTCTTTAGAGGTCTTATGGCAAAGCAAACAATATTAACATACGGTTTTCATTGTCACTACTACTGCTACTACCAATAGTACAAGAAATGAGCAGCACAACTCAACTGTTGCTAGTGTGCAGCAATCTAGGAGAGGAAGAAATGGAGTGGGAATATATTCTGTTTCTTAGGAGACTTATATAGTGTGTGCAGTTCTTTGTTAAAAAACTTCTTGAAGAGAAAAATGAAACTCCCTATTCTATATTCATAGTTTTCCACAATTAGATAAATTTTGATTTGTCAGTGTTTCAGTAAATGAAGTTGTTTTTAAAAAAGAAATATTTCTTTAAAGGCACTTGACTATTATTAAAGAGGAAAATGCAGATGCGTTAGTTAATTCATAGAACAGGAGTAGAATTGTCCTGGGTTTAGTTTGGAGTTTTTAATGAGAAATTTGTGTAGAAAAGGCATAAAACATTTTGTTCCTTGAGTCACGTGAGTATTGTGATGATGTTCAGGTCCCACTCTTTTTAACGCATTTCTGTTTTGAAGACTTAAGTAATACATCTATATAAAGCTGGTGTTTTAGAAAGGAAGCGTGTGATCTTGATGCTCATCAAGTTTTATCTGGCTTTTTCTGAGATTCTGTTTTACTTTTCTTAATCTCAGAGGAGACAGTATGGATGTGATTTATTGGTGCTAAGGATACTGCAGGAATATAAAAGGATGTTTTGGGTATCAACATACTGGTGTCTAGGAATACCATGTATTCCAGAAAAACAGTGGTTTTATGTTAATAATTGGTGCTCCTAGGGTACCTCTAAATGGGTTGCTGAGATGATAATTTAAAAAATAGTATAAATTTCCAATACTTTGGTAACAGTAAATGTCAACTGTGTTACGCTTTCTACAGTGTCTCAGATAGGACTTTGCATTCAAGTCTGCCCCAAAAAGCTTTTCTTCCATTTTGAAGCAAACATATACTTTAAAATAAAATGTAAGTATTTTAAGTGCTGTTTTTTCTTTGATTACTCAGATGAGCAGCACTGTGGCTAGCCCGATGTCAGCAATTGCCTCTTCAAGCGTTGGAAGAAAATCAACAAGTTTTACACCTGAATTGCAAAGTATGATGTAAGTAATCATCAAAATATCTGGTGATACCTGCTTTTTGAATGTATCTTTTAGCTAGTTTCTTAGAACGTGTGTATAAGGGTGATGGGGGCTGGAGTGGGGCGGGGAGAAGAGCAGGTATTAGTGATGGAACTGTTTAGTATTTTACTTCTGATTTGTAAAACATTCAGAGGTGAGTCAAATAAATAACACATGCTGTATTGAAAGGAGAAAAAGTCCTACTGAGTAAAGGAATGCAGTTTTAATGTTACTTTAGAAGTCATTAGAGACCTATATTTCTCAGTCCTTCATCAAAGAAAGCTAAGCTTCCTGTTGTTGTATATGCTTATTTAAATAAATATTTTGTATTACCATCTTTCAGTGCTAATACAGAGAGTTTGACTGCTGAGGTCATAATATTACTGATGAAATTAAGATATGTAATGGTTGTAAATAACTGGGTTTTGGCAGATAAGAAGTAAAGTTGTTAAAAAGATGTTATGTGTTGTTGTAAATTAACAGTGGACTATTAGAAATGCAGCTCCAAGCTGCGATATTATAGGATTTTGTAGCTTAAAACTTCTAAAACCTTGGATGTTATTTAAACAGGTGAGTTTTGTCAGTCTGAAAGATACTCGCATAATCAGAAGGATTCTTTCTGTAGAGATAGTCTTTATCTTGACTGGTAACCTACTACACTGGGTTAACTGCAAATCTTCATTTTTTGGGAAGTAACATATTCATCTAAAAGTTTCACCTGCCACTGTGTGGCATTTCCCCCCCCCTTTCTATGTGTACCCAAGCATTGTACTGTCAGGATGGGGTGGGGTGAAGTGGTGAGCTTGTTTCTGGGTGGATTTGTGCTCCTGATTTATCAAACACTTTAAAGCATATTTCAACCTAGAGCTAAAAGATATCTAACCTCTAAAGCTGCAGATGGCTTGGCTGTAGTGGCTTATGTCTAAATTGTACATTTTTAAAAAATATATGGTTATGAATGTTACTTATGGGGAGTGGAGAGGATGCACATTTGCCAATTGCTGAGGTCAGCTGCACATAAAAGAGAGCTTTGCTTTATGAAATCCTGCAAAAGTGTCTTAAAGGATTTTTCCCTATGTTCATTTGTCAGAGTTGAAAATGAAATGAAGAAAGCTAGTCCCAGAGTACTGGGACATAAATCCACGGTTTCAAAAGGCCGTGGTAATCATTGGCTCTTTTCACTGGTCTTGGCTCTGAAACTGACTGTCCAGGATGTTGTTTGAGATAGGATGAGGTAAAGTAGGATGAACTTAACAGGGCATTAATTTTGGGCTACTGATCTTTATTTTGGCAAGATCATTGAAAACACTCAATGTTTGAGAGCTACTTTTTACAGTGTTGCTTTGTATTTTTTTTAGTAATTTTTAATCAGCTGTATAAAAATGAAAAGTTACAGCACCCATCTTCTGACCCATAGGTGGGAACTATGTTTTAATGACAGGGAAATTTTATTTATTAAAATGATGGATGCATCCTGTTACAATGGTGCTATCCTCTTGATCATTTTACTTTAGGTCATTCATTGTTGAATATCTATTAATTTATTTGCATGTGGCTTTTAATATATTACTTTGTGCGAGTTAAAATTTTTAGGTAGTCTTATCTGAAATGCTCTACTCTCCTCCATCCCCTTTCCATTGTGTTAGAGCTGAATTTTAGGAAGAATGTTAAAGCTTTATTTTTACTTATATATATTTTTAAATAAATATAAATATTTAAAAATATTTTTTCTGCCAGTTGCCTTTCATAATAATAAAGAAGTTAAAGTATTTCAAGCCTCCACAGGTAATTATCTGCATAAAAACTGCGTTTGGCTTTATAACGTAATGGAAATGTTTAACATTTTAGTATTGCTGTCCACTCTTTAACTTTTTGTACTTGTGAAGGAGTTCATTTAGGAGGGAAAAGGTGTTTGAAGTCACTTCAGGCTACATTTGAACTACTTCTTGTTTTGTTTTGGTCAGTTATAGACGTGACAATGCAAGTCCCCCAGCTTTCCCAGCTCTCTCATACACAACCTGTTCCTAGCAGTCTCCTCTGGCTCCTCGCTGCTACTTTTAGGTGATACAGGATTATACGCAGATTAAATGATGGTGAGAAGAATGCTGTCTTGCTTGTTCTGTGTTACCAACTTCGCTGTCACGTAATGTTTTCTGATTTGGGTTGGTATGTGGGCAGCAGATACGAAAGCAATTACTTGCCTCTCTTAATTTCTGCAGTTTCCTGTCCAAAAGTAGAAGATGCAAATTTTTCTTTCAGCTAGATGTTCTTTAGAGACTACTAGACTGTTAAGTGGAGCATGGGACACATTCCACTAGCGTGTTTCTCAGTATAATGTAAATAAGATAATGAGCTGTTTCCTGTGCATTGAATCTTCTAAAGTAGATGAGTACTTCGGTACAAACCCAGTGATTTGCTGTATTTAGGTTCTTTTCAGATAGAAAAATATTAGTTCTCTCCTTCAAGAGAATTCTGTTCAGTTATTGTTCACATCTATGACATTCATCTACACTGGAAAATGTGTTGTTCTTGGTGGAGAAAATAACTGACTGCGTTTAAAACACAAAAGAGCAGCCATGAAGTTTGGAGTCAAAGAACCCTGTGCATCAATTTGGATCGGTATCTGGGGAGCCTGCATTTTATTGAATTGTGGACTTCCTGATAAAGTATTTTGAAACTACTATCCCCGCCAGTATACACATGATTCTGTCAGAATGGAGAAGTTATTGTTGGCCATATAAATGGAAGAAATAGACATTTTCCTTTTGCTTCAGAATGGGTGCAGTTATACTTTGAAAGCTATGCAAACAGATCGTCTGTGCTTTAGAGTAAGAGTTTTCAGTCTCATTAAGCTAGTAGAAATTGAAGAAATTCCTTGAATGGAATGAGTGCATTGGAAGTTACATTTTTATTGTTTGCTGGGAAAAAAGGAGACTTTTGAAATGGTAAAGTGCCAGGGATGAACCATGTGGAGAAAAAATGAAACTGTTTCTTTTGGCCAGGACCGCAAAAAGAAGTTACCACTTTAAAAGAACTTTCCAGGCTTTGACAGAAGCAGACATTTTTTATAAACTACATAATTTAGGAAGTTACAGATTCTCCTGTTTAGGCAACTTAAAACAAATCCATGCTGACATCTTAAGATCCTGGGAAGTAGTAAAGGCTGGAGCATTGCAGTGCAAAAAAGGTAACAGCTTTCTTAAAGAAAATAGAGACTATCTCTGCATAGTTTGTTATTGTGAAGTTGAGTAGGATCACCTGTTTCCTGTGGATTGTTATCCATGTGGAGTAATATGAATAACTGCAACTTGTACTGCCTTTCTCAATAGAAAAAAAATGAAAAATGTGTGCAGCAAGAAGATGAACTTGTGAGAAATGAATCGTATAGGGACATTGAGTGCTAATCCAGAATGGCATTTGGTAGTTTGTGCTGATATTAAAAAATGGGCTTTTGGATTGTAGAGACTTAAAAGGCAGAAGAAAGATAAAGAAACTGTCTTTTTGAAGTAGAATATCAAATGCTGTTACATCCCAGTAGTGAGACCTGGAAGTCTGTGAATAACAGTGCCTCACTGTCTGAAGGTGGTAACTTTGATTAGT
>VZSC01001640.1:97138-110445 GCA_013398225.1 Steatornis caripensis | reverse complement strand
GCACTTGAGTCAGGGTTTGATTCCCTGGAATGTGTAAATTTATCTGTAACGTTAAGCTTGTGAGTAATCCCATTTAAGGTGAGGAGGTTATTCATATACTACTTCTGTTATGCATGCTGCCCCTATTTTTAAACTAAAGCATTAGGGAATGAGCTGAATCCTTTTGTAGAATTGTGTCTTTATGATAAGCTCACAAATATTTTTCTGCTGTATTTGAGAAGGCAGAAAATATATAGGACTCCTGAATGAAATCCTAAAATACTGCAGAAAAGCTGTCTTAAAATATGTAGAAGTTTTTCATAGTATACATATATATATTTTTTTCAAATAAAATGGTTCTGTGTTTCCACTGATTAACAATATTTGAAATATTTACTTGGATTCAAAGATATTTTTATTTCTCCGATAAAAACATGTGTTGTGTATGATGTCTAATGCCTACGTAAATAGTCTTAAGTATAACTGGTGATAGTACTTAATATACTGATTACTTTAAGAGGAATACAGATTTAATTGAAAGTATCAGACTGTCACAGACCACCCAAACACGTGTCAGTTTACAGTGCGCTACCTTTTACATGGATACGTTTGACTTTTAATTGTTCAGGTCTTGGAATTATTTGATATTTGTCTTAGTCATTTGAAAGAGCTTAATGCTATGTAGATTTTACTTTGACTTCCACATCCTTTATTTGGTATTTGGATATTTTATTATGTCACCAAAGAACTTACAGCAGTAGGTGTTAGTAATTTAAAACAAAGTTTTCAGCAGGTCTAGTGCATTTTGCTGAGGTTTGTTTTATGAAGCTTCATTTGGGTGATCTACAACCTGCTTCCAAACTAACTGCTAATCTTAGGTCAGTTGCACTTAAATTACAGTTCTGCCCAGTACATTCACAACCATGATGATTTCACAGTAGCCGTTAAAATTTGTAATTTGGTTGAGATCATCTATTTTGTAATATAAGCACTACTTGTAGAGCAAATTTCTGGAAACCGTGATGTTCTAAACACTTGTGTTGAATAATTTACAGATGGAGAGAGGGTTTTTTTTGCCCTCACTAAAAGATCTTGATTTTTCTAGGCGATTTTAGCTATTTACAAAAATACTTATTACCATGATCTGAAGTTAATTGAGAAGTTGTTTATTAGTTCAGTGTGTGTTTTTTGTTTTCCCCCTGAAACTCATACACAGAGGGAACAGAGGCCATACTCAAGATTAGTTTAGGTTATCAACAGAATACTTTTAGAAATCATGTGAGTAAAATTTTCCAATGGGAAATATGTATTTTAAACTAATATGAATCAAACACTTCTGTTTCCTACACACTACAACCTGATCCTGCAGGTGTTTGACTTTGCATGTTTCAGTCATTTTATGACAGCTAAACATTTGTAGCATTGGGCTCTAAACTGATGATAGATCTTTGAATGATATTGTATGAAGTACGAGTTAGTTAAACTTCCATATCGAAGAGTGTGTTTTTTGTCTACTGCATTTTTGTGCCTCAACGTGCAGCATCACTGGTAATGGTAGGCTGCGCTGCCACACTAATGCAAGCAGGTTGAAAATGCTGTTACTTTTAATTCAGAAAATGCAGACATGTGAGGAACTGATTTATTTTTGCTGTTCCTATGGACTGAAGCCCATAGCCTGAAGACCATCAGTGTGGATGCATGAATGGGCCATGTAAAGCCTTCCTGAAGTCACTGGAACTCATTTGATGTGCAGGGCAGTAGCTGTGAGGACGCAGTTGTAGAAAGAAAACCTTAAATATCTGCTTAAACCATCTGCTTTTCTGGTATCAAAATAGTGTAAAAATGTGTAGTTCAAGTAAATAGATGGCCATACTTATCTTTCAGGCTTGTGGCGATGTGAATTATTAGCTTGATAATGCATTACTTAAACTGAATCAAGAGGCTGAACTATATTCAGCCACAATACCCAGATTGTGTCTGGTAGCATTTTGAATTAAATGCATTTAAAGCTGCTTTTTTCTTCCCCTTTGTCTGTAACGTGAATATACGTAATATAAATTAAACATAGCTTTATAATTAGCTCTTAAGGTAGACTTTGTACCAAAAAATCAACATTTGATGTTACAAGCTTATAAAGAAAAATGATGGAGGTAGTGGAGAAAACAATGTTTATGTTGTTTTTTTCTAAGACTTTCTGGTTATTCATTATATTTGCTGTAGTTAGTATTAAAATAATAGTATCCATTGATATAATACCAAATTTAGTATTGCTGCTAACTGATTGTTTCTTTACAGATAGTGAAAGTCTGTCCAGTTCTTATTTCAACTGCAGTTCCTATTTCAACTTTCTTCAGCTTGTAGCTTACATGCATCTTTAATATGCTCCAGTGGTGTGTTAATGTGCAATAAAGATCTTAATAAAACCCTCATATTCTTTTTTTATTTGTAAATATATTATTTATGATCTATTCTTTCTTTTTTTTGACATGTAGCAAATTATGGTAGGGACTTGGTAAGAATTGAGACTAGTTCTTAAACCTTTAGTTCATTAAGAGTCCTTCACATCAGGTGATGAAGTTATGATTCAGTCATATTTTTCTCTCTATACATATATGTACATTTGGAGGTACATTATAGCTATAAAGACAGTGAATGCTTTAGCTAACTAGCAACATCTTAAACATTTCTGTGTGGAAGAATATGTATGGATAGGCAATAGATTTGAGTTACTCTTAATTTGCATTCCAGTTAAAGTTTCTTTTTCAGATGCTTATAACTTAATGTAATTCTAGTGACAAAGAAGTTTATTTCAGTAGTTTATGCTAAAAGGCAAATTTGAACAAGTTTTTTTGCTTCAGTGCAGAGTTGTCAGAGCATGGAAAAAACACTTGTATTTGCTTGTGTTCTTTTTATAAATGCCTACTACAATAGTTGAAAAATAAAGCTAGAAACTTGTTTTGACTGACTGTGGGTCTGTGGCATTGCCGGTAGTAGGGAAGTTGCAGTGCTTTAAGGAAAACTCAAAATCATAGGTCTATTCTTGCCTTTGTTAATTTTCAGCTTACAAGCATCAAGATAGTTACTCAGAAGCAGTAGATGATACAAAGTTCATCTTCTGTCTCCCTGTTTTTCCCCTTTTTTCATTTTTCTTGCTCACGGTTTGTTAAAACAGATTAATAAACCGCAAAAACTGACGTAAAATACCTTTAGAAATTCGTAAAGCTGGTAACTAGTGACTGCCAGTTCTGCTGGGGCATGGTGTGTGTTTCATTGTACTCAAGAAGAGTGGGAGAACGTGAGTGAGTTAGGCTTTGTCTGTGTTGCTAGTGTTACTTCATCTTACTAAGATTAACGTGGTATTTTTATCTTTCTAATGCTACTGATTGTGCTGCACGAATTGCCCATATGAAAGGGATAGAAAATATGGTGGGTGTGTGTGTGTACATAGATGTGTAAGAAATTAAAACAAATGGGAGACTTCCTTGTTGAACTTCATATAATGACATGTGTCTTCTGTTCTTTTTGTGGTTGTTTTTTTTCCCTTTTGCATCAAAGTACTTCTGAGAATATAAAGTGGAACATTATGGAGAATAACATCTATGTTGCTCACTATGAAGGCTTTCCACTAGAGTATGCTTTCAGTAATAATTTCTTATGCACTGGGGCTTCAGTGTGTAATAGAGCCAAAAATATGTTCAATAATATTTGCCAGTTCGAACTGGCTGGTAGAGAGTTGTTCTAGACCTCTGGTCACTCATGGGCTGTCTGGGTTGAGCATACTTTTATTTTAGACTCACAGACATTGCATGGTATGAATTTATTTTTTTTCTTTCCTATATACAATGCGATCTTATAAAATATACTCTTTTTATTGTCTGTTGCAACCTTGTCAATCAAATTATTTTTAGGGATTAGTGTTTCTAGAACTCTCTCCTGCTTATTTAGGATTCCTCCTCCGTTCTCAGATGACAACAACTTGAGAAATAACATTCTAAATTTTTGAATGTGAAATGAAATCATCAAAAGCATGATCTCTGGACTAGTCTTTTCTCCCACTGATGTATTTGGGTAAATCCTGCTTGCTTGATTTGGATTACAGTTTGTTAAGCACTGAATGCCCTGGAAGATCTCATTGATTTCTTCTAGTATTGGACATTAAATTTATTTTCAAATACAGATATACAAATTCTGTTTGATACAACAGTGCTTATGTATGCTAAAATAGTGTTTTCTTATTGCTCACTGCTGAAGAAATGCACACCGTATTCGACACTAAAGAAATGTGATTCATACAGCTGTGCTTTGCCAGATTGGCTTGTATTTGTGTGGTAATCCAGTTGTGAATATCAGAATAATTATAATCTAAGTACTTTGAGTCATTCAGATTACTTGCCAACTGAAAAAAAATATACAATATGCATTTTGTGCTATTTGCAAGACATAAATTACTGTTGTATATTTTACCTGAAGTGTTTTATTGCATGGTAACTTTTAAAATACATTCTCTCTGTCTGACAAAGATTTTGGACAAGAGCTAGAAATTATTCTGTTTCGCGGTTACAGTCAGCCTGCTGCTTGGTTTTTGATAAACATCTAGTTTTGTTATCCTAGTCTTCAAAACACAAATGTGGGGTTTTTTATGTCTCTGTGATAATGGATTTTGTTGCTGGTAACTCGAGTTTGCAGTTGCTAAATCATGGCCTTGATTACTTTGCGGTTTTATGATTTTTTTTTTCCCCTGTTATACCCAAATATATAAGCTCGGCTCACCCTTGTGAGGCAGATATAAGCGTACATATGAGAGCTGCCATTCCTCTCATGTCAAGGTTTCTCATGAGGTTTCCCGTCATGCCAGGTTCAGTTCTTCCTCGGGAAGAAGAGACTAAATTTTTTAGAGTGTTGGCTTTCATGTGTCTTGGGTTTCTTGGAATATGGAGCACATGCAGACCCCGACTCTACTTGAAACAAGTAAATCATTATAGTAACTAGGAAGTTATGCTGAATAGACAGTCTAGGTGATTGTTTTTAATGAAATGGTCCAGAATTCATATAGCGTGCAACACATGATGAGCGTGTGCTTGAGTTCAGTATTAATAATTTATCTTACTGTATGATGAGGTGTGGTGGTACTCACATAACTCTGTTCCGACTGTTACCTTATGGCTTCAGTTGGTCGTTTGCTTATCCCCCTCTGCTTTGAAGTTGATCAGTAAAATCATCTGACTTTGGATGGTTCATGTGGAATGATAGTAGAAGAAAACAGCAGTAATGACCTGGCTGAGGGAGCACTCTGGTTAACCAAACTGTAATTTGGGATTGTAAAGAATTTCTCTATTCTGTCCCATACTTGTTTACCATATTTGAACCCAGAATTGTGCTGAGATTGCATTGTTCAAAAATAACCAGGTTAGCCTGCTGAGCTGAAATCTGTCTCTGCAGACATGCATAGAAGACTTTTTTCCCCTCTTTAGCAGAGAGATGACGGAAGGACAGTGGCAGCAGATGTGGTACTTGTTTATCAGATAGTGTGTTGTTTTTTCTGTGTACCTCATGAAATACTTCAGGCAAGAGTGGTATGAGATAGAAAACTAGGAGCAGAACCAAGGTTCCTTCTATAGGTAGGATGGAGTGCAGGAAGGACCATCATTAGAGAGAGAGAAATTACTACAGCACTTTCTGCTGCTGATGTGATATTTTTAAGCTTCTAAAGGCAGAGCCTCTTCTATGTACAGTGCTTAGCGCAACAGGATTTTGCTGAGGAGACCTGATAGGGTTTGCACAACCGGTGATTAGAGATGAAAGAGCTGAAAATGGAGTGAGTTTTAGAGAATCTACTTGAAAATTCATTCTTTCAGGCTACTGCATTTCTCTACCGCATTTTAAGGCATGGTTATTATAGACCTCCCTTTCGTAATACTATGGTTTCGTTTTACCTTTAGTAGCAGGGTTCCTGTGAAGACAGCCTGAACTTTGGCCCTATTAGTGTCACACATTATGTCTGAAATGTACTCGTTTTATTTCTTGCTTCTCTCTCTTTTGTTTTATTTTGAGTTTTTTTGTTGTTGAGTATTCCTGTCCTTACCTATGAATGGGGCAAAAGGTGATGGAGGATCTTAATTAACATAGGAGTAGTACCTGAGCAGTCTTTTACCTACAGCAAATGAATCACTGAGACTCTTTACAGACTTATGAAGGAACATTCCCGTAAATAACTTCAAAATGACATTTGTACTCAGAAAGCTTGCAAGAGAAACATGTGAAGGATGCTTTTATGAGGAAAGAGATTCATCTGGATAACAGTTTTTACTATGATCAAAATTAACTCAGGTTTAGCATTCGTCTGGGTTATGTGTATCTTGTATTTCTGCTCTAATAGTACTATATTTTTTCTCTTGCTAGTTCAAAGTAAATGTAGGTTTTGCAGTTAACTTGTCAAATCAGTTTTGATAAGTATGAGATGAGTTCCTCTAAGTAAGGTTACAATGCATACGGTTCTACTTGATTTATTCTGAGTTGCATACAACTTCTTAAGTAGATCTTGTGTTTGAAGTTTTGTATTGAAATGAAATATTTTAAGATACATGGTTCCAGGATTCTGACATTAGAATCCCAAAATATTCTGCTTTCAAATTTTGACAAGTTACTTTAAGGTGTACCCTCTAATACCCAAGTAAAAGATTTTAAAATTTGGAAATCATCTGTCCTACTTAAGTGAAGACATACACATATTGTAACCAAATACTCATTAAGCCATAACTAATATATTAATCAAGTTCAGCATTTTCTACTTTTTTCCTCAGAGTAGTAAATTGTAATATGTTAGTTCTAGCAGACTGAACCTGAAAATCCAGTTTAACTACAGCTATGACCATAGCTGGCAGATGTGTCTGTTCTTAACGGCTGAAGTCTTTAATCTGCAGCTGCTTGCATAGCTTGCAATGTCAATTTATTTGTTTTAGTCATGTTTAATTTGACAGTACAGATAGTATACATCAGTGTGCACTGTTCTTATACAATGCTATTCAGCCATACAGGACAATGGGGCAATAGACACTGTAACTACTATTGGCTTTTTCATTCCTCTAAAGTCATTCCACCCCATGGAATTATTTCCAGGTGCATCAGGTGATTTATTGAAAATTTACAGTTAGAATGTACATAAGTGACCAGAGCTAGAAGGAGCAGAAGGAAACTCTGCAGATTGCACTGTGTCCTCAGTAACTAACCCAGAGCATCTAGGTGCTATTTCTGGCTCATTCAGCTATCTGCTTCTCTGCTCCGTGGCATTGGAGAGCAATAGTTACTTTTTTGTTTTTTTCCCTAAGGCACAAAGGCTGTATAATCCTTCCCAGGTTTTGCTGGACTGATACTGAAGTCTACCTCCTCTGGTACATGGCTGTCTCTTCGGAGGTACAAGATAGCCCTTAGTGGTTAGAGAAATGTGTTTATGTGTTTTTCTTTATCATTGTGAGTTCAACATAGTAATTTAGATTATGACGTTCTCCCTAAATTGGTCTGTGAGGTGATTAGTTTATCCTCATATCCCACGCTGGCTCTGGGACTTACAATAAACCAGCTAAATAATGATAGATGGAATAACTTCTCTTCTTGCATAGTTTCTAGCACTTTATAAATAACACCATTGATTTTTTTTTTTAAATACAAATAAGTGTATAAATGGCTTTATTGTACTCTTAATTTCCATCAGATTACTCTTACTCTTCCATTTGACTTAGATACGTATAACAAATGCATGTATAGTATACTACATATTAAATCTCACTGTCTCTCTTTATTACTTTAAAGTTGATTTTAAATCCCATAGACCAGCATTTGATCTTCTTCTGTGTTTCTGTAGGACCTTCTATAAGGCATTGCAGTGATTAGAAGGGAACCCACCCTCCTGTCCATACCTCCCATGGCTGTGAAAGAACTGAATACTGTTTCTTTCAGCTTGGCTGTAGAAATGGCAAATAATAATTGAGGAGTTGTGATATAACTGGATGGCAGAAATGTCAAGACTACTAAAGGCGAAGTGGGTGATGGGTGGAGAAAGGGCAAGGAGAAAGGAGAATCGTCTAATGGCATGTGTTAGTTTATTCTACAAAATAATATTGGCAGTTTCTTAATATGTTAGCAACGATGAGCTTTTCTAGCTTTAGAAAACAACACTGCCCAGAACATGTAGTTTGTGCTTAAAGCTTCGCTTTTTAACAGAAAATGCTGAGCAAACAATTTATTTGCTCCCCTGATTTGGTGAGGGTGACTCTTTTTTTCTGCTTCAGTTTTCAAACAGAACGCTATAAGTACTTTAGGGTGTTAAAAAGCAGCAGCTTCTGACCTAATGTACCCTTCTCTGAACGATAATGTTTCTTTGTTACTTATTTTTAGCGCAGATTGTTTTTCTCCCCTTTCCCCCAACATGATTTGTACAACCTTTAGAAAACTGAGTAGTTGTGGTTTTGAATCATCCTCCGTTTCTAGACTGAATGAGTATTTCTGAAGAAGCACTGGCTTGCTTATGAGTGGGTCTTTTTCTTACTTAAAAAGGCAACAGCCATGACACAGTGTTACCCCCTGAAAAAAGAAGATGCGATACTATAGACCCTTAGTAGACCGTATTGTGACCCTGGAAAGGAAAATGTGTCAAGTACTCATTTAATTTTGTACCAATGTTATATTGCTGACAGATGTCCTGTTGTTTTCCTTTAACCGTGATTCAGAGTCATTTGGATAAAATATCTTGAAGGAGTGTATTTTGGTCCTGAAATAAAGCATGACTATCCATTTTGAAACTGTAGTAATACTTTATTATGAATCAGTCTATATTTGACTCCTTGTTTATGTGTAAAGCCTTCGGGATATCTAGTACAAGTCTAAGTGCTGTTGTTTGTGCTTTTGGTGAAGTATAGCTAGACAGTGTAAACGTCTGATGTGTACACACTGATTAAAAAAAAAAAAAGCCTTACAGAAATAAATTTGAATTCCACAAAGTATAAATAAATGTGACTGGCTGTTTTAAGTATGTGAGACAACAAATAATGAATTCCATGGCAAACTGTTGGTTTTTTTCTACTAAAAAAGTTAATACTTTTGTGTTAGAAAAGGTTCCTGTTAATTCTACAAATAAGGTAGCTCCCATCTAAACCAAGCTTGTAGTTTTGAGTTGTGTAGTTTTTATATTAGAAGTTATTCATAGGAATCGGGAACCTGAGCGGTAGGCCCGTGCTTGTTTTGTGTGCCCATATTATACGGGTTTTCATTTAAGTGAGTACACCGACACATGCTCACACACACTCAGTCTCAACAGTTTGAACCTATTTCTGCACCAGTTAAATAATACTACTACTATAGAATGGAGTCATAGAGAAATTTAGATTAGAAGGGACTTCTGGAGGTCATTTGGTCCAACCTACCTGCTTCAGACCTTAGATCAGGTTGCTCTACAACTATATGAGAAAAATGTGTGTTTATTTTATAGTCTACTTTGTTTAACTACTGTAGCCTACAGTAGTAAACTGCTTTTTCCAATATAGCCAAGCTAGTGTAATTACTCTGGAAAAACTTATAAATGTAGACTAAACCTTAATATTAAAGAGCGTCTAAAATTACTAAATAATATTTAATTTTGATTTTCTGGAAAGTCCCTTTCACTAGCCAAGTTAAGAGGAGAAAATATACAGTCGTTATGGAAGGTATGTATCAGTGTGGTTTAATATGTGACTCTATCCCTATGACTACTTTTTCTGCTAAACTGCAAAGCTACTCCAAATCTGTGTTTTAAAATCTAGGCATCAGACTAATTCTGCCTGTTTCCCTGAAAAAATACGATTTAAAGTTAACACCCCCTGACCCCAACCTCAGACATTCTCTACTGTTTCTAATTTTTTGAGAACTTGTGCAAAAAATCTGTAAAACAATAATTATCGACTTGCTTCTCAGTTATGATAAAACATTTTGTGTTACTGTTAAAACAAGGGTTTATTTTGTATAGCCGTTAGAGTGTTGAAGGTTGCTATAAAGGAATTTTTCTTTTTTATTTAAAGAAGGTTGAGCAAGCCTGGGGACTTGATAATTTGGAAAGGACGAAAAAATACCCTTCTGTTCCTTTTCGGAAAAAAAAAACCAAACCATGTTTTAATTAAAATAAATTCTGCCTGTTTCTTTGTATGCATGTGTGTAGTTATGTTTGTATACAACCATAAGATTTTGCTGACTTCCAGTTAATATTAATCTATTTGTCTTACTGTCTAGGAAGAAACACGGGAATAAAAATGTTAGCATGCAGGAAGAAGTTGACCTGCACAAATGCATTTTCTTAATGTCCCTCCACCTCTCAAAACAGCCACTTAAATTAGTGTTTTGTTCCTCTCTTAGTAACTTTAAATTGAATGCGTGAGTGTATAGTTGGCAGATTCACTACAGCCGGATCTCTCTTCTACAGTTACGTTTCATGTAATAACTTGGTAAAGGCAGTTCAGTCAATAGTGAAGGCTGCCGAGTAACTTTGTCTCTTGATTTACAGTCTCAGTGATGAGGACTTCGCTGTAGTATACAGGGTAGTATAAAAAATGATTGTGTGGTATTTTTTCTTGTGATTTTTTAATGTTATGCATGTTTGTGTGTGTGTGTGTTTACAGACTTTAGAGAACAAAAAGCATCTATTAGTTGTGCTGATATAAGGGGGTGACTATTGACACAAATGATGTATTAAAGTCTTAGTCAAAATTGTATGACCGTAGAAGTGAGCATGACTTCATATTACAAGCTTTGATGTAAGAGAAAGTAGTTTTCTCTATGTTACCGACTAGGAGGGAATGTAAACTTTTTGAAGGTGGTCATAGTAGTCTTTTGCTTTGTTTTTAATGCACAAAAATATTGTTGTTATCCGTTTTACTTCCTGAGCCTCTACTGATATCCTAGTAACTCCAATTTTGCTTTTGATGGTGGGCAAATCAGTTGTTGAAATCAACTTTTAGGTAACTGAAACACGTAATACAAATAATGTAATTAAATTCAGCTGTATGCAGATTAACTTAAAAAACTATAGAGGTGTAAATGCTAATTGTCTCTGAATGAGATGTATTATGAGAGCTGCCGAAATGCTGTTGATCCTGGTCTGGGCTCTTCTAGGTCTGTTTATGCCTACTGATCTGAAATTGCAAGTAAGTAACCCTGTGTAGTGAATACTGAAATCTACTAAACTGAACCAGCTTTAGTATGTGTTAAACAGGGCTAGATGCATATCTGGTGACTTGCAAGAGAAAGGCTCTGTAGCTAGTTGGCAAACTTTTCTATTCTCCGTTTCTCTATTAAATGCCAGTTTTATTCCTTCAAGAATGAGACTCTCTTTTGGAAAGAAATATGTTAAAACAATCTCTGCCTGTGAGATTGCACTGGCAGGATCTTCCGCTCTGCCTGCCCAGGTAGGACCCTTCACATGCTACTCTATAACGTGCCCAGTGCTGACATTAAAATGACAACTCGGTATCTCTTGGGTCCTGCTATGATTCAGATGACTGAGAAGATAAGTGATCAATTTATAGAAGGAGAGATGAAACTCTAGGGGTTCTTTCTAATGAATTATAGAATTTTTTTTGAAAAAGTGCTGCAGTGTTTGAATAATCACAGTCAAGTATATTTCTGGAGCCGGGGTTAGGATGGCAATATTTGTCTTTGAATTCTTAAGACAGATAAAAATCGAAAGCCCAAACCACCAGCTGTTTCTTTTAATGTTTAGATTAATCCAGAAAAATAGACCAAATTTTGAAAAGTGCTTATTTAAACACGGATTAAGGAACTATATACAGGACACTTCATTTCTTAAAAAGACTTCTCTATGTAGCAATGTAGGGTTTGAGGGAAAGATATTAATCTATTTATCATTATGGTCCTTTTGAAACAGGGAAGTCATAACACTATTTTTATCAATTGGAAACTGGGGCCCTGGGCAGAAACTCCTGGATACCATTTAGTTTTAACAGAGACTTTTGTCTTCTCCTTATCTGTTTTGATAAAGCTTTCTCAGTTGTGATTGGTGAAGGTGATACAGTGAAATGTGTTTGGTATCTGTAAGGGTGTCTGGTTTTTCTGTTGGCAACACTGTTTCCTCCATTCAGACACAAGTAAAGATAGTTGTCTTATTCTATACAAATAGACAGGAATTGGACTTTTTTTTGTATCGTTATTTGCTATATGCAAACTTGCCACGTGCCTCTCCATGAGTGCCACATGTTTCTTGTATAAGCATCTACTATTAAAGACAAGTGTTGGTAGCTGGTATCATGAACAATTCACATGCATAAAGCTGAAAAGCTAACATCATCTCCAGCTGATGATAGCTGTCATTGCTGTTGCTGTTTTGGTAGTCTCTTGTTGCTTTAAATGTGGGATGATAAAAGAATGCAGAACAGTTGCTGCTGCTTTAATGCTGCAGGAGAGGTAATATTCATGTGTTTCTCTGTTTTTGTGGTTAGCGGAAGACTAATTTCTTTCATATTGTAGATGAAAAAATGGAAATTAGGGATATTTTACTGCTGATTGTAAGAACATAGCTATCACTCCTGCAGTTGAGACCTTCAAGGAGCAGTCTGCCTATTACAGCCAAAGCTGGAGAATATAATTTTCAGGGAGTGTTAAACTTCAAAAACAAAATAAGAAGGGTTTCTTTTGGTCTGAAGGAGTGAGTTGAGTGTCAGCACACTTTTAAACTCCATGTTTTAGTTTTTACATATAACAGTAGTTACAATTTGATTACTGAGGCTTTTCTGATATACTTGCTTATAATTCATGCAACAACATGTGTGAGTGGCCTTTATTTTTTGCCAAAGGGAAAGGACAAGTTTGTTTTTTTTACTCAGAGGTAATGATGAGCTGGTGCAGTCTTTCCTTTCACCTTGTCACTATTTTGACTTAGTTCTGATCTTTTGAGACTATTGGTAGAGCGATCTGCATGGCTTCTTATCCTTGAGGCTTGGTATGATCAGTCTCGGATTAAGAATTGGCGTCACATCTATTAAGACTTTGTCAGGACCTCTATCTTAAAGTAATCCACTTAATTTATAAGCCAAAGTAAGGTAGACTGAATTCAAATCTAGAGTTGAAAGGCTGGAAAGAAATTTAACTGCAAAGCTATCAGTTTTCAGAAATCTGTGCTACTTTGTTAAAATTTGCAAGGGATAGTCCTTTACCAAAGATGAAACACACTTTCTTTGGCAAGAGTTTTAAAATTTGTCTGAACCAAAACAGCACCACTCAGCAATGAAGCCCATTAATTGAGTCCTTTAGCCATTTCTGCCATCTGACTGTAAAAAAAAAAAAAAAAAAAA
>VZSC01001640.1:83198-97017 GCA_013398225.1 Steatornis caripensis | reverse complement strand
AAAAAAAAAAAAAAAAAAAAAACCAAAACCAAACAGAAAAAAAACCACCAGTGACTGTAAACATGAACTAACTAGCTAGTTAAACTGTCAGTGCAGCTGTTTATCTGTTACTGAAGCAGGACAAAGCCTAGCAGGTAACCTTTTGTTGAGGTTTTGAGTTTTTATTTATGCGTAATGTAAAAAAAATTCCACTGTTCAGTATGCTCTGACAATTAGGATGTGCACATGTGCACCTCCCCCCCCCCTTTTGTTGCTGAGTCAACAACATTCAGGTGCTTTAAAACTTAAGTTCTCTTGCAGAAATTTAAATCTTACTCTCAACAGGGGAAAAAAGTATTGTGGAAGTGATTCCTACTCTTATTTGACTTTTTTTGTTGTAACTGCAAGTTAAAAATGATGTATCACTTATCAAATTCAGTAATAGGAACTGGAAACATTTTATATGTACTTCACATGTTGAGAACAGACTGAGCAAATTACCTGGATTTCAGATTTTGAGCAGGATATTAGCGTTGACTTTGGGAATGGAGATACAAATAGCTGTGCATGTACTTCAGTGTTTTGCTGAGTAAGGCCTATTTATAAATAAAACCTTTCACTGAAATCTAGGGATCTCAAGATTCATTATACTTTCTGGTACAAATTATTGCTAGGGTTTGGGCATGCAAACAGATTCGCCATTGATAAACTGGGATGTGAGTTTGTACTGTCTTATGCACCGTATCATTCTTGCATGTGTATGTGCTTTTTCCCCATACTAAATAAAGTTAATTCCCCTTTCAATCAGGGATAGTATAACCAACTGAAGAATAAATGCGTGCACCTGAGTACATCCTTCAGAGCTGAGTCACTTGCTTGTGGAGAGTTGATTTTGTGTCAAAGCCCTTACCTTTATCAACGATTGTTACTTGTTAGTCATTAAACATAAGAGGTATAGGGCTGGGAGGGAACTAGAAGAATCCATGTATTCTAGTCCAGGTCACTGAGGCAAGATTCTGTGTTACCAAACCCTGTCTGACGGCCAGTTGTCTCATCTGCTCCAACCTGTCAGTGAAGGAGACTGTTGGATAATTTTCTGAGAACTTATTTTCTTTTCTGTTAGTTACTTCTCTGTTTCTCTAGGGAAGTGATGTCTGTGACAACTTGACTTTTTTGTTGTACAAGGCTGTAGAGAGAGTGTAACTGACCACTGTTAGTGACTGTGATAATGTGAAAGTAAGTTGGATGTGGAGGAAGTATTTCACCAATTTTCTCATTGTTTAAAAAGTGAAGTAAATATCTCAAGACACAAACAGGCTTTAGAAGCTTTGTAGATGGATTTTTCTGGGCCTTTTCCATCTGCAAATCTAAGCTGGCAAGTCCTCTTGCGGCATACATGGCATAGTTGCAGCCTAGCCATGGAGTACTGAATTGTTCAAAATGTCTTCTTACACCTCCTGTGCTTCTGATTTGTTTTTGTCTCACTGCAAGACCAAGGAAGACCTGATCACCGCTTACTTTACAGTGATTAACCCAGTTTCTTTAACCTTTTCACATTGATATTAAAGTCTTATTTTCCACAAGGGACTTTTTTTCTTTGACCTGCTTTCTTAAAGGATGGTATCCAAAAGGGGGAAAAAAAAAGAAAAAGTTTTTTTTTGTTGAGCTCTTCTCATCAGTGATATGTGCAGAAGCCATCTCCTGCTTTTTCTCTATACAGCAAGCCTGATAGCATCTGCGAGAATGTGTGAACACCCACCACCAGCTTGTTTTGAGACCCTTTTTAATGTACAGATTTCTTCTAAGTTACAATTTTTGAGAAAGTTATTCACCTTTAAATAAACAGTTAATTCTCTAAGTCTGCATTTTTACACTTGTCTGTTTAATCCTGCTGGTTTTGAGCTTTCTGTAATTGATCAAGACTGTCTTGTTGTCTTCGAGTATTTGAGCATCCTCCAGTTTATGTCATCCTAAATTGCAATAAGTACGGTTCCTGTTCTCTCACTTATGCTAAATATATTAACCTAAAACAAAATTAGACATAGCATATCTCTGTGGGACTCTTAAAATATCTTTGATTTTGATAGGGAATCATTGCTATCAACTGCAGTTAGCAACACTCTGTACTGCAACACTTTCTGTCTTCTGAGTTTACAAGTTCCCTTGGATAATATGTAGGCAGCATTCATTTTTTTTCTGAAGCCACGTTGCTTTGATCTATCTTTGCTGATAAAGTCAGGTTTCTCTGTTAAATTAATCAGGTTGATATGGAATTACTTGTTCTCAATCAATTTTGGTGTTCTTTTCACCTTACCACTCTGCAAGTGTTTGTGGGTTGACTATTTGAGTTTGTTCCGAGTCTCAGGTGTGGCAGTGGACCAGATGCAGGACAATACTTTGTGTACAGTGTAAACTGTGCTTTTAGGAAACTGGCTGAGAAAGAAGACAATAATTAGCTCTTTTTAATCAGGATCCTGTATGGTGATGTCGACACAACGAAGTTGGTCAGTGAGGTTTTTAAAATCATAAATGCTTTGAATTTTTTTTGATTTTTAGTTGCAGCCAAAACCAGTTTTCTAGTTGAAAATACCTCCAGGACCCTATCCAAAGTGGAGAACAGCTATATTTGGTGATGGCACAATTGTTAGCATTGCTATTTTCAGGTTTGAAATATGCTTACGCGAAGAAAATGGAAGCATTTTGCTGACAATATTTGCTAAGCATTTTTCCAGCAAGAACCAAAATTACCAAGTCCTGAAGATGTGAGTCATCAGTATGCCTTTTTAAACTTTTTTTTTTTTAGAACAGGCTTCTCAAATATACATCAGAATAAGTTAACCTTGAAGGAGACAACTTTCTTCAGGCTAAAATTAACAGATGCTTAGCAAGGCTGAACTGGTAATACTGTTTTATAAAAAAGTTCTGCTATTGGTATTAATTTATGTTGTCACATAAGAATCATACCTATGGATCAGTATTTTTATTATGGTAGGCACTGAACAAATATATAACAAAAATACAGTCTTCAAAATTCCTACTAAAGAAATGAAGGATACGTTTTTTTTTGTTAAGATGTCTAGAATTTCCAGGTGGCTTTCACTTCTACGTGGGATCAAGATGTCCAAAAGGCATACCAGATAACCATTGCCATGTAAAAATAAGACAGTTGAAAAAACCCTTTAGTCAGGTGGTCACATTCTTTTTGCTGATTTTGACAGTAGAAGAATATGATTTATGATCGTAATACATTCAAGTAATTGTGGAATAAGCTTCTTGTGGGAGCTACGTTCTGTTCTGTCAGAGGAGATAGCAAGATAGTATACAAGTGTGAAGATGCTTAGAAACACTTTTGAAAGAGAAGACCAATGGCCAAGAACTGGCATTTGAAAGTGGAGCCAAAGCTATACTCCTTACGTTCAATATGTGAGATTGAGAAGATCAGAAGTATGAGAGGTGGGTGGTAAAGTGCTAAGGGACTATTTTGCCAGAGTCAAAATATTTGGCTGTGAAATGGCATTCTGCTAGTACTTTCACCATTAGAAAATTTGGAGAGAATCATTAAACCAAAAAAAAAGTAATGCACTGGGAAATGCGGAGGAATTATCAGAACTGCCATGAAAACAAGCTGTGTTACTGAAATTATCCATTGCCAAAATGTGTGCATTGCCTCACCTGTAATGCTCCCATTACTCTAAGCCTCTGTGTATGTCACCAAGGATGAGTATTTTTTGGTACTCCTCTCTGTTGTGTAACATCAGTTACATGTCAGCAAGATAGCTTTTCCTTATCTGTACAGTTTTCCTGCTTGAGTCCCTATAAAACAGCCTTGCAAAATATGTTCCTAGAGTTTGTGTCTCCTTACTCTGTCTTCCCTTATTCAAAACACTGAAAACAGGTTTTAGGGTTCCTAAAGTATCACTGTTGCTCCTCTAATAGTATGCAGACTCAAGTAGTCAAGTATGTTGCTTTTTACCGACATATATGTATGGATATATATTTGTGTCTCTCTCTCTCTCTCTCTATATATATATATATATGTATATATAAAACCTTTATGAACTGAAAATCTGGAGGCAATTTTTCTGTGGCAAACCTCTGCAGACAGACTTGCTCCCATGGAGTCCAGCACTCTTGAAGGTGTGAATGTGCACATGTTCTGTTCCATCGGAACAGAGCAAAAGGTTCCCTACGTGAGTTTTTGGAAGGGCTGTGGATCTCGCCTGCTAGGACATTTGTCAGGAGCGGAAGGAGTTTTACAGGTTAAGAGCATGGAGTTATTTTTCCACCATCTGACCTTTCTCACACGCCAGCACAGAGCAGCTTTTCTGTAGCATCAAAAGATGTTACTGTTTGCCAGGATAACTGTGCTAGTAAATCCTCTTGTGCAAATGTATCTATTATGTCATTAAAAAATACGTATTACTAGAAGTGTTTTATTAGTGTAAATTTATTTAAAATATCACTGTCTGTACTACCACTGTCTGTAAAAAATTTGTGTTTCTAATATTCCCCTACTTTTCAGTACTGCCTATGTCCGTAAGGTGCACTGTAGTAGCAAGTGACAACAGAAGTTCTGTTCTGTTGTGTAACAGTGGAAGAGACAAACAGCGCTCAGCACCAGGCTGTTCATTACAAAGGCCTTCAAATGCTTATCATCCAAAGGATTTTTCTTCTACACTCTATAGTTTTTTTTGTTTCCCTCTTCCTCCATTAACTTTTATTCTACAAGTACTGAAGTTGATATCAAGTAAGTATGATCTGATATGCTTCAGTGATCTTTCTAGGATCTTGTTTGGAGTTACCAGTTTGTTATCCATGTATATTGACCCTGGTCTGCATGTGCTAACTGATTGTTTGAATGCTCTCGGTCTACTGTAGTACAAAGTGAACTGGGACGGCATAAATGCAAGCAGTCATCTGGTCAGATCCTTGATGTGCAGCATGAATGAAGGTAGAACTAGGCTGTCCTTTAAAAAAAGTCACTACTGCATGTCACATTAAGATCTTAGTTTCTTCTTGTTTAGCAAAGTGTAAGACTCGTGTCAAGGGATATTTTATGTGTAGATGTTATATATTTGGGTATGGATTCGTCTTTGGAATGTTTTTTAGAAAAAGTGGAAGAAACAAAATTAGTGGTGTATTTTCTGAAAGACGAGCCAAACTTATTGAAAAAAGAAAAATATCTGTGAGAATTTGCAGATATGTATTTCTTAATACGCCATACATTCTGATGACAATTCATTGCTTTAATGTACTAACTTGACTACATCACATGTGTAGATAGGTGCTTATGTCACTAAGGAATTAATATTTTTCTTTCTTTGTAAGATTGCTACATATTTCTTTATAGATGAGAGAGACCTTAATATCAGTGGTTGCTAGACATTGTTGTCTTCAGAAAAAATGTAGATGTCTTATTTAGTGAGCTGTGTGTTGCCCACCTAAACTTTGCCTGGCTACACTTTTTTCTGTTATGAAGAATAACATACTAGACTTCTATGCTAGTAGCCATCAGGAGTAAGAATAATTTTAATTACCAGGTTTTTCTTCAGTTATGCTTATTTTTTAAAAATACCCAAATACCCCTCCCGTCCCTTGATTTTCTTTATAAGAAATATGACTAACGTAATTTGTAGCATAAGTGTGTTTGCTTTGCTTTGACTGACTGGTCAGTCACTGTATTCACTTCTGCTTCACACTGTTAAAGAAGTTTACCATAATGAGCAACGCAGAACAGCTTACTTTCTGAAAAACGAGTGCCTCCTAGTAATGCTCAAGTTTGGTTTGTAACATTGCAAAGAACAACAAATACTAAAATACATGACTTTTTCAAACCTGAGCTTCAAAATAATAGAATATGAGTCTGACATCAGGAAATACTGATTTGAAATACATACAAATTTCTGATGAAGAGGGAATTTGAGAAGTACTTCTTTAAGAATTCTGCTGAGATACACAAACCACCTTCTGTAAGCTCTCTGAACATAACTAGCGTGCTGCTCAGTTTATTCAAAAAGGACTGTAAATTCTGGAAGCTTTAACTTGATATGTTTGCAGGTAACGTGATTGATGTGTAACTCTAGAATGAAAGGAGTATTTAGAGTCTTGGCTATCAGTTCACCAGTTCTTAGTCCTTAAACAAAGACAGGTCAGATACTAGTCTTGTCCTCTGTAAGTGTTACAGTTTCTGACTTCTTCCTGTGAATACAGACACGTACAAACTCAGAAAATATTCTAACGCTTGAATGCCTATCGATCACTAAATCAGAAAAAAACATAATAGTGGAAGGGGGCTAGCCTATCTGTTATAAGATTTTTTTTTTTCATAACTTCTCAGAGGTATATCATATTATAAATGCGTTAGAAATGTTTTGCTCTGAGGATATGTAGCATTCCTATAAAGGTTAAATCAATAAAAATGATTTGGCCACATTCCTAAGCATGGCTAGAACAGGTAGCCCGTTGTTTAAGGTACCCTTGAATTTCTGGATCAGATTATTATGGTGCAGCAAAAAGGCTTACTAAAGGCTTCTTACTGTCTGCAGACGTTCTGTGTTTCTATGTGAAGATACCGTCAGCCTAAAAAAACGTTCGTATTTTCTAGGCTACTGAAAAAAAAGAGTATTTTTATTTGTATAGGTCTCAAATTTTGTGCTGCGCGCCGCGCTGTAAGTTTTAAAGGGAGTTTTGCAACAAGAAGGGGTGAAGACACATCAGTAATTGATAACAACCAGGTATGTAAAGAAGAAAGAGACGCCTTTTAAATTGCTGCTGAGACTAGTAAAATTGTTGCCTATCTGAGTATCTTGATTAGTTCGTTTAGGTTGTTCTTATTTTATGCATATCTGATCAAGAGGACTAGCCATTTTATTATGTATATTTACTATATCTAGCAAGCTCAGTAAGCAAGAAAGATTATTAAAGGTGATGGTAGAAGACTTCAAACAATTGTTCAAATTCTTCTAACTTTATACAAAGCTGATAAAATTTAGTAGCCATTAAGTAGTGTTTATTCAATACATCTGGTTGATTCAGTAGACAGTGGTGAAGTCTGACAGTAGACTATTTCTATAGATTTAGTGCATTTTAAAATCTTTCGTGCACATTGAGGAGCTACTGTATATTATTGTTACAGGGCAGATTTGTGCCTTACACTGCGTGCATGTGCTATGCAACTATGCTTCTGACATTTTTATATAGATTTTTATGGAGCACAAGCTTAGTGTAAGAACATGTCACTAAAACTGGAGTTCAGATAGTATGAGTATTTTAAATTTATTTCACTCAGTCTTACTGTGCCCTTTAAGAATACTGGAACTGAAACTGGTGCGTTTTTATCCTTTTCTTTGTTTCTTCCTTTTTTATTTTTTTCTTGAAGTGTGAGAAAGAGGTTATATTACTTTTAAGATATGTCCTAAAATGTAAAATGATGAGGAGGAATTCTGATGATAAAGTACAAAGCACACACTACTCGTAACTACGACTATATGTTTCAAGATGTTTTTCAGTTGTGAAAATTTGATCAGTGAATTAACCGCACATCCGGCTACATGCATCTTTGATCAGAATTGGAACATTCCAGCTCGTGTGTGTGTATATGTAAGCTGGCCGCATCAAGTAGATTTTACACATGTGCACTACACATGTGCCTTGAAATTAGTTAGTAAATTAATATTATAATTTAAAGTAACAAAATTATGCTTTTTCAAGCCTTTGTTTTGTACATAATGAGTAGTGTAATAATTGATCTTTGAAGACTTGAGCTTGTCCAGATACATTTATTTTAAGATGTATTAACACACATTTAGAAGGCTCAGCTGTAATTAACATTTTGCTTTTGCTTTTAAAGGTAATATTAAAACATTACTTTAATGAGCTTAAAACCCCAAATTATTATGAGATCATGACTGAATTAATTGCTATACAGAATAACAGGGCATGGGTTTAGGTCCTTTTACTGGAATACTGTGAAATTAAAAGCTGTTCTAGTGTTTGCATCTGCAATATGCAGTGTTGCATTAGAATGAAACTGTTCTTGCTACAGTATGACAATGTTTTGTGCTGTGGAAGATACATTTCTTCTGATTTGACACTAATTTTTTTTTGCTGCCTAGATGGTGTTATTTTATTATCCATAAATGACTGGACTTTTTCTGAATGTTGGTTTCTTTAATAAAATGTCAGTATAAAGAGTGTGCCCTCTGAATTTGTTTTAGTGTTTCTGCTTATGCCTTTTAATGAGAAAGGGGGAAATAAAAATATACTGAATAGCAAGAAAAATATAGCACTTAGTCTTAAATGTACAGACTTGGATATAAGAGGGGTGGGAAGGAAGCAAAGTGAATGCCCTTTATGCAGAAAATCCTTTTGGGAAAAGAGAACATTTTTACTGGTGTATACTGAGGTACGCCGCCTAAGTAAATAGTCGCTGCTTTCTGGTCCTGTCAGTTTTAAATAAACCATTCATTGTTATGGCTTGGTTATTCCACAAATAACCAAACACAGCGGAGTTAAACTTTGATACCACTGATCGGAAAAACGCAGATGATGAACTCTTAGTGTGAATTTATACTGTTGGTCTTTGCTTAGAGGAAACAACTTTTGCAGATTGTGTTAGGAAGTAAATATACTGCAGACCTTAAGTACTCTCTTACAAAGCTGCTCCTGTGCTTGAGTATTATACAACAGCTAATAGCATTAATTCATCAAACACTTCTTAATGGAGTCTCTAAGTTAGAACATGTGTCCCTTCAATGTTAAAGAGCAAACGTGACCTAAAAGCTTTCTATTTAAAGGTGGACGATTCTAAGTGGAACAGATGATGCGTTTGAATGAAAGCAGTCAGTCATGGAGTTTATACAGAAAATGCAGCAAGGGCACAGATGCTGTAGCAGTTCAGTATTATGGCTCACCTAAAAGTCTTTTTGAGACGTGATAAACTAAAATAGCAAATTCTGACACAGTCTTTAGAATTAGGGTTTTTTGCTGGTCACGTCTTAAAATGCCTTTTAAGTTCTGTGGAATCCGAACTGTTTAATCTGTGTAAAATGACTCTTGCTGTTTCTATGTGAAGGTTGGTATTTATAGTAAATTAGCGCTGTATTACAGTATTAATGTAAAGATAACGTTGTAAAGTAATATCAGTTCTTGGCAGAACAACTCTGCATTTCACATCGGAATTCTTTCGTTGTAAATATGGTGTGCCTTATTTTTTTGATCACTTTCAGAAGAAATATATTGCACTGTGTCAAAAACAGCAGCCGACCTACAAATAAGACTGCTTTGGCTAAAATGAATGGTTTCACTTTGAAAGTTGAGGTGAGTTAAGATTGGCCAGTCTAATGTCCACGAAAGCAGTTTCTGTCTTCATGGGACTGTGGGAAGAAGCAAGAAGATAGAGAGAAACTTGCTCTCAGACTTATGTTTCCTCAGAAATACTGCCAAGTGTTCTAAAATGAGTAATTGTGCCATCTCTTATTTCACTACTCCACTAATGCTTACAATTTATATAAAATGCTATAATAGCGGTAATAGATGTTCTTATTTACAAATATTAAGATAAGACCCTTGCTGCGAGTTCCTGCAGTGCATATTAGCAGAGTGAGCGGAGATACGTGAAGACTTGTAGATGTTCTTGGGTATTTGTACTGCTGGCAAACGTGAATGCGATGGCACATTCTCTTTTACAGCTTCAGGGTTAGGGTAGAAAATATTGTACCAATACAGACCTTTTCTAAATTTATGCTATTAGTGTTTGTTTGGGTTTGTGTACTTGAAGAATTTCAAAATTTTGGAAGTATGGATTAGTAGGAATCAGAGGTTTGAACTGCATACGTGTGCGTGTTTGCACATACACAGCTCATTAACATTTCTTGAAAGAAGGAATACCCTGTTTGAATAGCACACATGGATACATTAAAATATCATGGTTTTTTAACTCTGTCTTTTCTGATTTGTATTTAAATCAATTACAGATATTGTAGGTGATTAACACTACTTGGAAGTGAATGTACTTAGGCATAATTATTTGTCTATATTGTTTTACCTTCAAAAAAACCCAACCTACACCTCTCTCTTTTGCTTAAGTGTGTAGGGTCATATGTATTAAATGTGTTTAATGAAGAAATTTAATTGAACAATTAATAAAGACCTGTAATGTCACCCTGCTCTGGTTTGTTATACCAGGCCCACTTCCAGGAGAACCGCACCCAGCACGTGGTCGTTGTTGTGTATGCGTATACAGGCATATAGATGCAAACACATCTTACTAGTGTTACAGTTAACTTTTATTGTGATTGAGACTGGGTCCTTTTCCTCTTAACAATAAAATATTATGTAACTGGCAGTGGCTCTGTCTTTCTGTTTTAGTAAACCACAGAGTGGATTTAGATATAAGATATCTGACCATGAGGGATAAGTAAACAATGGTTTGGCACACTTACGGTTCAAATAAATTCTGGGGAAAATAAATGTATGTAAGGTCATCAGCTTTTAACTTCCCTTATTCAGGAAAATGAATGATAATAAATTTTAAGTCATTATGAAATGCTGGCAATTCTGATGAAATATTATATGTGAAATAAGCTAGTGTCTATCAGAAATATAGTAACCATATTTGAATGAATTCCTGCCAAAATATTTTTGCCACAGGGTTTTTAGCTCTAACATACTAAAACTTAAAACTATTGTTAATTCCAGAACTGCCTGACGTTAATGAATGTGGCATTTTTAAGAGACGGACAGCAGAAGAAACTGTTTTTAGCCTTTGCTGTATAAATGAAGGTAGTTTGTTAGAGATGACAAAGTAAAGAAAACTGTTAAGGATACAGTAAATACGAGAATACTTTTAAAAGCACCATGTGTATTTAAAACATAGAGCCTTTTTCCCCTTTTATCTTTTGCTCTGCTGAAATTAATTATTTATTTGTAAAATGTTTAATAAGGAGTAGGTTGCACAGAATAATTTAATTGCTCTGATTAAAATGACTTCAGCAGTTAAAGTGAGTCGGTAGAAAACCTATGGTTTTTTCCCTCCTGGGGCAAGTTCATACATGAAATAGGAAACTTACAGCTACATGAGGAAGGCTAGAACAGTACACAGTATGCTAACAAGCAGAATAAAAAATATATACAGGAAACAGATGCATGAATAATGGATTTTTTTATTGGACGTGTTAAACTGTTTTATGATATAGTAACCGGAGTTTATTTTGTCTTTGTGCTCATCTTTAAAATATTCTCTTTAGGGTGTACTTTCCAGCATGTTAAGTGGCAGGTCTTATATTTATTTGTAGAAGAGAGCGTGTTTATGTAAGGAAACGTGCTCTTAGATTTAAGCTTTATTAACTTAAAAACAAAAACACCGGAGAGCAGAAGATAGACCTCCTTAACCTGTTCCCCGTAAGAGTTTAGAAGCCAGTTTGAAATAAACGTATGCAGTAGAAATTAAAGCTCTTGTATAGAATGTGAGCAAAAATTAATTTTGTCACTAACAGTAGTTTCTTGTGGGGGATTCTGTGGTGGAGGAGGTAGAGGTTTTCTGCGTTTTGTGGGTGTCAGCTGTCTCCGGATGAAAATCTGTGGTTAATTCCCAAGTCTGGCAAAATTTACAAGGAAAATCTCTTTGAAATAGCACGCAGTTTACTAATTTATTTTTGAAGTCACTTAGATTAAATGTTGTATTTATTCCTTTTAGACAAATTAACTTTTTAACATTTAAAGTAACAGTTGAATATTTTCATGTTGCAGTTTCTTAACTGGCTGTATGAAACTTTGATTCTCTCATTGCCGAAGTTAAGAACCTTAAAATGCTTCGGGTTTTACAATCTTAAACTCACTATTTATCTTGAGGCTGCCTTAATTAAAATAGTATGTACTCTAGGGCATATTAAACATGGCAATTTATTGTAATTCTTATTAATGGAGTGTATTTAATGAGTTTTCAGAATCAACTCCATCACGTGCAACACACAATGTTGATTTTTATTAGGTACGTAGGGTAAGACATACACATAGTCTGATTTTCAAGAGGTTCCCAGCACTGACAGCTGCCGTTTGCTCCTGTAGTAGCCAGGCAGGAGAAATGCGGGTGCTCAGCACCTTTGCAGCCTGACAAGGACGGCATAATTCCTCCCTTCTCTCTCTGCTTTAATTGCCACTGGATTGCGCTGGACTTGTGCACAAAAGAATGCCAGATTTTACTAGTTTTTTTCAGCTTCTTGTGTTAACTTACAGTTTTAGAAAGTATTTCTTCTCAGTTGTTGTTATGCTACCCGTTGATGGGTGTGTGCCACAAGGTGTGAGACGTCCTTAAACACGGTTAATATCTAGCTTCTTTTCAACTGTCTGCAGTGCATAGTTAGCATCTCTTGCAAGACTTATTTACTGCTCTGTTTTCCCCTTTATGCTTAACTGGATACAGTATTAGATCTTCATTATTTACTTAAAACCACTCTGAGCTTCTTGTTATTTGTAAAAAGTACAACTGTGTTCTGAAAAGCAATCGGGGAAAAATAAAGGTATAAGGTGCAATTTTAAGATTAATATTAGTCTGACTGTGACCAAGAAATCACACTGCTTGAGAGGAATTTCAGTATTATTGTTATGCTCTTAATGTGGGGTGGCAGAGCCTTTAAATATTTCTGGTAGAGTAGTTAATACAGCATGGAAGTTTGATATTTGTACAGTTTGTAAAGGAATTTGAGGTGTTACCCTATTTTGACTTCAGTTTTCAAGTATGCACTGGTGCATCATTAATCATAGGAAATGCAAAAATAAATAATATAGTCCCTTTGGATTTTTCATGTGAATACTTACCTTTTCCTTTTTTTGTATATACAGTTGAGGTATTTAGGTAACCCCTAACCTTTTGCTTCAACAAGGAGGTACAGTATAAAAATATTACCACAGTCTTCATATGAGCAGTTCTCTCTAAGAAAACCTCTAGATGAATATTTATTGAAAAAAAGCAAAGTTGCAATACAGAATGACTTAGCTTGGCCTGAATATTATATTTTAGACCACCAGTGAATAAAATTAAAAGCACATGGATTTTGAATAACTAGAAAAGGTTGTAATTGATTAGCACTGCATGAAAGTATTGGAGTAAGTTTTGATTTGTGAAAGGTTCTATTCAATAGAGATTAATCCTATATGTTTGATAAAACCTTAGTGCCCCTAATCAGTTAGGGGTTTGTTTTTTTTTTTGCCTCTCCCCAGTTTATTTAACCATCAGATATTTCGATGTTCCTCTAACAAACCGGAACATTTCATCTTAGTGAATTTTACATCAGTGCAGTTGATTTAAACAATATTGACTATTAATAGTTCATTTGAGACAGGTAATTAAACAGATCAGTGCATTTTGCTGCCTAAGAATCCTGTAAGTGGTGTAGTGTAATTCTGCATGGTTTAGGAGTTTCATATACCAAAAGCCCTAGTGAGGGGCTTGCAGCTTTCTTAATGCACATGAGAACAGTCATTCTTTGGTGGTTTTCAGTATTATTTTTTGAAAGTCCTAGTATTTTGAAGTATATTTTATGCAAAGGGTAGTGATTCCTGAGATTTTGCTTAGCATTCACAGTAATATGAATGTCTTAAATGGAGCTGGAACATATGGAAAATTTCTGCTTTATATACATAGATAATCAAAGAGACTCTGTTTCTCTCTTATCAATATCTTAATTAAAATGAAAACCTCTACAAAAGGTTTGTTTTTTTGAAGGAAAAATGAGAAGATACTGAGGAGCATTTTAATATAAGCAGAGTAACTTTGTTGCTGTTAACTTGGAGACTTTCATTTAGATTTACCATGACTATTTGGACCAGCTTCCAGAAGTTA
>VZSC01001640.1:15226-83051 GCA_013398225.1 Steatornis caripensis | reverse complement strand
AGCTTCCAGAAGTTACATGTGAAATAATTTATTAAATTATCAGCCAAATTTTAACCTGATTTACTTTCTTCAGTGAAATCCTCCTATTAAGATGCAGAGAACGTATTTGCAAACACTTTTTTCTTTTTTTTTAAATTGTAACTGTTGTGGGAGGCATTTCAAAAGTATTTCTTCTCTGAAATACTTCGTGCAAACAATGTTTATCAAATTTTTGAATAAATATGCTGTTTGATTTTTTTTTTTAATTGTGCAGTTTATTTTGAGCACTATTTTTCTTCGAGCAATATGGATGTGAATGTAATGTCCTTTGCTGGTTGAAGAGAGTGCCTTTATGTTTAAAAGCTTAAGCAGATTTACACAGACGTGATGCTGTCAAAACCTGTGCATAACTAGCAGAAGGTAGAAATACTCTGGGTATGAAACATAGTGTCTAGCTGATTCAAGTATACTATGTTAAAGAGGAATGTATATGTTCACTTTAATTAGCAAGGGATCATTCCTTTTCACTACTCGTTTTCCCTTTCATATGAAGTCAAAAACACGTACACAAAAATAAGTAAAATAAGAATTTTCAGAAATATGGTTAATGGCATAGATTAGCGACCATGCAACTTAATAATCATAGCGCTAGTTTCCCTTCCCTATTATTACTTGTCATTATGTTTCATCAGTTAATTTTTTAAGAGAAACATAATTGAATTCAACAGTCCCGAAAGGAATAAGGTGGCGATGGGAGTAGAGGGAGATACAGACATTACAGAAGAGAAGAATAGATCGTGCGTTCTGACGTACTGCTGCACCATTGATAGGAAACGGCAAATTCATGAGTAACTTGGGTCTTCTGGCTTTTGTTCTTTTTAATATATACTGTGTCTTCTTTTTATACAGGTGTTTTTTTAAGTTTTGTTTTTAGCTTAAGGTATATTGCTTACATATTGGTAGAGTTGGTGAGATTTTGTTGTTCCTACATCTGTTATTTGTGTCCAAAGTGAAATTTGTGTGCCCAACTCTCTTTAGTGAAGCTTGGGGAAAAGTAGTATTCAAGTTACGGTACTTCTCACTCGCTTTACAAATGATCAAAAGTAGATGAATTAAGCAGTCAGCACTCTATGTTTTGATAATTTTAGCCAACTAAATTTCTTCTAATCTCTTTTGGAAGGAAAAGCAGAAGAAAGTCCCTATACATGTAAACTGTATTTCCTGTTATAAACACTGGGATAATGTGGTCTGGCTAAGCTTCTGCTGTGCTTCATTAAGACAGCAGTTTCGGTAGAAAAGCTGCGTACCAGTTTTGCGGTAGCATTTCAGCTCAGCGTTCGGTGTGTTATAGGTCCGCGAGCAGCCACAGGTTATGCTATCTCTTCTGGTATCTATAGATCATAAATTAAATTGGTCTCTCTCCTGGAAGAAGCTGTTCTTCATTTTTTCTACCCACGGTCATATAGCTTATTCATGTGCTTAACTGGGAACCAGTCAAAGTGTGTGAAGTAGGAGGGGTAAAAAGCACTCCAGTCACCAGTTCATTACAATACAAGCTTAATCGGGATGTACATACTGCAAATGGTTCTAGCATTGTTGTTTTTCTTAGAAGGGGGGGGAGGGGAAGAAAAGAAATAGGTTTAGCTGCGGTCCCAACACAGTTTCAACATGATGGACACCATTAAGAAAATCTTGTAAGTTTTCAGAATTTTTTTTCTTGATCTTTCAGAATTTTCAGTTAGTTTTCCTGATCTGTCTCAGTAAAAGATGCTTTGGAAAACTATTTTGAATATGCTTCTTACTACTCGTCATGGATGACTAGAACACAGCATTTTCCAACATGCTTTAAAATATAACTTTATTTTACTTTCAGATAAATCACTTAAAGTGATACTCAGTTTTACTTAATGTTTTGTCAGTGAGGTGCTCCGTACTGACTTTAAAACTGTATCTGAGAGGAAGAAGCTTTTCAAAGTAAGCAGTGATAGAGATGCAATTATATAGCGTATTTATGACTTTTATGGGCATGTATGTGTGCAGTGCATATAATTACCTCAGTATACATACATGATTACTTAAAGGCATCTGTGTTTACAGGTCAGAATATTCAAGTAAATATTTGGCAGTGCTCTTCTATGGAGTTTTTTAAATCCCACTTTCAATTAAAGCTTAAATTCATCAGCATGTTAAATCATGTATTTTTTTATTTCATAGCTTAATATTTTTATGCCTGAATGTTTTGCCTCGTTCATAAATGTAATGAGAAGAATTTACTTTTACAAATGGATGTATATCAAACAAGCTTTGCTGTGAGAAATGAGAGCAACAAAAGACCAGAGAACTGAAGATTTATACTGATAACTTAATCTGATATATATGATTAAAAATAAGATGTCTAGAAGAATGATAGGGCAGTTATGGGTAGGATTGGCACCCGTATGCTACACCCCACTCATTTTCATCACGTTTACAGAATAAACACTCTTAAATCATATAACTTAAGTCTCTTACAATATATTTTGTTAACCAGTCATGGTGGGTACATCTAAAAGTGTTACACTTCACACCAGAGTTCTTCATAAGACATTCTGTGCTGTTGTTGATTAACTCACTGAATACTTTATGATTTTCCCTAAGATAATGTTAAACATTATGCTAGATTCCATCAGACTCTTCCAAATTTGTGTAGCTACACCTTGAACCAGGTGACAGCTGAGCACACCTGCTGTCAAACACTAAGGACTAAGCCACCAACTTCATTTTGCTCAGCTTGTCAGCTAACAATTTTGTTCATAAATCTGCAGAAGTTATTTACGGTGACTTCCCCCCACCTCCCCAACCCAGGTATGCTATATTAACACCCTAACATCCCACTCACCAAGTTTTTGCTTAGATAACTATAACTAGCATTGTTAAAAGTAAGAAAACTCCCGACAACGGAAAACAGAAGCTCAAATATTGCAGCACTTACCCCAAAAGAAGTTTTGCTGACATGGTGTCACTGAACTGAACAGGCTGTTTGATGCCATAGTCCCTCTCGGTTCACGCAGAGCTTTCACCTTCTGGTGTAAGTACTTCTTGGATCCTCAAACTGAAAACACAAACCATAGCCAAACCTTGGTTTAGTTTTACAGTGTTCCTGGATTGCATAGACTCTATAGTTGGTTTTTTCCCTGTCAAAAAATTGTGTAGCACTGGTAACATGTGAAAAGCAAGGAAACAAAACAAAAAAAAAAGAGAATGAGCAAATATTTGAAGGACCTACTATTACTGCATAGACTGTGGTTAGAGAGCACTTACTGACTCTGTTGGTCTCAGTGGCTGGTAGTGACCTGCGGAGATTAACCATTTAAAAACCAGAGACTTCTTTGCTGTCCTCCTGGAGAAAGTTTGCACCGCACTTGTGGTTCTGTGGTTGTTTGTGAGGCGAATGAAGCATTCACACAATCCAAAAAAGCAAAAGCTTTAAAACTCCTTTTTTTTTTTGCAAGCACTGTTACTGGAGCGAGCAAGTCATGTGGCTGTGACATCAGAGGACTCCAAGTAGGACTGCCTACACTGTGGCTTTTTCTTTCTCTCTCCTCTTTTTTTTTCCTCCCCCCTCTTTTTTTTTTTCCTTTTTTTTTTTCTTTAATATTTTGACAAAAGGCCCGTGGTAAGGCCCTTCCTGGCATCCAGAAGGATATAGCTTTTTAATTTCTGTGACTCATGAGGATTTGGAGAGAGTACAAAATGCTGTAAAAGCCCAAACTTCTGTACAGTTAAAGCATATGGACAGCAGAACTTTATTTGTACTCTCAGTTCAGGTTCCCCCCACTCTTCTTCCCCCCCTCCCTTTTTTTTTTTTTGCCTCCCCTTCCCTCTCCCTACTTCATTATTGTGTCTGTGGAAAAGTGAGCAAAATTGGCACAAGTGGCTGTGTGAAATTCTGAACAACAGTGATGATTTACAATAATTTACATCGTTGGATTGTATCACGATCTTGGGTCTGCTTCATATTTGCTGGGTGGCTGGATTCCTTCTGTTTTACTTTTTCTCCTTGTCTTCCTTTACTTGTGAATCTGTAACTCATTGTAAGAAACTTTACCTTTCCTAAGGTCTAGTAGCAGACTGCTTGTTGGGGTTGTGTTTTTTACCGTAATTGGCTGTCACAGAAGTGTTAGTCTGGGGATTCCTTTGCAAATCTTAAATCATGTCTGCCTTGCTTTACATGCCTTCAAAACTACTTGGCAGTTTTATGTAATGCAAATTAAGGGCAATTATGTTTCTTTTATATTTGGGGCAAAATATGTCATTTGGATATCATAACTAGTTGTATACTGCAGTCTAAGCGATGCTTTTGAATACTGGTATTGCTTGGATTTAATGTAGACGTTGCATAACAGAATGAACTGTGAGAGCTGGAAGGTTTTGATTGTGCTCACATTAATTGCTTATTATAGTTTCAGTGTTTAAGAGAAATAGAACAGTCGTAGACTTTTTGGGAGACTATAAATAACTTTATTCACCAGTTAATGTTAACAGTCTTAAAATGAAACATAAATTTGATGCATATGTAAGATTTAAATACTTAATATCATATGTGTGCATGTGTGCATAATATTTTTTATATACTTAACATATTGTAACTTTGACTTTGATTGTGTAATATAAGCCTTTACTGTACCGGCACCGAGTGGGTTAACAAAAGCAGTATTTTTTTGTTTATAATAGAGGCTTTGAAATAAATTGCAAAATGCTGTGTGTAGTAAGGAATAATGTGCACAGACAGTGTGTATTAGTAGTCTTGATTTGCTCACTCAGATTCAGAACGAAATTGGAAACATCTTTGAGAAAGTATCTTATTTTTTGCTTCTTTGGACATTATGTCTAGAACTTTTCTTATTAGCCTGATTGTATCACAGATGCACTGTATTTTTTAGTTGTAGCTGAGTGATTTTTAAAGTGTTTCTTTTTTTTTTTTGGTCATACATATTTTTAGGAGCAGAAGAATCGTGTACAACATTTTCTAGATACTGTTCAGGTTTTATTTGTAAAATAAAAAACATCTCTTTGAAGCTACCATCCCTCCTTTTTTATTTTTCTCTTTGTCCTTAGCTTTCTCAGTAAGAAATTGGCAGGAATGATGTGAGATGAATAGCTGGAGGTGTGGGTGGAGAGCAGGTTCTCCGTTTTGCAGGGATGGGGAGAAAAAGGGAAAAGATATTTCAGTAAAAATTACAGATCGTGTTTTGGTTTTTATTACACGTTTATCAAAGCAGCATAAAACCCTGTTCATAAAAACTACCTTCAAAATATTTATTTTAAGGTAAATGGCATTCTTCTTAATTCAGTACTGTGAAAGTTATTAGATATTGCCAAATTTATAGAATACTACCTTAAAATGAAAAAGGAGTGTTCTGTACATCACCCATCTCGTATAAAAGGAAGGGTGCTTTTTAATTCTCCTGTTGATGGATTGCTTTTATTTCTTTATATTTTCACAGCATGGTTTAAAAGCATAAGTGCAAAAAAAGGTAAGGATATAAAAATGATGGAAAGAATGCTGGTCTTTTCATATAAGCAAAATATGTTTGTGTGCATTACAGTTTTAATCAGCTTTTGATGCAGCAAAAGCTGTTGGAGGTTGCTGCCTCTGTTATTTGTGACACTTTTAATTGTAAGCACAATGTTTCTTCAACTACAGTTACGCATTGAAGATATTTATCAACTTCTATTTGGTCGTAGGTAGATTCAGTATTTTTATGTAATAGACAACTCATCTCTTCATCTTAAATACTTGTTTTCATTCATATGAATGCAGTTTGATTTTTAAAACTCCAGAATTTATTCTTAGTCACATCTTTAATATTAGAACATTGAACTTGCTACAGAAGTCTGAATTTTAAAATTTGTTGTATTGAAATACTCTGCTTGGGCTTTTTCTGGAATGGCTTTTTAATGCTTTCATTCGTGTATGCAAAGTTATTCTCTAACTTTGTTACTGTGTTTGATATGATACCTCGATAAGATATTTTTTTTTTTTTACGGTACATACTTTTTCACCTGTGCTGTCAAGATAAAGACCACTACAGTGAAGTCTTCATCTAGTAAGGCAAAATCCATTAAAAGCAGAAAACGAATAGTTTAGCTAAGTAATCCAGAAGTAGTTTGCAGAAACTGTCACTGAGAAAAAAAGCTTGTTTTTTAGTATGGAGACATTATAAAGCTGAACTTTATGCAGACCTAATACCTGTGAAACTGACGGCTTCTTTCAGTACAGTTTGCACTTCTAATGAAGCAGATTCATAAATCCTGAAAATCCCCTGTGTAAACCAGTGTCTTGATTGCAGGCTTACGCTTGGCAGCCTTTTGTTTAAAAGGTAGAGCTACAAAAATCGAAGTTAACTTACATGTTCCATAGGGGATGCTTGAAGTCACAATTATAGTTACAAAGGCAGTATTATGCGAAGGAATTTCTCTGGTTAACTACGAGCTTCATCTTTGACGACAAATGATATCTTACTTAAAGTCAATTGTAATGCAACACTAAAAGATAATTACATCTTCTACTTTTTTGAAATGTGTTTTGAAACTTTTAAGCCGTGCTTTATTTCCCAACATTTTGCCTTACGTCACTCAAAGTTCATACAGCACATGAACAGTATGATACCCTGCTGAAAGTTTATTTGTACTTAAATCTTTGTTTCTATGCTACAACTGGAGAGATATAAATATTCCACTTAAAGCGGTATGATGACAAACTTGTTAAATTGCACTTACTTACAAGTTCTACAATATATACTGTAACAAGATGCTGATTTTTATAGTACACAAAGTCCTAATGCCATTTCTGCAGATGCAGGTATTCATTGTAGGTGTTACTAACGTATCTGTTTCCTCTAACGCAACGTTTTCTTTTTTTTTTTGAGTGAAACATCTCTCCTTGGCTCTGTTTTTCACAACTTAGAAGTAATTACAGGTTTTGGAGGGGTAGTACTGTGTTTTCTGATGGTTCTTAGCTAATATATTTAACGTACCGTTTGATTTAAAATTATTGCACGTTTTATGGAACTTTTGTTGCTAGGCTTGGGTATCTTGTAGACTTCTAGTTTTCAACATCACTGCAGCAGCTTCAAGTATGCTGGTATCACATCTATGCTAACCTGTTAAAGCAAAAGCTAAAACTGCCTGTTAATTTAAAAAGAATTGTAACAGCGAGGTTACAATTTTAGCAGTCCTTCACTTTAAAATGCTACTTGTTGGTGTCTGCAAGGAGTAGCATCTGAGTTTTACTGCTGCCTTTTTGTGACAAATTTCTGTTCTCCGCCTTGTAACCTTTTCCCAAATAAGATATGGTTTGAAGTAGACAGTGCCTGTGACCGCTAAGCATATAGAGGGGGCAAAACTGCTGTTACGTTTCTAGTGTAAACAAATGTTGTCTGTTTTCTGTACAGTGGAATTTTGCTACTGAACATAGCCTTAAACTAAACTGTTATTTAAATTTAAAACGATACTAATCTGCTATTAACCAGTGAGTACATCGTATAATAGCAAGTAGCAATACATTGGTTTTGGTCATCTTGAGTTGCCAACCCTCTCAATTCTTCATAGAATAGAAAGTATATTCTCTAGTGAAATAATCTAACTCTTGATCGGGCTTTGAATAGGGGGCTACATCGCAATGGTCAAATGTATCTCACCTTGATTGTTCTTGCTGCTCAGACATTTTTTCTGAAAATGTTACTTTTCCTGTGTTCCTCAAATACATGCCTTGTAGACTCTACAGGAATTGGGGAAAAAAGCCTTTTTGATTAAATAGATGCGTTTGAAACAGTCAATTTATGGTGTTTAAGATCATCCTAACCTTCTAGCTATTTTCTCCTGATTTTTTTTTTTCCTTTTTTCTTTTTTTTTAAAGTCAACTTGCAGAAAATATGGGAAACTTGTCTCATATAACAGCTGAGGATGTGGCTAGGTTAAGGCAGGAAACTGCTACCCACAATGCAATGTTACATACACTACCACTTAATAAAATTTATTTCAAACATGCTACTGACAAAACCAAAGAAAAATAATATCCTAACTATGCTAGTTAGTACACTAAATATATCTAGGGAAAAGTGAAAGTAATCTCTCTAGAGCCTTTCTTGCTTCTAGGATACAATGCTACCAGTAGTTAAACCAGAGCAGATCTCAGTAGTAAAAAGCAGTGACCTATTTTTAGAAAATATTCACAATTGCTCTGGAAATTAATGATTATATGCTTTTTAATAACAGTCAAAATTGTTTTATATAGACAGAATTCAGATAAGCTCTCTCCTTAGATTTTTCTGGTTGTCAAAATACCCTCCTGTGTACTTTTAAAACAGGCAGCTTTTCTTGCTTCATCCCATTTTCACTGAATCTTATCTTTACTGTAGCCAAGCAGCCTTTTACCTCTCCTTCCCGCTTAATCTATTTGTAGGTTGGTGTGAAAATATTTTCCATGTTATATGTGGGAAAGGAACTGAGAAGAGAAGTTCATCTGTCTAGGTTATATGAAGATTTAAGGGTTCTAGCTGTTTTATTTGATTGCCTGCAATTTGAAGAGCACAGTAATTAGCGAGAGGTAAATAAATCAATTAAATTCTAAGGTGAATTTAATAGACTTGAATCTTCCGTGATTATGTCTAAGTATGAGACAGATATGTATTAAGTCACTGATGGTGCTTTGCCATAAATGTTCTGAAAGTCTTGTTCTAGATACGGTTTTGTTTCTGTTTGTTTTTAAATGCACGTATATTAAGGGTGATCCTCTTACAGAACATTTTTGAAGCGTTTGCCTCTATAGTTAGAGAACACTTATCAAGAACAGCTGCTGTAGTGCTGTGGATCCTATCCATGGACTCATGGTGGTCTGCTGAACAACGTTCTTCAAGTTTGACAGGTGAGACAGAGACTCTCCAGTGCCACTGCTTTTGGATGAATCTAGCTGTGGTTGGAGAAAGTGCATCTTGCCAAAATATATGGGTAAGACCACACACAGGCTTTAAAATAGTTATTGTAAGCTTATTTTTAGGCGATATATGTCTTGACAGTTCTTTTATTTGCATGCCAGTTTCACTGCTGCTTATAGATTTTTCATTTATTTTAGTAATGGCAATTGCAGATTTAGGTCTATGTTTGTAAAGCTTTTGCACAACATTTACACTGGAAAAATAGAGTCTTGCTACTTTCAAACCTCAGTCAAGATTAGAGAACAGATTTTTAAAAATATTAAAGCAGGGTATTCACACTCTTCTGATTCGATGTCAGTGTTTTCATATTAAACCCCATTTTCAGGGGCATAGTTCAGCCATAAAATTTGCTTCTGGTTTTAAAATCATACCAGTTTCAGTAGCTTCTGTGCTTGTATAAGTCTGCAGCAATGTAGATTTAAGACATGAAATTAGTTCAGTAAGTAATAAAAATGATTTTTTAAAATTACATTGTTATTAAATACTGAATTTAGAATCTGTATTTGATTTTATGTTATAACTCCTGGACAGTATTTTTCATGTGTATTTTAATGTGTAGAATATTCTTTGCATTCTAAGTGCCTGCTTCAACAGTTGGCTCCATAAAGTGTATTTAAAATATTGTATGTTTAACTGACAGTACAGGAGGGGGTTGCACCCTGTAGAATTTCTGAGTAAACAATACCAGTTTGGTAACTTTCACAACAGATGTTCTTTAAATACCCTAAGAGAAATTAAATATAATACTGAAATGGAATATCATAAACCATTCCTTGGGTAGTGATGCTTTAAAGTTATGGATTCATAACGACATGGTTTTTTTCCCCTATTTCTGTATTTTCCAGATTATCTTGCATAATTAATGCGTAGCTGTTTCTCAACAAAACATTCCTCAATTTTTATTACTTAACATTGAAAAGTACCGTTGTTTATAGCAGCGGACTTTACAGACAATTAAGGAAATAGTCACTGCCCTGAGGAGTATACAATTAAATATATGCAGCTAGCCATCTAAGAAAAGTATGAGAAAGAGGGAAGGGAAAAACCCCGTATAATGAACTATAATAACAATGAGTGGAGAACTTCATGGAGAACAGAGAATAGTTTTAATTTTATTATTAACTTTCTCCTCATGTTCCAGTATGAAGAGTGTTAGTTATTTGTGTGCAGTTGGCTGGTCTCGTTATCTACTTGAGCTTGAGCGTGATGCCTGATCATCGCAGTTGCTTCTCTATATGTTTAAAAAAACCCCAACCCTAACCCCCTAACATTTCCTTATGCAATGAATGCAAGTTGAAATATTTCTGTGCTGTTTATGATGTTTACGTAAGTCAAAGATCCTCAGTTCTGTAAACATTACTTTTTAGAAAAAAATATAGTAAAATGAGGTAGTTCCAGCCTTTCTCCCATTTATCTCTCCATGTCCTTTTTTCTTTTTGTAAAAATACTTGGTACCTGGATCTACTACTTTTCCACAGCTTGTCAACAGTCTGAGCTTTCCCTTGTAATTAAAAATGTATCACGTTTTTTTTTTTTTTGTTGTTGGAGAAGAGATCTGAAGATTGTTCATGAGAGTTGAAAAGAGGGTGAGAGGGGAATGGAAGGAATAAATTTGGAAGGAGGAGAGTTGAAAAGAAAATCTTGTTGTTTATTGATGAGGTTTTTCTTTAACGGCATGTCCCTCATTTTGTAGAGAAGGAATAATGAAGGTGAGGAGAAATGAAGACACTGAAACAGGATGAACAACAACAGCATCCACTGGAGGCAGTTGCTCTCCAGTCTCCTAGGTGGTGTGAAACCCAGGTTGTTCTGAAATAGCCAGTTCAGATACTGGGAGCATCCCAGCTGTGTTCAGCGTGGTGTTGAGCTCATTTGGAGTGAATTGGACTGTCTCTGCATAGCACTTAAAATGGCCTGTGTAGGTATGCCTAAAGAATAATAGAAGAGAATTAAACTTAAGTGACGTTGCGAAGCATATGGGAGGTGTTTGTATTACGCTTCCAACGTGCGATGTGTTCTGTCCTGGAGAGTTGGTTGGCTGATTTTTCACATCTGGAGAAGAAAGCAGGCAGTGTTTATAGACAGTCCATTCACCAATGGTCAGATAAGCAGGTGTGAAGTCTTTTTAAGATTTTTTTGTTTTGTCATGCTCAGAGTAACACACGTCTTAATAACTAGAATAGTGATAATGGAAAAAAAAAGAATTACAATTGTTCCTTCCACTCACACCTCTTCCTGCTCTGACCTTGCAACTCCAAAAGCGAGGAAGCAGGGCTGTTTTTTTTCAGAGAGATCCTCTGGTTGGTTTGCCAGAATCCAGACCTCTAACTTCTAAGATGAATAATGCAAACTTTAAGGAAATGTTCTCTGTGAATAAGAAAGTGTGTGTGTTATTTGTTTTTTAATACTTAGGTATTTTATTACTTTAACCATTTATTTCTGTTCTGTTTAGATGGATAAATAATAATTTGTTTTAAGAAGATACACTGCTGTGTCTACTTTTTAGCTCCATGTGGGAAGTTTCTAGTAAGCACCCAAACCAGTTACCTCTGTGGAGTACTGACAGTTGGGTAAACAGGGTGCTTTTAACTTGGAGACCCAGCCTATAATCAAAGTGAATTATTACTTTTCCATTTCAGGAGCAAGCGCAAGTTCTGGCTCTGCTGCTTGGTTGTGTGCACTGTGAGGGGTCAAAGGTGCTAAGCAGGATGAAATTCTGCGTTTTGGCATAAAAAGATGATAGTCAACAGCCTACTGGTTACAACGTGTATGAGGACAGCCCATAGCAATGAATGGGCACTTAGTACCCGAATCGATTTTGGGTCTTTACGGCCAAATTCCTTGTTAGCGATTGGTATAGGAGTATGTTGGAACAGGAGCACTAAACCTCTGTTTCGTTGGAAAATTCGGCAGCGCAGTTACAAATTAATCCAGGCTGAAAAATAAATAGCGTTCTCTGATATTTTCTAAATTCCTTTCCTGAGAGCAGTCTGCTTCTGGAGTGGTGTTTTTCGGTTGTTCTGGGCCTGAAGAGACTTTGGACTCAAGTTTATCACTCTCTGAAAATTCGTTCAAGAATCAAACAGGTTTTTGTTTCACATCCTCTGTGACATTCACCTCCCTTTGGATTTCATCCTCTGTAATTGTGCTGCCAGAGCTGATCCTTGTAGTCAGGCTTCTTCATGTACTCGGGGAACCCACGGGGATGCACAGGTTGACACTACCAGACCATTTTGTAAGATCAAGCAGTGCTCTGGGCGGTTTGCTGCTTTGCCAAAAACCCCAATGCTAAAGGGAGGTGTGGCTTTTCGTGAGCCAGAGTTCATTCTCATGGCATGGGCTATAAGGTTGGGGCCCTCAAATAACTGTATTGCTTGTAAAGTGTAAAATGAGCTAACCTTTATCTTTCACATTTTGTGCCCTTACGTCTGTATAGATGGAGTGCATCTTATTTTAAAAAGAAACTTCAGTAACTGTTGGGATTTGGGAATAAGGCTGAATACGCAGTTTTACTTTGTCGTCCTTATCCTGCTCATTCTGTAAAATTCGTAATTGTTGTCCTTTCTTTAAAGTCTTTTTTTCTTATTTTTATTTTGTATGAAAACCTATATGTTTTCTTGCTTTTTAAGTCCAGTTTTGCCCAGAGTGGGGTTGAAGCAGCTCTGCAGTAGATTGTTTGTATCTCAGTTGCAGGAAAAATGATACCAGTCTGTTCAGAAATGGAGTATTTGCAGTAGTAAGTGGCATCTTTACAAGCTAAACATAATGATCAAAGAGTTGAAGAAATAACAAATTTAGTTGTCTTTTGGACAAAATTACAATGGAATAGCATTTGGTTTGTCGTTTAGCTTCAGGATGATTTATTTTTCTTCTCTTTTAATTGAAGAACAAATCCAATTCATAACTGAATGCAATTCAATCTTCTCATTTTGTGATGTGGGTAGGAAATATCTGTTTTATCTGTGCATAGGAGCTACAGTAATTCAAGCTTATTTTTCCTTTTGAATAACTGAAATAAACTGAAGGAGTCAGATGTTCATTACATGACATTACTATGCCCAGACACATTTTTAGAATTCATGAATTTTACGGAACACTAATTCGTCGAGTGCTTTTCTTTTCAGTTCTCATTAGTAGCTGTTCCTGGATTGGCCATGTGCAGATATGCAGCTAAAGTAGTAAAGGTTTTCAACAAGATTGCCTATTAATTTAGAAGTGAAATCAGAAGAGCTTGCAAATAGAACAGAGCTTACAAATATTCACAGCTGATAGGGTGTTTTGGTTTTGTCTTTTTTTCCTGAAGTCTGTGTTCCTCTGTTAAAAAAGTAAGTTTTGCTAAACTCTACGCTGGAAGAATAAGTTGACGAGACTAACACAGAAATGCTGGAATTAAGGTTGTCAGTGATCCTTAGTACAGCCCAGTTGGATGTGGCACATTATCATAGTGTTAATTGATAGCATATTTTTTTTTTGTCCTTAGAACTCCTGACTCATTCCTTACATGGAACGAATACTGCTCAGTTCAGAGTTAAGTTATTCAGTGATTTTCTTTTGATCACTCATTGCTCATTATATGGCTGTCTGCCATGTTTCCTGCACAGTATTCAAACTCTACTATGAAGAAGAATTACTAACTTTCATGTGCTCTTTTGTGGCACGTGCCACACTGTCAGAGTATGAGAGTATACTATGAGTGGTTTTTTTCTTCACAGTACTCTTAGGAGAAATATGTTATTCTCTATATCAGATACATAGTTTGATGGGAGTACAGAGAGAATAAAATTTAAAAAAATAAGAGAAATTAAAATCCAGACTTCTCAGTCACTCTACAGCACACAACTAGGTTGTACTTTTGGTGAAAATGCTTAGCTTCATTTATATGTATTTTTAAGTTTAAACAGCTCATTTTTTCAATGACGAATGTATGAACTTCTACCAATCAAATACCATGGTTTAAACAAGGAATGGATAATTATTGATCACTTCCTAAAAGGGGGCATGGTTAGACGGAGTGTTGTTCTGATCTAGTATGATGTTTCTTTATTCTTGTACATAAATGAGCTTCATTGTACGTGTTTTCCAAACATAAAATTAACAATTTGGAGCTCAGTGTGTCTGCCTTTATGATCAAGAACAGATGCAACTTTTTGTAGGTTCTAATGGGTACCTTCATGGAGACCAAATAGTTTAATCACAATACTGGAAGTAATAGATTGAGGCTGCAAGTCTCCTTCACCTGAATACCAGAATCTTTATGTGGCCTAAACTCCTGACACGGTGGCCATGTAGGCTGTTGGATAACTTGCAGGTGGCTCAGGGGTGGGAGATGACAGTGTTCCCTGTGGTCTGCTTCAGTGTAAAACAGTGCAAGGTGACGTAGGCAGAGGGGTCCTGAGATGATGTTTCCCTCTAAACAGTTTGTATCTTGCTTAAAAAAAGATTGTAAGGATTGGTTATTTTGGCAGCTTTCATGCCAACGCTGACCTCTTGATAATAATTTGGTATATTTTATGCACAGGAGCTGTGTTTGAACTAAAGAATATGTAGATCAAGAACAAAAAACACACTTCACTGTTTAGGACCCTGATTTGCTGTCAAGAGTCATGGATTCATTTTACCACAGTCTTACTTTGACGTGTTTGATTAAGGAACTCAAAAGTGTTGAGTTTAGTGAGAAGTGGGTATTTAAAATACCCCTTAGGGCCTCTGATGTAAATTTTTGTCATTTGCAAGTTACTGATCTATGAAAATGGGGTGGGTAGTGGCTAAAGTACTGAGGATAAAGAGTTCTGTAAACAGCAAAGCTACACTTTTCTGTGAGACTGTGGGAAGACCATTAAAACTTTGTGTATACCTTTTTTTCTTTGCGTTTCTTTTGATGTCTGTATAGAAGTCTGTACAGCATAATTCTCCTTTTCCAGAATTCTCATATTTCGATGAAAAGAGAGAGAACCAAGAAAATAAGGAGAAAAATGTTTCTTCTGTATTGCTGCTCTTCATTTTGTTAACAAACAGGCTGTTTGGTAATGGAACTTGCTGTGCTTTATGTTTTCAGATATTGTTACCTTCTTTTGTCATCCGTCATGCTTGTTTAGGAGGTGAAGAAGTAAATTTCTGTTTTACAAGTACATAAGGGAGACAGACCAGTTGTGGGTCTGAGTTTGGGAGTTGGTAGTACCTGTTCCAAAATAAGTACTAGACTTACTGTTGAAAATACGTGGTTGTGTTGAGCTCTTAACGTGCCTGCAATCTCATTTAGTTCATTGTTATACTATCTCATGCTATCTCTTCTTTAGTTAAAGATGAAAAAATATCAAAATGCATTGATGGAAACAGGCCTTATATAGCATTATTAAATAAAGATCTTTATTAGATCTCTAAATGTTGGATGTTAGGAGTTTCAATCCAAGCTTTGACCAGGGTTTGGTTTTTTTTTTTTTTTTGGTTGGCTTTGGGCTAGTCACTTGAACTTGGCATGCGTCTGTCTTGGCTTGATTATTCCTTTTATTTACTGTAAATCAGGAGTGATTGTGCTGAAGTTATTGCAGTTTTATGGTGGTAAAAGAGCTGTAAAAAAGCAGAGAGAATGCTATGGTGGGAACGAGCTGTAGGCTGGTGCTTTAGAGGTAGGTTTAGCTCTGGGACTGAACCACAGACTTCTCTTTGAACCTTCAGGAAGCTAAGTAAGTTGTTCTGTCCTTCAGTTTGTCATCTGTAAAATGGGAGTGATAGGTTTTTCTTTTTTTTATAAAACTCTTATGTTTAACTTACGTAATTTGAAGGATGTTCAGGTACCAATGATGAAGATCATAGGAGTACCAACATTAAGACTGAGTTTCTCTCTGTTGTGTTTAATAGAGTATTTAGTCCCCAGAGAAGACTGTCTGATATTTTACCATAAAAGTGGAGATTTATACTGCTTAAATAGTAGAATTGCTAAGTAATATTATGATTTTTTTTTTATTTTGTCCACCAGTCAGCATTGTAGAATATTTGTTTAGTGGAGTATTAGCATCTTTCAATTGATTTAACTCCTTTAGTGGAATCTCCTACAAGTTTTCTGATGCATTCCTTCCCACTATGAAAGTTAATATCCTGGAAACTGCTTGAGTTAGCTAAAGAAATTGCTAGTGGCTATAGTACTTTCATATCTGTAGATTTGTGTTGCTACTGAGCCTGTAACTCTAGAGATTTTTTTTTTAGATTTAAGGAGGGTGCAGAACATAAGCAAGTGTCACGCTTTTAATCCTGTCTGTTAAACATCACCATGGACTCATCGGAGTACAGTCATTGCCTGTCCCTTGTGCTTTTCTCAGTATAACTTACTGCTTTGTTTAAAAAAAAAAAAAACCACCAAAAAAATCAGGGCACTTACAAATCTTCTGCAAAACTAGGCATTTCAACTGAGATCAACATTTTGTTGTTCAAAACAGGATAACAGCTGTGACTTTGTAAGCTACTGTTAGTGGTTTTTAGAAGCTAATTTGTCAGCTAGCTGGCACGCTGAGCTCATTTGCCGAAAGAAGTTGATGTCATCTCCCATATCATTCTTTGTCAAAGCTCAGCGTCGTTTTTTCTTTAACCAGTGATTCTCAAATAGAACGTTACAGAACGGGGCTGTTTGCCAGTGGCATTAGTTTTCTGTTTACGTAACTTCAATTTAGATCATTCATGGCTTAACGCAAAACTCGGTCGTCATGTGAGAGTTGATTGCCCTTTTTTTGTATCCTGTATTCAGGATATGTATCTCCTTTTTGTGTGCTTTGAATAAAAAAAATGTGAAGAGCAGAGATGTTTATTATTTTCAAGTATTGCTACTTAATTCGTTCAAGCAGTATTCAATGTAGTTTATTATTGCTTGTAGTGCATACAGTACAAAATAAGGATTTATGTAATGACTATGGCTGTTGATTAAAAATAATGTTTCTTGGAAGAGTGATTATCAATTAAATGTCAACACTGCACATTGTTTCAGTCCAAAATTATTTATAATTTCTGACCATCCTGTGAAAAAAGGAGCTGCAAAACTGCGTATTTTCAGGGACTGTCTTGTCGCTGAGAAGTAAGTAATTGCAATATGGGTATGGAATTTGGTGGAACCCTGGTAGTTTTAATATTTTTAGTAAATTGTTTTGTGGCTTTTTAGTAACTTCAATGTCTCAGTAGCTTTACAAAATGCTATTTAGAGTTCTGAAATCAAATGCTGATTGGAGCCACCCTAGGATTTCACAGAATCAAGTGGGTGATAAAATAGGTGAAATGCATTGCTGAGAAACCCGAAGTCATGTGCATGAACTCTGTGCTGTTTATTTTTGTAGAAAAAGAGATCTGAGATTCACACTGGATAGCTCTCAAAGCTTAGTAGCTGAGGTTTAGTAGTTGTCAAAAATTGATTAGATTTTAAAGGAATTGTGAGTATATGAGGAAAACGGTGTTACTAGGAGTTCTGTTGTTGTGCTCACCCTATTATAAGAAGAATATTCTAGAAATAGAAAAGAACTGAATGAATTCCGTACAAGGAGAAACTCAATCGGCAGGGTGCTAAAGCCTGGAAGGAGACCAGTGGGAGGGAAAAGTGATAGAAATCTAGAATTATGAGCAATGTGGAGAAAGTGAATGGGAACAATTATTTCCCTTTTTATAACAAAAATTAGAGGCACCTAATTGAATTATCAGATGGCAGACTTAAAATGAACACAAGGAAGTAGTTTTTTAACAGTGCGTAATTAAATTGTTGAATTCATGAATTCATTGCCACAAGCTACTGTAGAAGCCAAAATTGTAGTAGCTTAAAAAGGAATGAGAAGATCATGGAGGTCAGGTTTATCTATAGCTATAAAACACAATTGTCTAGTCATAACCTTAGGCTAAACTTTAGGTCTGATGGAGAGAAAACAGAGTAGGGGCTTTCCCTGAGAATTCAGTACTGGCCTTTACAGAGAGTACTTGATCTGTGTACAAATCCCTGTTCTGAAGGTTTTGTGTGTAGATAAACTGATAACAGTATCTGGATTATAGTGCTACGTATCGTGTAACAGCATATAAGTACAGGGAAAAAAGTCACCAAATCTTCAAAGATTTGATGTTAGTGTATAAATGAATAATCGGTGTAAAATCAGGATGCAGAATGTTCAAAACTTTATTTGCTTATTCTTATAAAGGGATGTAGGCTGCACTTCTGTAGGTGTGTTTTCAAAAGCATGTAACCTCAGTAGCGTCAATTTGGTTTGTAATTTATTGGTCATCCAATGATTAATATTTCACTGTGAATTTGTGAAATAAGATATTTTCCAGTTTCATTTTATCAAGGTAGTCAATCTGAGGTTTTCCATATTCTTCCCCTCCCCCTTATTTAAATGTTGTCTTTATTTTGTTAACGCTTTTAGGCCTGATTCTTTGATGATATTTTGTGCTCTAGTTTGTTGATCATCTGATGATTCTATCTGGTCTTTCTGGAAGAACTGGCCTATTGAAAGCTGTATGATTACCCTCAATAGCTGTACATATCATAAAAGTGAGGCTTCGAATGGGACTTTAAAAAGTCTGGAAAATGCTGGTTTTAATAATCTGCGCCTGAATCTTGTAGTCCTTTTCTGAAGGATATAGCCCCATTGAAAGCCGTGTGAATATGCGTGGTATTAAGGCTACTAAAATTCTATTAATTTATCGAAAATGACTGATTTTGGGGAGAGATTCACTTGTGTATTTACTGTTATTCTACTTTATTTCCTAAAAGTATGCTTTGATGAAAGCCTTTGGGCATAAATTTGGTTTCTTTTCATCCTTAGGTATGAACAAAATTAAGCCTTAGGTATGCTTAATAATAAAAAAGCTTCAGTAAAGTTTCAAAATATAACATTGTAGGTGATAATTTATAATAAGTCTTAACATGATAGACAGGCAAAATACACTGAAACCATAATGTGTGTATCTGTTATTAAACACTTATTTGAGTTTTTTTAATTTCAGTTTTGAATCCAGCATTTATCATCTTAGATTTCAACTACGCTTTTATATGTGCCTGAGGGTGAACTTTATACATCTTTGTATAGATTAGAAACACAAAATGTTATCACGCTGCCATCTGGACTGATTTATCCTTATATTGTCACAGATTTATGATTATTATATTCAAACACTTAATGCTTTCTTTTTCAAACTTTTCAACACAGTAGACTAGTAAATCAAAACTTCCTTTTGAAAGATTGATTGGTGCAAATGTATCTAATCACATCCGAAGTATATTCAGAACTCTATTCAGAAGTGTTGATACCGTGTTTTTGGATTACAGAAGGACCACACATATTGTAAGTGGTTCTTTAATGGTTGCATAAAACTCAGCCTTGTTTTCCCTGAATCCTGATTATTTCCAGAGGTAGTAGGTAAAAATTTATAACTACCCCTTCCTCTTTCTCATCCATTAAAGAGTTTTGTGTGGTAGCAGCTTTGTGGCCTGACTGTTGATTTCTGCATGGCCACATGATTGCTTAAAAGCTTATGCCTCTATCAGTGTGATAACAAGGTAATTGAGCTGCTTTTCCTACCTGTATTTCTTAGATTTGAAATTGAGTATTTATAGTAAGACGTGGTTAACTGTAGACTTCTCCCCCTCCTGCCCGCGAGCGCCTCCCATCCCCAAAAACCTTCTTAAGGTGGTCTGTTGACTTTTCTTTCATGTAACGCAGGAAATTCAGATCATTAATTGTCAAATGTATTTTTATATTTTGAGAAATTACTTTAGAGCTGGATAGTAGGATGGAATTTTTGTTGTCTGACAACCTTTTGTGGGGGTGTGCGTGCATGCTTATCTGTATATTTGGCAAGAGTGGACTGGCGTTCTGATGTGGCTGAGGAGGATATGAGGTGAAATTGTAAAAGGAAAACAGAATTGGTTTCAATGCATAGACTTTATGGACCTTTTACATGTCTGATGTTACTGTAATAGTAGAAGACTAATAATAAACACAACCCTGAATTAAATAGCACGTTAATTTGATTTTGCCAAAATGGCATTATGGGGTTGTTTAATTTGCTTAATTGTAGCAGTGTGAATACTTCGAAAGTGTGTAAAACTGAAAACACTGTAGTCAGATGTACTTGCTAATCTCTGGAAAAGCCTGGAATATGGGCTGAACAAGACAAGTAGCATCATATGGGGTGTGTGTGGCATGATTAGTAGTTCCAAGTAAGTATCATGCAAATATAAATACAGTAGGGTTTGTTGGGTTTTTTTTAGAAGTAGCAAGAAAATGGTTTTGTTAAAATGTAAACAAAGTGTTTAATCAGGAGGAATTTATGGCTTGTTATAACAAACCCATATTGAGTCTCTTGTTCATGTAGTTCAGTATTTTGTCTATAGCAGTGGCCAGACTTGATTACTTAAGAAGAAATTATAAGAATTGTGAAAGAGGACAGCTGTGCAATAACCTGCTCATATGGGGGGAAAAATGCTGCTCGACCATCAGTTAGTGATTTAAATTTCTGAAATACAAGCGTATTTCTTAAGTTTTATATGACAGAAATTTAGGAATTCTTTAATTCAGCTTTAACCTGAGGTAACGTGTGGTATTATGGCCATCACCACATGTTTTAGAGAAAGATGAAAGAAACTTTGATGTAGATATATGGGATAATGAGCATTCCAAGAAGTTCTCATTGTAATCCTTAATACAGAGACAAAATTTTAAGCCACAGACAGTGAGGTTTGTATTTCTTTCAAAACGTGTTTGAATACTAAGCTCTCAAGGATCCAAGACATGTTTGAGTACTAACAGATAACTGTCCATGTAAGCATTCATTTATAAAACCATTGAAGAAATTATTCAATTAAGTTATTTTTCTTGATAGTCGAGTCCTACTTTTCTCTTGTCCAGAAGCTCCAGCTCTAGTCTTTACTCTTTTGATTTGGCAAGGGAACTGGATCACAGCTCGTTTAAGACTCTTTTTCTTTACAGAAGTTTATTTTTACAAAACTTGTGCATCGCTATTATCCGTTTGCTCATTGGCCCATTTCAGCAAAATTTGACAAAATTAAGAGGAGTGGGGGTGGTGGATGGCTGGTCAGTGCAATTGCATAAGCCTTGTTTCTTAACACTACAAGCAGTGCTGGAGAGTGATACTGAGATATCGGCGAGTTGATCTTCCCTTTTAAATGGCAACTGTACTTACTATTGGTAGATGTTACACTTGTAAGGCAAGTTAGTGGAAACTTTACTCTCCCATTCAGTCTTTCCTAAGGCTGCTCTTTGCTTATCTTTCTGTCTTGCTAACTTGTTCTCAACATCATGAACTGTAAATGAGTTATACAGTATAAGTAAATTCTGTGGGGAGATTATTTCTTTCAGTTAGTGGATAATTCTGGAAGGATATAAGCAGTTCTGTTCTTTGGAACTCAACGGAGAGAATGAAGAGACTCCATGAAGTCTTTCTGCTTTCCATCAGGGCCGTGGCTTACAGGTGACGTGTAACAATATGGTATCTCATGGTTTTAATGATATCATCAAAAGATTCTGCACTGACAGAGGGAATAGTTCTGTAACCCTTCTCCTGTTGACTTACAGAATTTACATCTCATGTTGATTGAATGATTCAGTATTTTACCCACCACACAGTTGTTTCACATTGATATTGACAAATGAGAGATTTGCTTTGAAGGCCTGTGCTGTTTTCAGTCATTAAAAATATCCACAGATCAATAGATTTTGTTGTGAAATCCAACGGAAATGTCTTCTGTGTAAGAGCAATCTTTCTGTTGGATGAAGGGAAAGATTTAGTGTGTTTCCTCTCCAGATCCTTTTGTTACCCAGAATATTTTAACTGCCTAGAGTTGATAGAGTTTTAACAATACTGGAGCAGTTCTAGTTCTGAGACCTTTTGGGTCTGTTGGTGAGGCCTGCTTTGACTGCCTTCAAGTTCCTGGAAAGTGTTTGTCTGAACCTTGCTGGATCTCATGACAGCATCCCCTGGACGGAGGGTGGGTGTTGTTGAAGTCCATGTCCCTCCTCAGTGGGAAACCTCTCATTGGTGGCAGAAACTTCTGTTGTAAATCTAAGTAGATTTTCTTTTTATTTCTGATGTTAAACAGGCATGATTCTTCTCTTCCTGTTCATTTACGGCTAAATTGTTGTTGCAAGAGGAATTAGTTTCATTACCTTCACATGTCTGTGTTGTCAGCCTATGCACCTGAGAGAGTAAGCATAACCTTTTGTTCTATAGCCAGCAGAGAGAAATAAGCAATTTTAGTTAATGATTCACTTGAAAATAAGTGTCTAAAGTCAGCCAGGTGATTCATAACATGTTTCTCTCCAGTGCTTTTTGAAGGAACCATAGGCTGGCTCACTTAGTCGTAGATATTTGGTCCCCCTCAGAAACATCATGCTTCACCCATAGTGTAAGTAGTTCATACTCAAGCTGATTGAGAACAGGGCCATGAAGTGCAGTCTGTTACTTTGGTATACTACATCAGAATCTCTGCCATAAATGTGTGCTGCTGTACTTGTTGCGTAGTGTGTATCACTGGGGCAGGTCTTCGAAGTACTTTTACATCGTTTTGTGTGAATGGTGTAAAATAATGTTGTTATTAACATCAAAGTTTCTCTTCTAGGCTGAGTAGCTGGACCTAAACTTTAGATATTTTTTTCTTTTTAAACGTGCTGACTAAATTATTCTTTCTTAGAGTACAGCCACTTTGTTATATTTTAGTTAAAATTGACTGTATACTTCTGTTACATTTCTGTATTATGTTTGTATCATTAAAACTTCTCAAATAGCTATAGCTAAGAATTTTTAATTTTGCTATGGCAAGCTTTGTCATCTTTCATTTTCCTTCAGTAATTAAAAAATCAAAGAAACAAGACCAATCCGTCAGTTGATGCTAAGGTCTGATACGACGTTCATCAGATTTTGTCTTTGAAACGGATCCTGCATTCGCTTTTGTAAATCGGCGTCTTTGCTTGTGGAAACATTTCAGTGAGGCTTGGTTAGGGTAGGATCATCTCCTGTAGGTGCTACATGTATAAGAGCAGCCCGTTAAAGAGATTCTCTCCCCAGCAGAGAAACTACACCTCACTTCCAGCACTTTAAACTGGTTTATTGGAACTTATGATTTTGGGATCAGACCCTAGATTCTTTGAAGTCTTGGGAGAATCTAATATTAGTGACAATATTAGTGACTGCAGCTGCGGTCTCTGAGCTAAAGGAAATAGGTTACCTTTTCTCTTAAACGTGTCCCATCTTTTTGACTGTAGATGCTACGTTCCTCGTTTCCCAAGCTGGTGATTTAGATGTCATCTTCAATTTCTCTAAGTTTTACCTCAGAGCAATTATGGCATATCTTGCTGTTAAACAATTTGCAAGATAACAGTATTTTCTTCAAACTTTTAAGTCAAAGTTTACTGCCATGTGATTTACTTTAATTAACTCTGAAAGAAGATTTTTTTTTTTTCTTTTTTCCTTTGGCATGTGAACTTCTTTGGAAATGTGTCTGCACACTTTCTTTATGCTCTGTGATTGGGGCATGTAAGTAATCTGTGATAATAGAGCTTAAAGGCCATTCAAAGAGGGATGAGAATAGTGTATAAAATAAAATGCATAATCTAAATTAATTTTTGTGGATGGATAATACTTAAAATGAGGAATTCTTTCAGTGCAGGTGTTTGGTTTTTTCTGGCTTACTAGTTCAAGTTGACTTTCGTTTGCATTCAGTTATGTACATAGTCACCTCAGTGGTAATTGAGAAGGTAAATAAATTCTCATGACCCTGCTTGTGTTGTTTTTAGAAACTTCATTTCTTCTGGGAAAAAGAAAATAGTTAATGTTAAACATTTTGTAATTTCAGGTTGAAATAAAATCAAATGCAAGCAAATCTTAACTCGAAGCTTTGAAGAATATGGAAAAGCTGGAAATTCATACTGGGTCAACTTATAATAAACTTAATCAGCAGAGTTGCATTCTATTTAATGGAAAGTCTCTGTTGAGTCATTCTCAGCCAAAGAGAGCAATCACTAGAGTCTGCGCTGCTTAAAAGAACTGATTTTTTTCTTTTTTTCTTTTTTTTTCTTCTAAAGAGGAGGTTCATGTGGACTGAATTCCCTTATAAAAATGGGCATGTTTCCCAGGGAAAACATGATACTTCTTCACTAATCAGGATGGAGCCTTATCCTGCAATGGGACCTACATTTTGGTCTTTTCGCCACATCATTGCTGTTTTCTACATGGACAAAAATAGATATAGAGTAAACCAACCCAAAAAGTCAATTATAGGGTTTTATAGTGATGTACTGTGAAAAATTCGGTCATGTTTTTCATTATACAGAATGTTCTTTCCGAAGACATAAACAGAAAAAAGCACATATGTTTGATTTTAAAAATAACTTTGCTTAGCTGTTTAAAAATGCTGGAGACATTTTGGATAGTTCTAAATGATCAGCATCGTAATTATATGATAAAACTTCTGTGTAAAGACCGATCTGGTTTATAATTATTTAACCGTTGGGATTCTGGGCTTCAAGAGGTATACTTTGAAAAATTTCTCAGACGTATCTGAAAAGTCTGAGTTATTCATCTTCCTCTCCTCTCTAATCAGGAAGTAACTGTTAAATCTGTGATGTCAGTTTAGGGGGAATGATTTAATTTAAAAAGTATTAACATGTGAAAGAAATATTGGAACGAATGAAAACAGTTTGGTCCGCTGACATTTAAACCAGTTATTACCCTGGCATAGCGTAGTGCAGGAGAGATGCTGAAATAATAACTACAATTACGGTATCAAAGCAATAAAAATTAATGTGTACTAATAGAATTATGAACAAAAGCCACATTTTTCAGTTGCGGGTGCCTGAAGTACAATAGATAAATCCGTATTTGGACATCTACAGGAATGCTGTAAGACTTTCGTAGGTGCGGAGCTCTGGCACTTCATGTTGTTTTCATGGCAAATTGCAAATGCTCAGCACTTCTGCAAATGAGTCCAAATCCGTTTAGATTTCTAAATATGGACACTAATATTTGAAAAATGAGAAAGATTTAGAGATGCTAGGAGTTAAACAAATGAGAATACTTTTTGTGGAATAAATGCTGGTGGGTTTTTTAGATAGTTTAATTTAATTTGTTAGATTTAATTCTTGCTAGATCTAGTTTGGGCCTGATCCAGTTGCTAATAAATTTAGTGGGAACTTTGGAAGCTTTTATTTGTATGTTTATTGCTAACATGTTTCCTGACTAAATTTACTTGTTGTTTTGCTTGACAGTGAAACTAAGTAAACAGTTGCTTAGTTTCATATGGAAATAGCCTTTGATATTATTTAAAGACAAAGTAACTCATAAAAATTGCTGTTTCTTGAGATTATTACATATGCCACAATTATCAACTGCGTAATGTAATAATAGAGATACTACTAAGTTGATTACTAATTTTTGAATAGTTTCTTAGCAGTCTGTTTGCAGTTTGCAAATATTTTGTGTTTCCAGTGCAGTGACCACAAAGAGTAGCTTTACACATCAGCAGTTCTTGTTGCTGGTGTAGTGTCCTCCTACTTTGCTCCGTTGTCAGTCTGCGTCATCTTTTTTGTTTCTCCGCAGAAAGCAGACCTTACCACCACCTTTTCATTTAATTGCCATATTTGAGGTGCTTCCTTTGCATGTTCTGGGTAATGCAATACATATTTCCTCCTACTTATTTCATCTGTATGACTTGATTTCCCCAAGCGATACCGTATTTCACTTCCTTCAACTTCAGTATTGCATTCATTCTGCATGTCTTCTAATTAATGCATGGATCTCTCAGGCTTTCTTATGCTCTAACTCAGCCATCGGACATGTCTTTGGTTTGTGAATTTAAAGGCAGAAAGGATATTTTAATTTATCTGGCCTAACGTATTACATCAGTTATCTCTGCTAAAAATTACTTCCATCAAAAATGTTAGTGAATGTTTGACTAAAGCTTTTCTTCCAAGATGAATCTACCATGTATCTTGGTATTCTGTTTAATTAATTAATCAATCAATTAAGAAGTATTTGTATTAAATAAAATCTGAGTGTATCTGGTGTTGCTTTCCAATCGCTTTGGCTGTCTCCACTCTTTCATGTATCTTCCTTCAGGAAATATACCTTCTTTAGGGTATTGAGTCACCTCTTGATGGTTTTTTTTTTCTGAGCTTGACAAGTTGGTTTCTTTCTATCTTTTGCTACTTTTCTAGTCAATTTCTTGTTTCTCATATCTTTTAAAATTGGAGCCTGGAGCTGGGCACACATTTTTAATATCTGTATCAGAAATGAGGCACGGAGAGGTGAAATAACTTTCCACTCTTACAACCAGTGATCTCATTAAACATTTTTCACTTATTATTGTAGTGGGCACTCCTATTTATTGAATATCTGCTCTAAAGCTTAACTTCTTTTCAGTGTTGCCTTCTGGAGTGTGGTTGATTTTGCAGATATGCTGTGTGTTTTTCTCTGAAATGCGTAGCTTTGCTTTGAGCTCTACATCAAATTGTATTTCGTAGCAATGGACTCCTATTTGCTAGGCAATCTGCATCATGTTAAATGACTTCACTCTCTTGTTCTGGGTGGTGCTGGGATTGTGCCTGTTGTGGGGGCAACGTGGACTGGGGGGAAGGTGAGGGTGTGAGCAGCTGTGTGGGTGCTTAGCTGCTGGCTGGGGTCAAGCCACCTCATCATCTTCAGATTCCAGTCTCCCGACTCATAATCTTTGTCAAAGGTTGAAACAGGTGCATAGACTTGTGTAGATGAAACGGGCTGAGAGACAGGATTTAGGACAGAAGTTGGAGGATGAATTGAAGAATGGAAAACAAGGCTGGATGGAAGGGAAGACAGGTGAATAAAATGTAAAGAGGCAAAGGAGAAGGTAAGAAAGGAGAGGTGGAGAAGGCAGCTCTAAGAACAGTCAAAGTTGCCTTATTTCTCAGCAATAAGAGCGGAATGCGATGAGGAGGTCTCAGTTGCAGCATTCCTCAAAATTGTAATACGAACAAAGATATTTAAAAGAATTTCTTTCTTTTCTTTTTTTTTTAACTAGGTTCAGTTATCTCAGAAGTAGAACTGCATGAGACGTCCTTGGGGTCAAGGTGGTGCAGGAATTCCAAAGGCAAAATAAATTATTCTGATATACGCCTATATATATCACTTCTGGGCTTAATAGAATCAAAGTGTGGTTACAATAAAAGGAACTTTGTTTACATTGTCTGGATCCATTTTATGTAGTTAAATCTAAGTAATGTTTCTTTTATAGAGATCATCACATACTTTAAACCAGGGCCCAGCAGTGGAATGCAACACAAAAGAGAGTGTGACTAAAGCATCTATGAAATCCACTGTTAAGTCTGTACTCAACTCTTCTAAATTTCCTTAAAACTTAAAGTTTTGGTCACAACTGCATTCACTAATACTACAGGTTAGTCTGGCCACCTGGCTTAGTATCAAACTTTCTTTCAGGAAAAGAAAACATTTTCAGATTTCTGATTGCTGGAGAAGGTCAACACCACTTTATTTTTTTTGTTCATTTGAATAAATGCATTTCTTGGTGACCAGAAAGTAGGCTTCTGATAGTGTACGGCATAGAATTTGTTTAAGTTATTCCATTTCTATTTTGTACAAGCCAGAGGATGCATTCTGATGTTTCATTTGAACTGGAGGAGACATTATAAATTGTCTAGAGGTGATTACCCTTGTTTTTAGCTCTTTGAAATATGTTCTTGTTAACATGATGAGAGCTTGTGTCTATAGGGAGAAATTGTCTTAGCATGGAAACGCATTTTAGAATGACACATCCAGTTAACGTGTGCTCACATTTTTCTGTGAAGACATGTAATGACTGTAGCATTAATGGAATGTCAGAACAAAACCAAGGGGTAAACCAAGCTTTTAGAGAAGACCTTCTGGGGTGGCCTCTTGCTGTGAGAAGAAAGTGTTGTAGAGCAAAAACACTTGAAGGGTAAAATAGGATTTGGCTTTTTTGTCTCTGCTACTGTAAAGTGTGCTCTCTTCTGATGCTTCCTAAGCAACATAATCTTCAGGCATCACCTCCTCCAATATTTTCTGAGCACAGGCTCAAAGAAATCTTTCTCTGTCACTTTTTTTCTAGTTTAAGTACATACTGTGTATTAGCACCACTGGCCTAGTTTTACTCTAGCACCTTGGATTTGTGTTTATGGACCAGAACAGTTACTTGGATCTGTGAAGAAAAAGCCCTGCTTCCTGTTACTGTCTAAAAGTATGATGAGATAAAAGAGGTGGATCTAGGTAAGTGAACTCAAATACAAACAATCCGTACTTCTGCATTTTGCTCTCTGACCCATGACAAAGAGAGGAGGAACTGCACTACATCATTCATATAGGTCATCTAGGCTATCTTAGGATCAAGTGAATCTCTTGAGTTGCTTATTTTTCTCTGCTGACAGTGTAGGGCAATTAATGTTAAAGTAAATACAGATATCTAACGTTGATTTACCAAAGTCTGGGCAGGTGAACCAAAACATTTAAATAAATTAATAAAGAGTAATGCCTGCTCCTTGTTTAATGTTGGGAGTTCTATTACTGGATCTCTCTTCTCTGTCTAACTGCTGATTTTTTTGTTTTTACCTAAACTATAGAAGGACTTAATTTTATTTGGGTCTTTTACCTCTTTAATAAGATGTTAATGAGCTTGTGGTTTGCAAGTCATTGCAGAGAGGCTGGCAGGTAGACCATATGATAATATAAACATGTTTACAATCTGTTTTCTTACAAAACTAGGCTGAAGATGTTGAAGTGGATATCAATGCTACTCTTGAGTCTGAATGTAGGAGCAAGTTGTAGACCAATCTGGAGAGCACTAAAGTTTTGGAAACAACAGTGAAATAGGTAGTCAGAAATTCTCAGAAGAGTTTGGGGAAGGAGATAAGAGAATCATCTTCATCTGGTCCAGGGATCAGCAGCACAATCCCTGAAACATACACCTTTCTGTGAATAGCTGCGTTGGTGAAGTACCATCAAACTGTAAACAGAATTGTTTGTTTGTGAAGTAGAATCAATTTGGAGTAGTCCTTGAGTTACAACTTAATTTTTCACTGATGACAAACTCTAAAAATTTGTTGAGATCCATTTTGCCATGAAGTTGATATTCATCTCCTTCAAGAACAGTGGGTAATAAATGCTAGTAGAATGCAACTTCATCCACGGATGTTGCATTGAAAATACAACCTGTCAGTTAATCTTATATGAGCTCTTTTCTTCATGTAGGTCTTTATTCTGAGATGCTGCTGGGTGCATCCCATTGCTTGTTAACTTACACGAATACCTTGTAGATTTTGGCAGCTTGTTACTGCTCTAGCATTCTGAGGTTCAGCAGAACCAGAGACTCTTTGCTGCTGTGATAAACTTTCAGTATGTAAAAATTAACTATGAAGGGATTGAAAGAGCATAAAATTGGTGTATGGATAGAAAATGGCTATTTTTTTATGATTTAAAATTTCAGATTTGCCCATCTATCCTTAGTCTATTTGACAGTGAATGACCTTATGCTCAGTAAGGAACTGGCCCATAAATAGTACTAAGGGAACAATAATGATGGTATCTTTTGGGAGTGGCATCTAATACAAAAAATTTCTGTTAGCACTTGACTTGTGTAAAATTCTGATAACATTTCAGGTGAATAAATGGAATAACTTTTTGGATATTATAATAAGATTATTTACTGAATGAGAGTTGCATACAGGAATGGAAGAGAAGAAGTGCCACTGAGGCTTCAGAATGAAGACCTATGATATTTCAGGAGAGACAGACCAGGAGAAAATGATAGTCGTCCTTCTATTATTTCTTCACTCTTAGTACCACTTTATCTCTTCTAATTTGAACATTTTCATGCTTCTATGTGCCTGATGAGTGTATTCAAAAGTTCATTTGCTTAGGGAATGATCTGGTTCCATTGAACTTGTATCTGTGCAATGGCTTTGACTACAAGGACTAGCCAGTCTTCTTTTTTTTTTTTTCAATGGTGGATTGAAACAAAGTCTCTACACAATCTATTGTTTTCAGAAATAGAAGCAAGCTTGCTGCAGATGTTCTTTTTTGGATTTTTTTTTGCAATTTTCCAATTATTCTGTGTCATTTAATTCTGAATGAAACAGTGAAAAGGGTACATGATTGTGTTTATACACAATTTGCATTCTTTCTGCAGTACTGTGTGAAGTGCGGGTTAATTGAGAGCCAAGCCCTTGGATGCCAGTTGATGACCACTAACTTTGTAACATACTAATTATGGGAAAAATACCTTCTTGAGGGAAGGAGGAAAACCTGGAAAGAATAAATTCTTAGATCTCAAGAGGCTGAAGCAAAGAGCATCTAATTCCCTTTCCATCTTTAGCTTTCCTTCATGTGTTTGGAGTTTTGTTTTTTCATTAACCAGTCACAGGCACAGATTATTTCTTTACTGTTAGCATGTTGCCGAAATGTTAAATATACTAATTCCATAGTAAAAATCACAAAAGTTTGCACGCATGATACCTGTACCCTTGGGGTAATAACAACAGATGGATTAGTAATTTTAGAACAGGTACACCTATTGGTCCATGCAGTGGCTTTTGAATACAGAATTTGGCAAAAAACCTAACCTCGTCATCATTTATATAAAGAACAGTGTAAACTGCTGAGATTTATATGTGACAGTTATGTACATACCAAGAAATACTTTTTAACCTTTGATGTTTTAAGACCGCCAGGCTAAGAAAAAGGGTTATGCTTCCCCTTTAAAACAAATGTATCTTTGCATTTTGTCCCAGTATGGTACTACTAGTTGATGTTAATATTGCTCCATTTAGTTTTCTGAATCCATAGGTGAAACTTTTTGGATTAACTGTTGCCCTAAGATTTTCAGAAAGTTTATGGTGGTAGTCACTGCTGATAGAAGGAAGGCAGTATTAAATATTTATATTTATCCCGAAGAGCTTTTGATCATAGCTCCATCCCACTCCATCTCAGAAGCCAGCATTTTTCTCCCGTCTGTAGCAACAGTACTGGCTTCTTAGAAGTTGGAGATCATAAATAAGTGTTTAAAGATATCTTAAATCTGTTTAGTTCCACAGATTTCTCTCTATTACCCTCGTCCATGCCACACACATACATGCAAAGGCAGAGGTTGGTGGCCCCTTAAAAACTCAATATTGACCCTAAGGCCCTCTGAAAATCTGCTTTGAAATCTTGGTTTTATTTTCTTCTAGTTTTTAATGGTTAAAGTTCATATTCACAAGTATTTAAAAGGTGTGGATCAGCACCTTATTTGCGGTGTTATTTAAAGTCCTTGGTGTTCTCAAATCTGCTCTTAGGTTTTTTTTTTCCAGTGGGTTAATTATAGTGGGATTTTTTTTATTTATTTATTTTTTCAAATCAAAAAGTATTTCTTTGTCCTTATGCCTAAATCTTGAAAATTCCCAGGAGAGAAATCTTGGCATTCTGGAGTTTAGGACAGAGTTTTGCAAGACGCCTACTGTGTTTGGCTATTTCCATCTTAATAAGAAGGGCTTTATGTCTACTAAACCACTATTTCTACGTTTTTATGGAATTGGGCAGTGCCCAGTTTCATAAAAAGCCATTGTACCATAGCTGTAGCAGCAGCATTTCTGCAGATCGGCTACGTGAAGCAATCTGTAGTCATTTGTAAAAGAAGTTAAAAATTGAATATAGAAACTTCAGGCAAAATAGCTTTTCTTAGAAGTGAAATGAAACTGCAATTGCTTAGGTTTGTTTGTGATTTACCTGGAGTATTTTTTTTGTTCACAGTCACTTGGGCCTCTCGCAGAATGAGAAGATAAGGGAAAAATTGAATTACTTTAATATTTTCTGAATTACTACTGAAATGCTTTGAAACGGATTTATATTTAGTGTGAATTGTTGCTTTATGTTCAGCCTAGCATCTTGAAGCTTATAGTTTTAAGCTTAAAGTGGTTTTTTTTTTTTTCTCTCAAGGTTATGGTTGTCATTTAATAGTTTCTTGTATTTATAGTCTTCTTATCCGGAATGATGATGACTTAAATGATAACAAAGGAAGGTTTTTGTGATGGTATTTCAGTGCTGGGAAGTGATAGTCAGGTAGAATTTGGTAGCTCAGTAGTCCCTTTGGCACCTGTCACATCTCAGAACTCTTCAGTGCTTAAAAAAATTGAACTCGGTAGCATAGATACCTCTGAATATTGCTAATGTTATAAGGACTGCTGTGTGCTTAACTTCTGGCAGTACTGAATTTATTTTAAACTCGTGTAATTAAATAGTAATTTCTCTTTCAATACTCTCTAAAGATTTCTGGGGTGGTTAGGACTTCCCGATAAAAAGGAGAGGGGTTAATATGAAAAAAACCCCATGATCGTAACACAAGCGATGTTTCTTATTCAGGAGTTTTGTGTTCGCTTTGTAGTGCATAGAAGAACATCAGACTGTGGACAGAAGCTGCTCACGTGTCAACACAGTGGTTTTAAAAATATAAGAAAAATGAGTCAGTTAAGACCAATTTGTTCTTTTGCAGGATTTTTGTACANATGCTTTTATTCTTTAATGCTTTTTCTTATGTTTAAGAAGTGACCCAATTTTTTCACTTATCCCTCTGACAGAACTTGACTTCAGGGGCTTAAAGCAGGATGTTGTTCCTGCTTCGTGTTCCCCTCCTCCCCAGCCGTGACTCTGTGTAATGATCTATCGTGAACACATGCCTGGAAAGCTTTAAATGTTGAAATGTTTTTGATCTGTTTTTATAAATGGTGTTAAGTATAAATGCAACATGTGTGGTACTGAAACACACTCATGAAAGTTTCAGAAAGATTTTGATTCTGCAGCACTGTTTGAATACTGTTCCAAATCCTCTGTGTGAATTCGCGTGCAAATCTGTAGTGAAGTACGGCATCGTATTTTCCTGTACATTCAGAGTGGCCGTATGTAGGATTTGTCAATGTTTTGTTTGTATCGTTACATTAGAAGTTAACTGGTCGTGGTCCTGTTACACCACTGACCAAAGCATGTATCTCGTGGTAAGACTTGAGCAGGAACTGTGCTTTAAAGGAGCTGTGAACTAGGGTGTAAGTCTCTATAACATCACCCACAGCTCAGACATATTCTAGTGTGTTGATTTACTTGCCATCTGCTTTATAGTAAGCGAGATACCTGAGCTCTAAGCAGAAACTGCAAACTCGGGCAGAGTGTGTATGTATCAGAAACCAAATATAAAGATAGTTTACTTTCTTAACTTCATTATATTTTTCCATTGAATTCTATGATTTTTTTTTTTTTTTTTTAAGGATCATAGATAGCTTCAGAATCTTTTAAATGCTGTTTGCTGGAAGAATTTTTGTGAAATAACAGAAAGAAACTCATTTTTCATTGCAACTTTCAGTGTGGCCTTTTTTACTACAAAAGGCTGATATAAAATACCAATTTCTTTTTTTTTTAATTAATTCCAACGTGCAGTTGGTAAAAGACACATTATCACACATAGGTTGATTTTCTCGTTCCACGTCTTGAAATGATATCAGACATACTAGCTATAGCAGTGAGACCTGAGAAAGTTATGTGTATTTTCTGAAATACTCTATAAGGTTGTGGATTTTTGAATGAACTCTCAGTCCTCTGGTCATGACTATTGTTTCAACTTAGGTTAGATGGAATGCATTTTTAAAATCACATATTTTTTCTTGAAATAGGAAAGTATTTTTCTGCATATAACATGGTGTAGCCATGCCAGTGTTTTTAAAGGATCCTGCTGAACTTAAATCGGAGGGATGTAATAAACTTCAGTTACTATGGTGAATTTACTAACTGCATATTTTTATCAACTTAAATATTACTTAATTATTGCAAATTTTGGAGGAGAATCTAATGAAAAGGACAGCTTTTATGTACTGTCAGACGTAATACTTATTTAGACTGGTGTCGATACATTCCTACGTCTTTACATTCATCTGTGCTGTGTGACTTTTGAGGATGCTGCTGTTTACACAGAGATATGTTATGAAAAGTTATTTTAGATTTTCTACATCTAAGCTGAGCTAACATCAAATATGCTGTGGGGTTTTTTTCCCCTCTGTGTGCTTATTGATGCTAATTGATGGAAATAAGCATTAGAAAAAATCTGGAAAAATCAGAGCACCTTTTATATATGTGAAAGGTGTATTTCTTATTGCATGAAATTTACTGCAGGTATATACAAGTAGTTGGCTTAATAGGCCTTTCTTGAGGACAAGTGTGTTATTGCAAGTCTTGCTGATGAAGATAATGATCTTTTCATCTTTGAATTGGCCAGGCAATTTTTTGCTGTCAACTGATGGTCTGTTTGTCTCCGTCTTTTTGAAACAGACTGCTTGGATTCAGTTCTTGTTCCATCGCTGTGATAGCATGTCTAAGTGGGATCACAGAAATGTTGGAAGGAATCTCTGGTGGTCATCTAGCCCAACCAGCCTTTCCAAAGCAGGGTCAGCTGGAGCAAGTTGCTCAGAACTGTCTCCACTTGGTTGTTTTTTTTTTTTTTTTTAATTTCTCCAAGGATAGAGACAACATAAACATCTCTTAGCAACCTGTTGCAGCGGTTACCACCCTCACAGTAAGAAGGATTTTGGGGTTTTTTGGTTTTTTTTGTTTGTTTTATTTTGGTTTTTTTCCTGCCTTACAGAGCCCTGGCATAGGCTGCCCAGGGAGGTTGTGGAGTCTCCTTCTCTGGAGAGATTCAAAACCCGCCTGGACGCGTCCCTGTGCAACCTGCTCTAGGGCAACCTGCTTTAGGAGAGGGGTTGGACTAGATGATCTCCAGAGGGCCCTTCCAACCCCTACCATTCTGTGATTCTATGAAACATCCTGTGTTTCAGTCCATGCCCATTGTGTCACCAGATGGCTCCAGATGGGTTTGGCTTTCCTAACCCTGTTGCTTGGATGATGCCTCTTTACTTCTCCTAGGTCACCTGTCCCTGCTTCCACCTCTTCTATGCTTCCTTTTTATGTTTTTATGCTCATCCAAACAGGCTTCCTGCCTCCTTTGCTTGATTTCCTGTGATAGACGATGCTTGAGCTTGAAGGAGATGATCTGTGAAAATCAGCCAACTCTCCTGAATCCCTCTTATTTCCAGGTCTGTATCCCATTGCATGCCTCTGTAGCCTTGTGTCCTTAAAAAAAGATTGAGAGTGTTGTCCTCGCATTTTGTTTTCTTGTCCCCAATGCATTTTTGGTTTTTCAGTTATAATTGGCAAGTTTAAGCTTTCATTGAAATTTTTTTTGATCACGGATAAGTTTCAGCTTGTTAAATTCATATTGTAAAACTAATGCAGTTTCTCAAGCCTTGGGGATATCTTGGCTGTGTAATTACAGGTTTGTGCTGCAGCTATGCAGACGTGATTATTACCAATAGTATAAATAATTACACCACTTGGCTGGTTTGTGGTAAGGCACTGTCTAGTACCTAGATGAGGAACAGTTAAAATAAAAAATAAAACAGAAAATTGCTGAAATGCTTGTAAGTAATGCTCCTGAGTGGCAGTTTGCTTTTCTATGGTTGTGCAGGTATGATGAGATTTAATTGACAATAAATCCCACAAGGTGAAAACTCCTGTTTTTTGTCCTAGTTACTGGAAAGAAGATAACGTGAAGGGAGCGTTACACAATTTCATCATTAGTTTGGAAGCAGTCCTTTCCCACCCCTTGTAGAAATGCTAATTCATATAAACAAGTGTAAATAAAGGGCAGCTTATGTTACGTTGAAAGTTAGCTCTGATTAAGAACCTACTCAGGAATAGAATCGGTGATTATATGAACTTTAATGCTTTTATTCTTTAATGCTTTTTCTTATGTTTAAGAAGTGACCCAATTTTTTCACTTATCCCTCTGACAGAACTTGACTTCAGGGGCTTAAAGCAGGATGTTGTTCCTGCTTCGTGTTCCCCTCCTCCCCAGCCGTGACTCTGTGTAATGATCTATCGTGAACACATGCCTGGAAAGCTTTAAATGTTGAGGTTTCCTTTGCACTCAGAAAGTTAGAGAATATAGGAAATTAGCAGTAGCTGCAAGTAGGATTAGCACGAGTTAGGAAAGCTGTTGACTGGTGGTATGTAATATATAAGATATCAATTTTCATTTTTGCGTGCTTCTTTAGTAACATTTAAAACTAGATAATTACTATGAGGGGGTAAATGATCTTTTGGAAGACAAGATTTATTTCCATAGGAATCATAAGTTTAGATCACAGTTAGTACTGTACTTACTGGGTAAGCAGGTGATAATCACAGCTGATGGTGGCCAAGAGAGAAATAGCATTCCCAGTGCGAGAGTGCCAGTGATAAACGCAAGCTTAAAATACCTTTCTGATTGAAGTTGGGATTATTGAATATTTGGATTAGAGAAGAAGAGGAGGTTTTCAGAGGGAGAAGGAAAAGAAATGAATCTGTTTAAATACAAGCCCAAAATCTTGGGATGCTAATAAACTGTCACTTGGACCACATAAATTGAGAGAAACCTTTGGAGCAAAGCTAAATAGTGTTTATATGCTTATCTTTCCTTTCGCTTTGATTCCCCTAGATACTTAAATTTCAGCTTTCTTGCCTGTATTTAGTTTCTTCAGGATAAATGGCAAACACTAGTGGATCCTGTTGCTGTAGGTACCTTGATCATGATGATAATGTGTACTAGTGTATGTGAGCAGCGTCTTATGTCGCTGTAAGATATTCAAAGAATATTGGGTGTTTTTCCACTCTGTTGCAGAGTTTACTGTTGAAACTAGCAGTGCAGAAATGTGTGTGAGGAAAATTTCTGATGGCTGGGATTATCCATGCAAGCTTCCTTAGAGACTCAGGGCAGTGGGGAGAATACTTGAATCCAAAAGACCATCAGAAAATATGGCACTATATGTAAAATCAGATCTGAAATCATTATATGATAGCTTAAGGGTAAGACACTTGGTTATCACTTATGAGAGCACAGGTAAGTTAGTGGATGTGTAGCTTCAGTAATTTAGAGTCAGTTTATTTCTGGAATAGTTTCAGTCCCATGGAAAACAGTCTTTTATTCTTTTTCAAGCATTTGCTTTTTCTAAGGAGCCCTGCAGCTGTAGTCCTACCAAGAGCAACAGACGGGCCTTTATTTATGAATTCCTGTAAAGCATTTCATGTGTATTCCTCTCATTGTTACAGAATTTCTCCTTGATAAGGGAATTCCCTCTTCTTCAGAAGAGGGTTTGAGGAAGGGAAACTGAGGTGGAAAACAGTGATTTGCATTTGCAGATAAGCAGGAGGGAAAGACAGCACCTAATAAACTGAAAGTGATGTTCCTCTGGAAATAAGCGTAATAGCAAGTAACCATCTTCTAAATCTTCATTTTTGTGGTGCTATACTATTCAGTGTTTTAAAAGTAAAGTGAAAATCTCAGTTACACATGAATATTTAAATGATATGTGAGCTCTAAAACTTTGGTTTGTGATTTGTCTCCAAAAATGGTACTTTGAAAGAAAGTATTCTAGAGTGGCAGATCACAAGTGCGTGTTGAAGCTTAAAATGTTTTTCTTTGCCCTTAGTGGTGTTTTCTCATCAGCTTTATATATAGTGTTACTTATTTTTGCTGGGAGTTAATTCAATTTAACGTTTGGAGAGAACAGTGCTCTCAGAAATAACAGCTACTTTCTCATGGCTCAGGTTTTTTTTTCATATTTTAAAACTAATTTTAAGATTTTAGACATGTTGATGCCATGTGAGAGGAGACACTGCTGTTTTGCAGGTTCATGTAAGCACAAGTGGAAGGCTAAATGAGGTCAATCGCGTCGACTCGAGTTCCTGCTGTAGTTGGCATAACCCGCTCTACAAGTATGGAGAGTAAGGACAAATAATTTAAGATAGATTACATGTAAATGAGGTTTTATTTTTCAATTTCTCACTTTTAAAACCCGTATTGATACAATGGTGTGCAAACCTATCCCTTACTAGAAGTTTTTTCTACTATCTGGAAGGATCCGTGTGTTTAATATGAAGAAATCTATTTAAGCTCTTTTTTTCGAAAACTGGACTGCAAATACTGTGAGCTGTTGGCATTGGAATTCATTCACTTTGTTTTCTATAACAGTTCTCAGACCCACAAAGTGTCTTGCGCTCAATGCAATGCTCGTTCAGCCTACCTTTAACTCTCGTCCCTACCAGGTTGGTATCAACATTTTGGGCATTTGCAGACTGTGGTGCCGTTGCTCCTCCCTTGCCCCCAGGCTGATGCATAGGATCATGAGCTGAAGGAAAAGTATCAAATTGGTACCTTTTCCAGTCATCGGTATCGCACCACAGTCCTTTTCTGGTGGTCAGATATATGCAACCTCGGTGAGTGGATGTCCTAACCCTAACCCTGTTGTGATGTGCTGACGCATTTTACAGATTTCAATAAGTTTTTTCTTTTTTTTGTTTCTTTCTCCCAATGTATATGGGAAAGAAACTCATCTGTAAACATCCTAGATTTTGAATTTCGAGGTAGCAGATGCACCTGTAATCCTCAAAGGCCATTTTCATACATCTACAGAATTTTGGGTTTCAACACTACAACACACTTAAGAATTCAGCAATTCCTTCGACTCAGATTGATAAGTTACTCGTATCTCAGTTGGGAAATACTGTGTGTCCCACTAGCTAGGGTCGAAATGGGGCTGAATCTGATGTTGCTATCAAATTGGTTTGTCAGATAAAGATATGACTTGATGCTGGTGTTTAGAGAAGTTTGCGTATTTAATAAATGGAAGATTCTGTAGTGTGTTGCAAATAGAGAGTTTGAAAGCATTTAACAAATAGGATTACAGTACAGAAGGGGTTTTGATGCTGTTTTATGAGGTTTGATTAGTTTTGTGTCTACACCTTTAATCATTTTTCCTTTGTATAGCGTACTAGAGTCTTCATTCAAATGGTCAGTAAAGCATTTAGCAAAAGTAATAAATATAAAATGAAAATTTTGTTTGAGGAAAGGAAGGCTCTGTTTTGTGCTCTGATTTAAAAACATTCTTTGGTCATAATGTGTAGTGCAATAATTCAAAACTCACAATGTTTTAGGACATTTGGGAGGAGAACCTTAACCAGGGATGCGGTTTCATTGCCTCAGTATATTTGAGTAGTGGACCGGTGTAAACTGAGACACCCAAATATTTCTTGGAAGTAGATGAAATCCAAATCTGAACTCCAAATTTTACCTGTTTCAATGACAGTACGTATTCCACAAACTTTGAAAATGTATGTAACTCAGCTTTAAAACTTGGCTTCAGTTCTTCCATCATTTGTATCAAAAAATTTGATAAATACAAGGGAAACACTAACTAAAAAGACAAAACATAAGGCCCCTAAACTAAACCAAACAATCCTGTTTGGAAGTACCGCTAAATAGCATAAAATGGTAGTGACCAATTACACAAGAATGGGATAGCGTATCAACTAGCCTATATCAAGAATACCTTGTGAGAAGAATTATGGTTTAATAACAGGTTTTAATCCTACTTTAAAAGATAGGATTAGCAATTGAGGGCTTTATTCCCAGGTCATCCAGACTAAGACTGTTAAACTTTGTACTGGGATCAGACCAAAATTTCATTTAACATCTTACATCTTCAGAACTGGCCAACAGTGGATTTTAAGGAAGCAATATGAGAAAAGGGGAAACACATAGGGGTACTTCCACAGGATGCTTTCCTAACCTCTAGCTATGTGTAGTTCAGTTCCTGAGCTAGAGGTGTCTTTGTTGTTAGTAGCTCTTAATGAATGTTTCTTCCATGAGTTTATCCAGCTGCTCTTTGAACCTATTAAAACTTTTAGTAGTAGCTCGCAGCAAGTCCGTTACTTCTGTGAGTCTGCTCTTCCTCCTTATACAGCATGATTTTTAATGATTATAGAAATTCCCTGATCTTTGGGTAGGAGGAGTGCTTGAAAAAGTTAATGATTTTTTTCTGTTATTTCTGTAAGATAGTCTAATAGCAATAGTTGGTCTGTGTGGTGTGTGATACATAAAGCAACCAGAACTTCGGAGTGGGAGCAAAAAAATTGATTGTTTTATCTTATGTCAGTGGCTGATTAGCTGTGTACAGTACTGGTATATTATGTCACTTTTCTGTGAGGCATAGTATCCTAGCACTGACTCAGCGGTATTAATGCAGGTGAGTGTTTTCTGCACCAGCACTGACTCACGTCCAGCTGGCTTTGAGCAGAGTAAGTGTAAAACTTCCTACCCTTTTTAATGTACACATGACTTTATTTCTCTTTTTACAAAATGGAATGATCATAAACCTCACATTTATTATGCTAAATCTATGGTAATGTACTCTGACACCTATGGATGAAAGTGCTCTGAGAACTACTTGGTCTTTTTAGACCATGTGAAGAAAGTACAGTATGACCATTACACTTGGTCTGCAGGTCGTCTTGTAGATATTTTTAATTATACAAGTCACTTCAGCACGTAAGAGTCATATTTTTGAAAATTAGAGGACACTGACAGTAAGCCAAGAATGAAAGCTTAATACTTGATATTTAGAAGACATTCTGCATACCTTCTTATGTTATAAATTCCCTAAAAATATCTGTAATGCTCTAAAGCTCGATGTTTATTTTCAAAATGCAATTAGCATAAGAAAGTTTACCTTTTGTAACCCTTTCCTTAAACGCCATGTGCATACAAAAAAGTACAGCTGTAACCACAAAGTAAAACCTTTGACCAGTGCCGTGTAAAGTTGTTCAGTGCCTGTCTACTCCCCCAAATGTAACTCAAGATGCTGTCTTATCACCGGTTGGCTTTGTGGAATTTGGCTGAATTTTGAATAAGTTAAGTTAACATTCATCACTTATATGGCACAGAATTTCATTATTTCCTTTTAGAAGGCAGTGAAATGAAGCGATTTTCTAATTGACTGGATTAAAAGTTTAGTATATGCAATAAGCAGAAGCTTTTGGATAAAAGTTTAATTTTTCTCAGCAGAAGTTTCTGCTTGTAATGTGTGAAGTAAGCTAATTTTGTCCAATTTTTGTTTTTAAAGAAGTTAAATAGGGCCTCTTACAAACTTCATCTAGTCATGTAAGCTCTAATCTGTATTTTAAAGATTCTGGAAATAATTTCCTTCTTTTTTCACCTGCCTTGTGTTGGATGGCAGAATTAATAGGGTTTTCATTTTCAGTAGATTATTTAGTATGGAGGCCAGAAAAGCCTTCAAGAAAACCAAATTTGAAATGGATTGTCTTTTAGTAGGAATGGGTACGTAAAAGGCACAACAGAAGACCAACATACTGCAAATTGCATGAGCTTCAGACCTCTGTACTGTTATGAACAATGGGTTTCTAAGCTTTGTACCGTTATAAGCTGTTCCGGATTTTAGTCTTTGTTCTTGGACAGCAGTCATGGTGGTTAAAGTATGTGGTAATAGATGCATGGATCATCATAGTAAATCCCTGCATGTTCTCTGTGCGTGGTCCTTCCCAGTGCTCTGGCGCTGAACCATGGAATTAAGAGCTGGGTGAGGTTGTGATGCCTAAGAGGAGCACCTGGAGTCAAAGACGGATGGATCTCTGCATGGGGCATGGTGCAATGTGATGTGTGCGTTTCACAGAATCACAGAATGGCAGGGGCTGGCAGGGCCCTCTGGAGATCCCTCAGTCCAACCCCCCTGCTAAAGCAGGTGCCCCCAGAGCAGGGGGCGCAGGAACCTCTCTGGTTTGGAGAGACTGAACTCTGGGGTAGGTGTTATGGGTAAATGCTAGGAAGATAGTTAAGAAGGAGAGGAGGAGGAACCTGAAATAGGATAATGTGATGGCAGGTGAGCAATGGGAAAGAAAGATAAAGGGAGTGAAAATATAAAATAGAGTCATGGATAAAGGGAAAGACTGAGCTGTGAGGAATCAATATTGGACCTGTAGGAAGAGATGGGCACTAAATACGGGTGGCACCTGGCAATTCCCTGGTTCGGAACAGAGAGGAATAAACTGATTCCTGAGGCATCCATCTCTGTTAATGAATTTGGAAATAAGATTAGCTTGAGTCTCAGTGTTTCTTTGCTTTGTTTTAAACAGTAGTAGATCCTTCAAGTATCCACAAGGAAAATGTTCAGAGGTAATAAATGGTCTTTCGTTTATACCTGCTACTGCGTTAAATCAAGCGATAGGTGATAATTTCTTGACACTAAAGATGCCAGATTGCTCACAGCCCATGCGTGCAGTAAATGTTTACCTTGAGATTAACATGCATGTTTATTATTTTGAAAAAAGTATGAAAAATTGCATTTTATGAGCTCTGTTAAAAAAAAAAAAAGTGTTGCAAAATGAAGCACTAAAAACTGGGAAGTACTACAATAAAGGTTACATTTGTAACCTAGGTTTCTCTCCTTATGCAAAGAAGAATAAATTGGTGCTAATTACTGCTTCTGTTTTGTGAGGACGCTGCCCTGGAAAGATGCAACAGTTCGTTAGCACTGATTAATGCCATCTCACTTGCTCGCTTACCCAGACATCAGGCCTTTGTTGAAGCCACTTATGCCATCAGTTGTACTGTTGACAAGCTTGATAGGTGGCTTTTCATTCTCAAAGGATTTTGTGAATTACCTTCAAACAGTCGGGTACTGGAATCTTGCTGTATGTAGTACTGCTAGATCCGGCACCTTAAATAAGCGTTGTGCCAAACAGTGAAATGCGCTTGTTCTAATTATCTCATAGCGTGCAAACAGTAAGGATTTATTCTGTTTCTCCAAACTGAAGTTGTGCAAGAAACAAATACGAAGAATAATGATGGAAATAATGATGATACCAAGAATAATGATGGATTTTTTAAAGAAACAATGCTGCTCTTCTTGTATCTGACCATGGGTGCATTTGTCACCTCTCCCGCTGTCTGACATCAGAAAACTACCTTTAGTTCTGGTAAGTCTGCTTCTGCAGATAGATCTGCCGCTGGCCGTTTCACTCTTCCAGTCCCAAATGTTGGAGGTACGGGTTTTGCAAGTTCCTGTTCCAGTTTTGATAATGCTTAGTTGTTTTTCTGTTCTTGTCAATGGACTCTGGGTAGTCATCAAGCACGGCTACAGCAAATTCTTCTAAAGCAGCAGCCTCCTTGCTTTAGAAAGGCAGACTGGTTTGGCAAAGCCTGTCCCAAGTTCTCTGCTAACTGGAATCCATAACCCTAATTGTTTCTGACGGGGGGGGGGTGTGGGGGTGGGGTGGGGGTGGGGCAGGGAAACAGGAAAGAAATAACGGTTGCTAAGTCTTTACCACATCACTGACTAGGGTGCTCTATATCAGGTGAAAAGCGCAAGTCAAGATGCGGAATTGACTTTTATGTAAACTAGGTGCTTGCAGTCCTTCAATACATGATAATATCCTCTGGTGATGTGTTGTTGTCTTGTCATAAATGGTTAATGTTCTTAATACTTGAATGAAAATTCATGATAATGATTATCACTTCTTATCAGACACTCTTTAGAGATGTTTATGGTATGCAGTTATTCTGTAGAGGAGTTGCTACAAGTTTATGCAAGACTTTATTTTAAGCTTGATTGAATTAGTGTTTTAACCGGACATAGTTTATTTGAAAAAATCTGAATAAAAGATCCTTTCTGGCAATGCTTCCCTTTGACGGCTATGTAAAATCTGTTTTGCTAACTCAGGAGGCTTTATTTAGCATAGCTTGATTACGTTTTTCCATTCTTCTTGTACTGGCTGTTAGAGACCATTATATTTTATACATATCAGCGTGTTGGTATTTAAAGGTTTATTCAAAATTTCCATTCTTGGATCATTATCTGAAAAACCGTTGCTGAATTTCACTTATTTACATTTTCCTATTGCTTAAATTTTGGCATTCAATAAAGTCTAAACTAACCTGTAAATGGTCTCCATCAGGATATTTGGAAACCACCCTGTGAGCACTTGTAAGCTTTCTGCTTATTTTGGTAGTTTGAGATAATAAAGAGCGCTACTTCTATTTTTATGATGCTGTTGCATGTTTTGAGGCTGGAATTTATTTTAAGTGGATAATAGTACACCACAGGTTATTAGTTTTTTCCCTTATGGTGCTGATCAGTCAAGTATGCTGGTCAGTTGCTGATGGAAATATCTCTTTGATCAAGTTGTGCATGTGGTGAATTTTAAGACAGAGAAGATATCTCAACATAAGAGATTTTTCTTTCTAAAAACTCCTCCTCCTTAAGACATGGAATGAATCTTGCTGATGAATTATGTGTTACTACTTGTTTTTGAATGCGTAGCTCTCCATGGCAGAAATGGTTTGGAGCAGAAAGTATTATATAGGAGTCAAAAGTTCTAGGGCCAACTCAGGAAGACTGGAGATTGTTTTGATTAAATATTTAATTAAGCAAACACTTCATTTCAGTGATCTGAAATAATAGTTTTTATTTTCAGCATGTTTACCACAAAGTGTAGATGAGTATAAATACCTGGTTTGAGCGAAAGTCATTACTTAATAGTCTTGTTGTGTTGCTTTTTGTAGGCAATGAAATGAGTCAGCATCAGGAGACTTGAAATTACAAGTAAGAAATGAATTATGGAAAATTAGTTTCTGTAAAACATTAGAAACGAAATGCTGGTCATTTTCAATATGTTTGTGCACTTTCATGGCTGTCAGTTAAATACTCATATTCTTTTTCAAGATTTGGAGATCGTTTGTAGCACCTGCATTTCTAGTATTTTTATTGAGGGCATTCTCCTATTAAGGAAAATAAAACATTATTTCATTGTAGCTTAATTCTTTTAACACTTACAAGCATAGAGACAATGCTGACAGAAAAGGCGTGTCTTTACGTAGTTTCTGAGGGACTTGGCCAGTTAAGAAAATTATATGTGATCTATAGTAGCAGATGTGTGTTACTGATGTGTTTTAAAATCTACGGCAGATAATAGAAGGCATTTCCGTGTATTAGAAAAACAATTCTGAAGTAGAAAAATATTTTTAAGTGCTTAAAAGATACATAAAATGCTCTGCTTACCTATAGTTAGTGTAATGTTGTTATAGGAAATGTATGTAGCTGGAAGAGAAAATGACTGTAGTCCTAACTTTCAAATTAGAACTCTAAAAAAAAGTCATGTGTGTATATGCATAATTAAAGTATTGGTAAACTCCACCATTGGTGCATTTTTTTTGTACATGCATAGTACCATCCTTTGGAAACAAATAGTATCCTATATGTAATATAGATGTATTTTGTTCCATAGCACCGTGTAGATCTGTAACAAAATTTGAGTATTTAATTTTTGCTTTAAAATAGCTGAAGAATATGATTATGTATTTTAATGGGGATGTTAAAATGATAAAATGCCAGCTTACTGAAAGGCTGCTCTTTATTCATAGTGTGTATATGATAACATTATCTATGGTAGCTTCTTGCTACTTTTCAGTTTTACCTACTTGCTACTGTCATATAAAAGTTTATATTTAACGTGTTAAGTAGATTTCAACAACACTGGGAAAATAGAGATTGGTATACAATATTGGCCATTAAGAGCTTGGCATCCCGCACAGATGAGGGAAGATAAAACGTGATCAGAGCAGTCAGTGAAATTGTGGTTCTCCAAGAACCTCACTTCTATGTAATGACGGAAATTTAGGTGGAGGAGCAAAAGTGTTTTGGGAAACAGAGGAATATTCCAAGATCTGCAGCGAAAAAGAAAGCATGCGATTTGAAGTGCTAGAAAGCAGCAAAAAGTCAAGTTGAGGAGTGTGGATATTTATAAGTGGAGTTCTTCAAGAATTTACTTTTCTTTCAATGCCTTAGCTGTAATGCCTAGGGGCCACTGCTGATAGCAATTAGGCAGGTAACGAGACATGATTACTCCATGATATTAACAAATCTGCCTGTTTTCCAACTATTTCCATCGACCCATCTGTCTTGTCTTTTATGGCTGTTTCCTATTACAATTTATCTTAAACTTATGTTGTTGACAGCCTTTTGGGCTGTCCATGTATGGTTCGCCTGTTTGCTTGTACTTACGACTGCAGGCACTCAGCCCAGAAGGCCAACCATATCATGGGCTCCATCAAAAGAAGGGTGGCCAGCAGGCCGAAGGAGGGGATTCTGCCCGTCTACTTCGCTCTCCTGAAACTCCACCTGCAGCGCTGCATCCAGTTCTAGGGTCCTCAGCACAGAAGAGGCATGGACCTGTTGGAGCGGGTCCAGAGGAGGGGCATGAAAATGGTCAGAGGGGTGGAACACCTCTGCTATGAGGAGGGGCTGAAAGAGTTTCCACCTGAACATGAGGAAGAACTTCTTTAATGTCAGGGTAACAGAGCACTGGCACAGGATACCGAGGGAGGCTGTGGAGTCTCCTTCTGTGGGGATATTCAAAAGCCGCCTGGATGTGTTCCTGTACACCCTGCTCTAGGCAAACCTGCTTTAGCAGGGGGGTTGAACTAGGTGATCTCCAGGGGTCCCTTCCAACCCCTACCATTCTGTGATTCTCTGAGTTGGGGCTGTTCAGCCTGGAGAAGAGAAGGCTCCAGGGAGACCTTATTGTGACCTTTCAATACTTAGAGAGCTTATAAGACAGGTGAGGACAGACTTTTTAACAGTCTAGCAATAGAACAAGGGGCAATCATTTTAATAGCAGAGGATAAACTTAGGTTGGACGTAAGGAAGACATTTTTTACGATGAGGATGGTGAGGCAAGGGAACAGGTTGCCCACAGAAGTTGTCGAAGCTCCATCATTGGAAGTGTTCAAGGCAGGCTGGATGGGGCTTTGGGCAATATAATCTTGTGAAAAATGTCCCTGCCCATTGCAAAGAGGTTGGACTAGATGATCTTTAAAGGTCCCTTCTGACCCAAACCATTCTGTGGTTCTGTGATTCCTCTAAGTCCTCAGGTTGTTACTGTAGTACAAAAACCAAAATCATACTTAGAGATGCCCTTTCTGGCATCTTGAGTAACAGGTTTTCAAACTTGTGTATTCTACATACAGTACTTCTATCTTTGTAGAGTTATTTCAATGTATTTTGCATAAAGTTGGAATGTATATAATAACTATAGATCTGAACTTCACTTACAATTAAATTTCATGATAACATTTGAATCCTTTCAGTGAAGACTTTGTTGAAAAGCGAGAGATGGTTTGTGTCCCCTCACGTTACTGTCACTTTTTCATGGCTGGCTTTTTCTACTCATGTTTCAGGCTTTTGGATGTTATCAATTAGGGTTTTTTAATAAAACACATTTATAAACTTCTCTTTATTTAAATTGTTAGAGTGTTTTCCTGAATATTTTTTCTGGTTTTGCCAGGCAGCCTGTGTGTGGTCAGAAAGTTTTGAGATTGTTGCAGGAAATACGTTCCTTGCTTCTAAACTTCTCTGTACTTGGGTGGTCATTGAAGGCTAGATACTGTCACTGTGAGCCATGCTGCTCATTTGTACATAGCTTTAGTGTTTAAAATCTCTTCCTGCAGTTAATTGCAGTACGATGACATTTTTCTGGTTTATAAAGGTTTAATTTTCAGGTTTATAAAGTTTTTGACAGTGTGCGCTTGGCTTGCTTAAAATTTATTATGGTGCAGCAAAATTTAACTTAACAAATTATGTTAATAGTGTGTATGGTTTTCATTCATGTTTCTGCAGCATCTCTTCATCAGTCATACATTTCGAGTGATTAGGAAGGTTCATAAAAATATTGCCCTGTTACTTATATAGCAGTAGATCAGATTGGTATTTTAAATCTTTTTTTTTTTTTCCGCCTGTATATCTGTAATCTGAAAACCGAGCTGAAAAGACATGGACTTGTCTACATGCTCTGTTCTCTGCTAGGATGGACGTGGATGGTCTGGGGCACCTTGTTTGTTTGGTGTCTGACTTTCCCACTTTTCAAAGGAGGACAGATAATACTGGCTTTCACAAACACTTTTGAATTTATGGTAGAATATTCTTTATGGGATATAATGTAGGGCTTCCTGTTTAACATCTGTTGACATGTTTTTACATATAAACCTCTTTGGTAAGGTGAGAATCGTCCTTTCCTGGTAGTTTTGAGCCACAGAATAAAATTTGAAAAGGAAAAGTAACATGTCTCTGTATCTCATCATCATTTTGGTGAAGCACTCTGTCTTACAGCTTTTGTATTATTTATTACTATTATCTGTGTAGTCATTTAAAGTAGTTAACTAGTAAAAATTGTCCAAACCAGATGATAAACTTGGCATTTGAATTTTCAGCATGATAAAAATATACATCCCAAAGGATAGTTGAGTTTATCTATATTATTTTCTGTAAGCGGCAATATCTTTCAGAGGTGCTAAGCGTTGATTTTTACTGTTCTCTTCCTGTTCACTGTCAGCATAATGATGTCCCTTGAAGGCTGAGCTCTTCTCACTGACACTCCCTATTGTGACTAGAGCTACAAAGACCTAGTAATTCGAGCTAATTTTTACATTGCACCTTTATAGTCTGTGGCATTCTCAGGAAAAAATAAGACATACCTTGTTTTGGAAATCTTCCTAAGGTGACCGAATAGGCAAAAATCCAGTCACCTATCAAAAAGAAAATAGCTGAGTAAATCTGCCACTCATGGAAAGCATGAAACTCCATATGTAGGGGTTTGCAATTTCTTAGTCTTACTGGATCGTCTGTACGTGAACATGCAAAATAAAAATAAAGTGTATTGTCATGAGTAAATGTTTTTTTGAACCTAAGGCTATTGTGTAGGAGTCTTCATGGATATGGTGAGTCCAGAGTAGCCAGGGGGAAGGAACCAATAAGAGGTTTAGTACTGGAGAAAGAATAAGACAGAAAGAAGGTGTTGAGCAGGAGGAAATGAGTTGCAAGTGTTTGCATGAGCATAGTTACAGTGTGAAAGTTAAGTAAAGAAAATTTGAATTTGAAGGTGAGGGTAAACCACTAGGAAATTTTTTGCTCAAAGGTGAAAATACCTATGATGCCTTGAAGTGATAGCAATGTACAATGGTTTCGTCAGCACTTGGAAAGCTTTGAGGAAGAGAACAAGCCAGAAGAAAAGTTTAAGGAGTTCAAGTGGAAAATGAATTGCATACAGTTTGCTAGTAGGGATAAAGACAAATGGATTTTGGAATATACAAATTGTTACTATGCTCTATTGGAAATGAAGGTAGAGCATTTCAAATTGCAGCTGGCTTTATAGTGGATGTTTATTTGCAATGGCAAGACGCTCCATGGTGCAAGTAAGTAGATTTCCATTGACGGCATTCATAAAGAATGCTTGAGGCAGAAAAATGGAAATTTAAATATATGTGAACTTACGAATTGCATTAATGAAAAATTAACCTCAGTATCAGGGAAAATTTAATCGGTCTGTGTTGATATTTGGACACTGAAATCCACCTACGGCTCAGACAGCAGTTAAGTCCTATAAGCTTTTGAAGACTACCTAGTCTTTTATTTAACTTGCATGGTTTACCACCCCCTGTGGGAATTTAAACTGAATCATGATCAGAGGTCCCTTCCAACTGAAATTATTCTGTAATTGTATTTAGTATGATAGTTTACAGCATACTTAGCTTTACTTCCTCAACATATGCTCAAAAATGCCTGTTCTGGGGAAGTAGGCATCTGTCTTCCATCTGTCTCCTACCTTCAAACATGTTTAAGACAACAGGCACTTGAATTCTGCCCCTATGTTCCAGGTAAAAGTTAAATGTGGTATGGACTGTATTATTAATAGTGCCCATTTTTTTAGAGTGCCCTCATGGCATCTGGGAGGAGTTGTAGGCTGGACTGCAGCCAGCTGGATGGGTCTTGCATCCCAGGGCTTTGCCTTCATCCACAGAATGGGTATCAGGCCCTGAAGAGCCTTAATAGTTGCACTGTGCCTTGATCCTATCGAGCTGGACCAAGGTGCCTCCAGGAACGGAAGTCATAGGTACCAAATTGAGAACCTGACCCTTCATGACATGAACATTTATGGAGAAATTATGGAAAGCTGGTCTTGTGCTACCTGTTCATAGAGCTGTTTTTACCCAACTGTGGTTTAAAGTGAATGTACTTATGTTTGGTAGGAGGTAATTTGGAACCAGGTTGTACCCTTTCCCAACGGAATGCCCTACGCATCTACGGTGTCATGGATTGGGAACAGTATTATCTTACTGGTGTGCAGTCATCAGAGGAAAATTTTTAAAGGAAAAGATAACAGAAATTTAATGAGCAGGTGTGACACTGGAGTATGAGAGACTCCTGTGAAGAATAAAGAGGTTTCTGTAGTTTAATTCTCTATAGAGAATTAATGGCTCCTTGTAAAAGTTACTCTGTTATTGTTAACTCAAATTTCTTCCGAGATGCTACAATTTAAAAATCATTGGGTAGGGTATTTCATAGTCAAACATACTGTAATTTATACTTTTAGTCTAACTTATAATGGCATGTATTTTTCATTTAATTTTAAAGTTTACCTTGTGCATGGTATCTCTTTTATCCCTTTTCTCTTTAAATACATATTTCATTTAGTGTCTACAGATCTTACTTCAGTGCTGACTATGTGAAATCTTACTTGCTATGATTTGAATTGTGGCATCGTAAATTAAAGTACCGAGAGGTTACCAATTTTATTTTCCTGCCTGGGCAATGTACTGCAGAGAAAGTAAAACAAATTTAACAAATATAGAAATTTAAAATGCATAGGTTTCTGTGCTGTTAACATAATTTTTGAATGTGAGTATTGAAGTTGAGACCTTCTCTTCAGTATATTGATGTTGGAAAATGAAGAGTCTGTGTGGTGACTGAATTTCCATTGACACTTTTTTGCCGTTTCTAGCAGTACTCACTTCAAACATTGAACGTTTAGCCCCTGTTATTTCAACTGTTCCTTGAAAATGGCTACTTCAAATCAATATTAAAGCTACGTGTCTCATGCTGGCCTGTCACGTGATAATGTCACTTATTTTCGCTTTTAAAAATCGCTGATCACAGTGGAAAATAACTTTAAATACATTTTTAGCAATTTTATTATATCTATAGCTATTTTTACAGCTTAACTCTCTTAAGAGGTGCAAAAGAAGAAGCTGATCTTTTCAAGTACTGTTTTATTCTATGCTTTCAAGTACTATTTCATTGTTATTCATTTAAATAGTAATGTTTTACTCAGAAATGCTACTGCTGAGCTTCATTCATTTTTCTTTTAAATGCATTTAAATGAGACTTCATAACAAATTATTTTTTTGTCTTATTATAAAAACATGCGTCAAAGATCAACTAGGAGTAGAGTCCATATTGATCCAAATGAAAAAAATATAATAGTTGCAATTATATCTTTGTAGCTCACTGTGGAGAAAAATGTTATTTGGTGATTATTACAAGATAGAAAAGCAACATTGAAGTACTTAGCTTGGCTTTTTAAGATGTTGTTTAACTGTGAATGTATATATTTTTAAAACGTGATAATTTAGAAAATTTTAGGGAAGTGGTTGAAGTTTAAAATTATTGAAAAACATGCTTTCCTTTAGAATAACTTTTTGGAATTTCAGTGTTTCAGCATTTTAGAATTTTCAGTGTTTTAACTTCGTTAAACTTATCTCAGCAGGTACCCATGAAATATTTTTTTTTTAATAAATCAAGCTCAAACATGTGCTGGAACATTTGCCAAGATTATAGTGTAGTAACAGGTACTGCTACTTTAGACATGATGCTAAAATTCTGAGAAGAAATTGTATATAATTTTTATTACAGAAAGAAAATTTTTTTTGGAAAATAATACTTAAGCAGCATATTTTTCATTTTCTAAAAATGTTGTCATGAGGCAGAGATGAAGATTCACTGGTTCTTCTATCGTTTACCGGTTCTCACCCTTGCTGCTCGTGGAAATAGATGCCACCTTAGCTTATTCCTGCAGACGTCCAAGTATTAAATAGTACTGTATGGATACTGTGTGTCAAAACCGGGTTGTTAATTCTGTTCCTTAAATAAGTATATTTATTCTAAATACTGTTTTCTTGGAAATACATGAAACGGAATATATGAGAGCACTATGTTTGGGTATTAGGCTGGTTTTGTTATGGGTTCCGAGAGGCATGATCCCTTCTGTCATGCCAAATGAAACTGGACTGAAGTGACTGCATAAAGTGTACCCCTTTCTTTTGGCATCTGAACATGAGTTTCAAGTGTGTTACGTTGCTTGAAAGTTATACAAAAGGTGGCACGATTGACTGAGATTATAATTAAATTTAGGAAATTAAATTTTATGAAGATTCTGTCTGTGGAAAATCAGAAACAGGATAAACTGATGAAATAATTTTAAAATGTGATTTGTCTGTATGGGCATTTTCCAATCAGAACTTAGTAATGAAAGTTTGTTAGAGTTGTAAGGTTACCGAACTGAGTAAGTACTTGTATAAATTTTTCTAATGAGAAACCGAAGGACTGGAGTGACTTCAGTCTGCTGCCAGCGTTTGGGGGAGTGTCCTTTGGGGAAGCCGAGAAGCGGCACATAAGTATGTATGGAATAGCTGAGGAAGCAGCTCTTTGTTATTTTTAGTTAATTTTAAAATACGATCACCTTGGAAATCAACTTATTTTGGTGCTTTAATTGGATTTTCTTCTGTGTAGGCTAGTAGTATAAACAATATGAAATTGATAATGTTTTAAAAATCAAAGTAAGCATCTCTTATGTAGTGTGAGGAGCCCTAGTAAAAAGCACTGCAGCTATGCATCTTTTAATATTTCTTGGAGTTGTTTTTACACATTTTAATATAATACACTTTAAACGCTATATCCCCCTCTTACTGTAAAATTTTAGATGTGGCTTTTGAAATCATTCTTTTTGATACAGTGCAGAATATCAGAACAGTGGAACTAAATCACAACTTCTTTGAAATCGGAAGGCAATAAAACTGCTTCTTTGACAGCTAAATACCCTTTTCAGGTTTCTGAGAGGCTAGATGTTATGAGTAGGCATTTTTAGGCTGTGCGTGATGAACTCGAATAACTTGCGTAGTAAAGTGTATATGTTGAGGTGTGGGAGGAATAGTTCATTTTCCATTGTAAAGTGCCAGGCAAGTCGAATTCTGAAAGCAGAATGCTATTAGTTACACATAATTTTATAGTAGCCTGAAAAGAAGCAGCATGTTTACGTAATCTGCTTGTGAATATAAGTATATGGTTTTAAGCAATGTCCTTTTCGGAACGAAATAAGAAAGTGTAATCTGTTATAAGTTCAGCCCAAGGCAGCTTGCTAGAAGTTAAATAACGTTGATGTTTTAGTTGGAACTCATGTAGAAGAGGTATTATTTTAAACAAAAATGAAGTCTACAGCTATCTGGTTGTGAATGTCTCTCAATTACAGTGGCGTCCGTGGATCTTGGATCTGAATGAAGATTTGGCTAGAAATTCTCCACATCCTTATTCTGTGTTTTCCTCTGAATAAGAAACAGCATGTGTGAATTACATTTACTATAATCTGCTCCATACAGGAGGATAAAAATTCTGTGAAAAATGATTATGCATGGTTTAAATTATTCTGATTGTAGTGGATAGATTCCTTTTTAGTTTAGCCGAGGTGGAAGTTAAAGATATTTTGAGAAGTAATGCTGAATGGCTAGCATTTTAATATTTAGCTAAACACAAACCTATGAATAAGAAGTAACTCTGCAGTTGCAGACAATCGCATTCCAATGGTGGTGTAACTTCCTGCATTTAACCGAACATGAAACATTATTCAGTGAAAAGGAAAAATACTCTTTTTCCTGACTGTGCTACCCAAGCAATTAGGATGAATTGCTACTACTGTAAAGTGGGGAGTTACTGAATGAGATAATCTGTATTTAAGCTTCCCATAATACAAGCCTACGGAATAAAAACATGTTCTCTTATGCATCAACTTAAAATATTTTTACAGTTGTAGCTACCAAGTTTATAAAGAGGTTTCTCCTATTTGCACAAAAACGGAACGTTTTTGTGTGTTACGGAAATAAATTTCAGTTCAACTACTGAAAGTGCTGCGACGCATAGAGCGTTTTCAGAGGAGTTGCTAGCTCCGAAGATACACCCCGTTCCTCACTTTTCAGTCAAAACAAAGGATTTTTTCCCATTTATGCACATACATAAATACTACCAAACTGAATTGGTATCATCAGGGGAAAAGAGAGCTCAGTGGAAAATTATCTATGTCTAAAATTTTTGAACTATTAGTAGTTTTGTAAAATGCAACAACATGAGTACCTTTCAGTGCAGTACTGTTAGTTAGAATAGAATCAAAGAGTGCAATTAAGACAAAAAATTAACGTTACATATTTAGTGCCTCACTTCCAATTTCTCGTTCTATAGAAGGAAATTCAATCTAGTATTATAATTACAAATGGCATTTACATGTAGAACTGAGAGAAGGGGCTGTCTGCATCTTGTATAGTATAAGTAATATCTATATACACAAAGTTTAGATCAGTTTGATTTTGAAAAAATAGTCATTATGAATAAACTAATGATTGTGTTATAATGTATTTGTAGTTCTTTTTGCCAAAAAAAAAAAAAAATCTGCATTTGTCTTCATTCATATGTAACCGCTTAAGGTAAAGGTAAAATCCAGTTTGTAAGCGTCCAGTTTGGGCTGTTAGCTGAAGAGGGTACCGAAAGAAAAGAAAGTGCTATTTAGCTTCAGGTTCTAATTCATGCAGAAATGTTCCTTCTCAGATGTTACTTTGGAATTAAAGAGGCTAAATTGCAGCTTTGACTGCAATTATCTGTACATCTTGGCTTCTAGATCAATGAAGTCTGTCATGTGTGAGAGACCACTATCTAAGAATTGGAAAATCTCTTGTGAATAAATACTACATAAACTCATGTAAAAGAAATGCAGACAGAAAATATTCATAGTAGCTAAGAAACATAATTTTCGAGGTGCTGTTTTCATGTCTCCCGGCAAATTAAAGAGGTCAAACTCCTGGCAGCTTGTAAAACAGAAACAGCCCATGGCCTCACGTAAAAATGTGGCAAGCTATTGCTTATATTCCACCTTTGCATTTAAACCCAGAACTAACTGCTATTTGTATTTTTAAAAATAAAAGTCTGTTTACTTCGATTAAGCAATCTTGTGAGCTGCAAGTATTTTTGACCCTCCCACACTTGTCCTATGTTGTTTTTTTCTTTTGTCTTTGGTAGAAGCGATGAATCTCATGGACTGCATTTGGACTGTCAGTGGGTTATAATATAATTTACTTTACTGACTGGTTCCTTTCCAGACGTCTGCATGGGTTGAAAACTGGATTATGGTATTTAAGATACAAACTGTCTGCCCTTACTTGTCACAGAAAAATACTTGTCAGTTAAGCCACAAACTCATATGAATAAGACTTTGGTCTTACAGCAACATATTTCTTAACTGATCTTTAAAAATATGAGTCCATAAGCTCTGTTCTGCAAAATTCCTGATTTATATATGGTAAAAGTATTAGTATACTGCTAGGTAAATTATTTTATTTATGGAATTTTAAAAGGGAAATGGGGAAAGGGAAATGGGAGATGTGTTACATACTTCATTATTGAAAGAACAGTTGTAGCATAACTGAGAAGAAATAAGGAATGAGTAAATGTATGAGGGGATTAGTTAAAAGCACAGATTTTAATGTAGGACACATCATTCCTAGTATTTAACCAACACAGATTTTACTTAACGTATACTACATTGAAGTTTTCTTTTTAAAAAAATAGAAGATATTGTGCATACTTTATCTAGGTGTTTCTCTTTTAAGATGTTTCTTGAAAATAGTCAGAAAAAGAACAGTTAAATGACTACATGCCTTGATCACTCTTCTTTCTTTTTCTTTTTTTTTAATGCTGACTTCTACTTGATTAGAACTGTTCTGTACTTTCACATTGTATTAGGCATTTAATGCATCTGTAATTTCTACCACCCCCAAGGAAGCAAAAACCACAACCCAACAGTTTGCTGCCCCTACCAACATTTTAACAAGATATTTATTTGAGAGTATTTCTGCTATTGCATTTATTCTGTGGCTGCGCACTGCTTTCAGAAGGCTTCTCTGCATGATAAAGACACATATAATTAAAAGAATAAGAAAATAAGCCAGACATATGTGAAATATTTCTTGTCTTTCACGTTGGATAGCCCATCATGTTCTTGCTGAACTATGAAATATGTGATTCAGCCTTGCGTAGGGAATTTGTTGTGTTTACTGTTCAGTGATCTGAAAGAGCACTAATTCTCAGAAGAAATAGTATAAATGTGTTCATATAAATAACCCAGCCATGGTGTCAGTGTGGCTCAGAACAGCACCGCTGCGTGTATTAAGATTCCTTTATCTCTTGTAGTTCCTCTGTTTCAGGAGCTTTGCCGCACTTTAACCCTTTGAATTGAATTGGAATTTGTATTTGAATTGAAATCTCATGTATGGAAAGATGTCCTGAAAAGCAGCTGGTTGCACATACTCAATGGAAGGTTTTTAGTTGGGCACTGAAGTGGTCTCGTGGTTGCATCCCTGCCGAGCACGCTTGGGCTCAGGGCTCTGGGGACGTCACAGATGCTTTTTCTGGCAGCTTGGAGAGGCTAGAAGTAACACCGTGTCTTGGTGCCCCAGGACCAGGGAGGGAGATTAAAATGGAGAGCATATTAAAAGAAAGTGAGAGCAGGCATTTGCTCTATGAGGAGTGGGACCACGCTTAAGGAAAACTTTATATTAAGTTGCCGGAGCAAAATAAATTGTTTGCGGCAGAATATACTTCCCTCCATGATGTGGAGGAAGAACTCAGGATTTTGGCTTCACCCTGGATTCTCGTCATTTCTTTGCTGTAAGCAATTATTTGTGAAAACTGGAGAGCGCCTGGAGGGAGTAAGACATGGATTGGTGGGGGCAAGGAGAGCGGCCTTTGCTGGGTGAGAGGAATGAAACCGAGAGTAAAAGCTGGGGACTGGAAAGATAACGCACCAGGGCCCCGTTAGTGGACTCGGACAGAGGCAGGCGTTATTCCAGTTGAAAGGGGAAAAAACATGCATCTCCTCAAGACAAGCAGTCCATCTTAAGACTGGCATTTCACTATTTATGAATGCAGGCTTTTGCAACTCTAAATGCTGCTTAATGCAATTTTTGTGTGTAATTTTATTTGTTTGTGTTGTGGTAGCGCTCAAAGAGCCCAGTCATGATTATGGCTTCTTTATGCAGATAGGAAGACAGACCCTGTTCCAGAGGGTTTGTACCGTAAGTCTTGGCATGTGCCAAATATTACGTGCAAGAGTAGTTCCTTTTTTAAGACAGTGGATGTGCTCGCGTGGCTCAAGTTAAGCAAAGTCATACATCTTAGTAGGGTTTTATCCTCAGGAGCAAGCTGAACTTCCAGCACTTGGAGCTATGCTAGCGAATTCTAATGGGCTTCTCGTTACTTGCTGCTACAGACCTATGTATGTCTTGGAAGGACCAGAGCCCAAATTCGTCTGCATTCGAGTTTTCTAGTGAAGACGACGTTTTTAATTTTTAGGATAGGGTTGTGTTAAAATTGGGAAGTATTTGCCTGCTGCCTGTTGTTAGAATGGTGATGCTATTTCCTTTCATTTCATATGTCAGAACATTGCTAATATTGGCTTGCACGTTCAAGTGCATCAAGTTAAGGAAATAATTTATTATGTAGCAGTTACACCGATGTTCAGCACCAAAGAGCTCTTCAATGCAATGTATAAATTTCATTTATTCAGCTTTTTCAGATTTAACTGCAGTACTGTCCCACTGCATCTCAAGAATCTGCTCAGGAAATTTTGAGAAGTATTCAAGGAAAACTATATAACTTATTTTCCTAAATTGTAAATATTGCTGACAGATACTTACTGTATCCGGAGAAAGGACCAATTTCTGTTCCTGCCTGTTTGGTTTAAGCAGGCATATTTCTAGAAGCCAAATGTCTGACTGTTCTTACAAGAATGAATATTTCTCTTGGTTTTTTCTTTTTTTTTTTTTTCTTAAATTTGTTTAAGGTGATTTGAAGGAAGTAATTGGATTAAATATTTTTCTCCTTTAAAGAAAAAAACCAAAACTTAGTAAGTTCAAAAAAAATTATATTTTCCGTTGAGAAAGCCCACTGGAAAATGGACTGGAAAAGCCAATGGCTTTGCTGTTTGCTCTGTCTCCCCTCTGCCTGTGCTCTCTTCTGTCTCCTCTTGCTTGTGTCTATACTCATTCTCCTACTATATTGGTTCTATACCATATCTCCTCCCCTGCTTCCCAGTAAGAATAAGGCAGACTTAAACTTTCTTTCTGTGATACTCCAACTGGCATTCTACTTAACTCTTCTGCTGTGTTATTTCTTCTAAAGAATATTTTTGTATTTAAGGTTTGATGCTTGCTGCACTCCTCTCAATATTGGTTTGCATGAGGTGTATACATTTTTCCACCCTGCATATCGAGTGTATAATTTATTTAACTCAGCTTGTAGAATGAAACATTTTCTTGTATAAGATTGCAGTACATTATGGTTAGAAGCATCAAATTTTTCTTTCTGTGGGTTCAATGGGCTTAGGTGCGATCTTTTACTGCCTTAAAGATTTATTTTTTTTCATAGCATATTAGGTTGTGGTTTACAAACGTAGTTTACCCTTTAAGCCTATATTAGCAGATGGGCAAACAGCATTGATGCTACATTAATTTTTTTTGTGTGTTTGTGTCTTAGCCCTGAAGACAACCTTCAAGAAAATCATGTATTTAAATATTATCTTTAATGGAAGTGCAAAAGTAGGTACTTAAAGTCTGAATGTGTAGATATTAGTAAACTGGATAGAGTATTTTTTTAAAAAGGAATTAAATGATTCCTTTAAATAAATTTAATCAAACATTTATTAGTGCTCTTTCCTTTATTTGCTCTCTCAAATAATTTTTCCTTTAAAGTCTATGCATAATATTGCAAAATCCTTTTGGGTGGCAGGTGCAGTTAACCACATCACAGGATTTCAGTTCTATATTTACAACAGGAATTTTCCTAGTTAAAATTATACTTCGCAAACAGTTTAAATTTAAAACTAATATTTTTCTTCTAATGAGCAGTTAGGAAACGTTTTCCATCACAAAGCATAATATCCAGCGAAAAATACCTCTGTAACACAAAGTTTCTGAAGCAAAGCAGTTACTGAGTGTCCCCGCTGCTCCTCCCAACCAAGAAAATTGCCAATCCCTACAAGTAATTCTGTAGTAATACAGAGTGATGTGCACATCAGTTTATTGTTAATTAAGAGAAAGTTTTGTATGTTCTTTTAATCTCTATTTCTGGCAGACATAATTTTCATTCTAAATATTAATGATAGGTTTTTAAAAAAATAATGCCAGGCTCTATATATCAGCATTAAAAAAATAAAATAAAAAAATGTAAGGCTTGCTCTATGTAAAAGATCTTCAAGTTATACTAAATAACACACCTGAGTGCCAAATTGTGATTTCTTTTTCAATTGACTTTTGTATTTCATATATTATCCACTAATTGCTATGGTGCATTCTTAAAATAAATCTTAACGTGCATATACAAATATGAAGGAAGTTCAGTCATGCTCAGTTCACACCACGAGGTCTTCAGGCAGTGATTGCCAGCCCAAAGTCGTGACCCGTTCCCATTTCTGCAGCCGAGATCATTTGCAGGCTCACGATACCAATTTCATTGTTATTTCTAGACTCTTGTCTCCTCTTAAGACTTCAACTCCAAGCTTGGGAATTTTTATTTGGGTCAAGTACCAGTGGGAAATTCAGTACAAGAGCACTTTATCCATTTCCAATTTTTTTTAGGGGGAAAAAATAAAATTATCCTGGGACTCTTTCAATCACAGTATGGTCCTGACTGTCAGAAACATGTAGTAGTTCCGATTTAGTAAATTGGAAAGAAAAAACTTACCAAGTCAACAGCAGAAGTGTATCTAAGAGAGTATTTAACATGTGTGGCTTTTATGCCATGTGTTATGGCCTGTCGGACAAATTTTTATTTCATAGTCTGACTGTCTTATCGCCAGTTTGTTTTTTCATATAACATGCATGGCAAAATCATGCGTGTATGTCTGCAATGTGCTCAAGGTTACTAGAAATTGGTTTCTGCAAATACACAAAATATCTACTTAGGCAAAAAATTCAGAATTGTATGGAATTGTTTTAAAGAGTATAAGTATACGCCCATGCCACCTTCAAACTGCATGGTTAGTAAAACTTGTAGTAAGTAACCTCTGTACTAAAAGAAATTCCTTCTAAATTATAAGAAGTTGTATTTATTTTAACTTATCTTTTTAGCTGCAAGGGATCAGAAAAAAAAATCATTTTTCTCTCCATCCTTTATAAAATTTATACACTTTAAAAGGGTTTTTTTTTGTGTGTGTGTATGAACTCATGGATTACTGTATATTTTTTTCAGGACTGTTACATCTCCAAGGTTAGGATTTCTAGTGGTATGCCGTTGATAGGAACAGCCTATTGCTATAGAAACCTCCCCAAACGCTGCTTTCGATCAAAAGGAATATTACCTGTTTCTACTTTTAGTTGCATTTATGTCAGGATAAAATAGTTCACAAATAGCACTCTAAATAGATGTTATTCTTAGTGAGCTCACTTGAATTTGCACACGCCAGGGCTGAAATCTCAGCTTCGTTGACTTTAAACTCTCATCAACTTCCTTGGGATCCGGACTTCTTTCAAGAAGTGTACTTCAGACGAAAAAATATTGACATTTCCTTCAGGTCTTCAGACTTTTGATGTTCATCAAAAGAATGTGATCACATTTGTTAACGTGTCTACTGTTCCCTTTACCTAGAAGATACTTTGCCATTATGTGCTGTGATTCTTGAAGTAAACCCGTGTAAAAATATGATATTATTGGACTAGTTTAGCTTTTAATAGCAGTGTGTACATAAAGCTCTGAATATACTGAAGTATAATGGTGAAGGGTTGGATTATTTTTAAATGACCTGTGAAATTGTGGGAGGGAAAGAATAATTTGTACATCTCACTGATCGTCATTGAAATAATTTTGTCATAAAGTAATGTGCCTTAGAGTATTTGAAACTAAACACACAAATGCAAGAGGATATCTAAGGTGAAAGATGTTTGTGTAATGCTAAACATAACCAAAGAAACTGTGGTTTTAGCAAAGGTACCATGCTCTATTTTATCAAGTGCCAGAAGTTGCATAATGAAAGTCTTTCAGTTAAAAAAAATATAAGTAAAGAAAACACAAAAATGCCACCCAGCTGGTAGAGATCTTCCTAATTTTTACCTGATTGTATTTCTGAAGAAATATGGCAGGGCCCTCGTAAATTTTCAACATGAACTGCATTTTTGTTGCCAATTTCCATATCCTTTTAAAAGTGCTGAACCGTGCATTTGCTATTTATGTTTGCAGTAGACTGAGTACACTTTTACTATTTGTGGTTTCAGAAATTGGAAACAACCAAACAGTGGTGCTATGGTCTAAAAAAATAAATTTTAAACAGCTGTGGGACAGTATTTTTAGAATGGTAGGAGTCCTTCTGGAGACAGACTCGTAACTGTGTCTCTCTGCACAGGAATGTTGCAGAGGGGTTTTTGAGATCGGAATTGTGTTGTCTTCACACCTTCGTCTGTATTGTCTGGGGTCATCAAACTCTGGGAGAAATATTGCTCCTCGGAGGGGTACCTTCACCCTTGTATTTTCGTGCTATCTGCGTGGGGTTTTGAATTAAACAGTTCTTAGATCAGATTCTGTATATCCAGTTCTCTCTAGCTTAACTATTCCTTATAAATGACGTACAAGATAGATAATTAACTAGAGTCTTATTTATAGAGATAATAAAAGGTTGTGGGAGGCCAGAAATCCAGTGTTATAATTCTGGCTTATTTTGGCATGCCAGTTTTATTTGTTTCCTAAAAGCTGTCCTATATAGTAAATAATTTCTCCAGATACAGCAGCATTGAATACTTTAAATAATTTGATTTAAATGTATATGCTTAATTGCTTTGTCATTTCAATGGTGAATGTGGTGCTGCCACAGATGGTACCATACTGTATTTTGGATATATTGCTCTGAAAAGAACTAACAATTCCAAGTTTCCTTTGTTTTTAAAAAAAGAAAAAAAAAATCTTTTGATAATTTTTGTCTCATAACATTTCAGAAACAAGATGCATAACTTTTCTTTTACTCAACCCAAGTAATTAATTAAACGAGTTTAGATTATAAGCCTAGAAAGAGTCCAAGATGATAACATGGTTTAACTCTGTATAAGCTTGTCGTTGTAATGGGGCAGCTCCTTTGTGGAGGCTGATGAATTTGCTAACTAGATCGTAATGTGTACCACCGTTCAATAATTTGATTGCTGCATTTGATTTTAGTAGTAGCCAGTTTTCGGTCTAGGGATTTTGATCTAGGCTTTCATGGATGTTAACTGTAGTCACTTAATATAAATTTAAAATCAAATTAATTCTGATTTACAACAAATTTTAAAATTTCAACTCTTTCTAGAACTCTTATTGCAACTATGTAACCATTCCAAATTTTGCAAAATCTTTCCCCAACGTACAGAAAAAACTCAGTTACGCTTCCGATCTCAGCGATGCTGTTAGAGTTCTGTTCTTGCCGTGGGACTGTGCTGGCTACATGGAGCTCTTTCTGCCCTGACCTGCAGCCTCGTGGGTTATTTACTTGTTTCTTGCAGTCCTGAGTTGCGTGAAGTTGTTGGCTTTTGGATCCAGACTTGCAGCTTTGATTTCATGTGAGCATCCTTGCATTTGGATGCGAGTTTTACTTAAATAATTGATCTAGACACGTGATCTGCTTGTTGTATTTTGGGATCCACCAGTGAACGTTATCTCTAGAAGGTTTTTACGTATTCAAATTTAATCGTACAAATAGGGAGTAGTGATGGTGTTGAAATGGTCGTATGTATGATTACACTCATCAAAGAGTGAAAATAAAGCATACCACTTTCTGAGGTTGTGAATTACCTTACTATAACAAAATACTGTAATTAAAAGAAAATATTTGCCCCTGTAGTTCTAAAAGTTTATGTTAATTTAATATTAGTTTTAAATTCTGACAATGAATGGCACCTTATCTCAGTTCCAAGAAATACAGCGTGTTCAATATATTTGCTGTTGGTCTGAGATGAAAGGATCTGTTGCAATTTTTTATTTTTGTTTTTAATTTTTCAGAATTAGAGGGAGGTGCAGCACATTGCTATGAGAATTAGAGCATTTTGATAAAGTTACTTTTTTGAGAAGTTTCACTGAGTACTTCTTTGGAAAAAACAATTGTAAGTGTCCGTTCAAAAGTGTTTTAACTAGGAACGGATTCTTGTGTTAAGCTGTGAGTATGGTTAGGTAGTCTCACACTGCTATCAGGGTCTCCTTATAACCCACATCACTACTAATCCCTGATAAAATAGTATTTCTTTCTACATCGCCTTCTTCAGGCAGTGCTTGTGATTCTTTGCATCTTCTGCCTATCAAAGAACTCTACTGCCAAAAATAATACTGTAGACATAAATTTGACGGTTTTGTGTTGAATTCACTTTGTCAATGAACCTCCTAACTCCAGCTCATTAAGTCCTTATAATTCTCCCAAAAATATTACAAAATAAAAAATCCCTCAGTATTTAAAGTATTTAAATCCGTCACAAGATTTAGAAACTACTAGATGATGAGTGTATATGTGTATATGTGCATGTATATGTATACAAATACATACGTCTATATTATTGAGATGTTACTGAGAACTTCAGATGGAAAGGTGTTAATACAGTAGAAATAAAACGTAAGGAGTGTTTTTCATTAGAAGATAATATAAATTATTCACAGATGGGAATTAAGTAATAAAAAGACTCCAGAAAACTCTCATGATAGTGATTAATGTAAATAATGGAAAAGTTTTCCATAAAAACGGAAACCATATTTACTATCAAGTAGATATTTGGTGTGCCAGCTTTAGAGCTCTATTTGACAAAACATTTTTGCTGCATGTTCAGGAAGTCGCGTTAATATGACTTTATGACCTTTCAGATGGTCAAATATAAAAATACAAAAAACCAGTTTTGGGGAGATTCTTTTCAGAGCAGCTGTGTTTTGGCTACTGTTGGAATTATGTTAATTTGTACTCAGACTTGTATGCTGAAATCCAGACATTCTTGAATTCTGTGGACCGACAACTAAAGTTGGCTCTTGCGTTAAAAGCATGTCATTTAAACATGGCAATGCTCCTCCCGTGTGAAAAGAATAGTTGTTAATTGATATTTAAAGAAAATAATTCTAACTGGATTTTTCAGTACATCAGAATATGCTGCAGCTTAGACAATTTTAAAAAATTGAATATACTTAGAAGATAAATATAGTAAAAATAACTTTTTTGTTGCGATGGCATTCCTGGGGTTTTATGCTCTATTTGACAAGGTTTAGATGATCTGATTCACTGTGCAAATCTGATTGGTTTATGGCATTGATTGAACAGAAGGTCTTACGCTAACTCAGTAGAAACTCAAGTACTGTTTACATAATATATTGTCTACTCCTAGTTATAATTGCCAATTAGTTACATAGCTGGTATTTAGATTTCTGATACTGAGAATTAGTATTTTAGTAGGATGTGTGTATTTTAGATTAATGTGTGAATATCAGTTATCGTTCAAGGTAATGCCTAGGATAAATGGATTTTATCCCACTGTGTTACATATAAGGCAGAAATTTAGCAGTTTGCCGGATACGTGATTCTGACAGTGACCCTCCTTGAGGACTCAGTGATAAAATTTTTAATGAGCTGTGATTGCCACTGAGATATTATGATCCTATAGTTCAGCTAATCTGCTTTGGTCTGGGTCTGCTTTGAGTTTAAGCACCAAGTGGACCACTGCTTCTCTCTTTGTAAAGATAAGAATTGTTGCAGTGATTGAGAATTGATTATCCCAGTGATGTTCAAACAGTTTTAAACACTGAAACAAAATTTGTCCCAAATCCTGGTCTCTGTCCTAAGGCATCTAGTTAATTGCTTCTTTTTTAGGGAATCCTAAATCTGGATCCAGCAAGTCTTGGTGATCTCAAATCATGGTGGTCTCACCGTGGACCTTGTTTTTGTGTTTCTTCTGTGATTTTATGGTATGATTTATGTGATATTCAACCAGGTAGGGTTCAGAAATGTGTTTATCCTTGGGACAATCTGATGAGTGCTGATCTGTAGGTCTGTTAACCATAATTTTTTAGGGTTTTTTAAGGGCATTGTGTTGGTCCCTATTCACTAAATAGAAACCATTCTAAAAGGCAATAACCTTGTTACCTTTAAATTCAGAAAGGTATTTAACTAACAATTTAGTCTTGCGTCTTAGAAAGGGTCTTCGCTTTAAGGACCTCAGTTAGACCCACCATAGTTTCTTCTGGAAAGGGTGCTGTTTTCTTTGGTCCAGAGGACTTCCTCTTTAAATTTCTGAGCTTTGACCAGTTAAAATGTCTTTGTGTGGTCTGATGCCTGAGGGTTTGGAAAAAAAAAAAAACCCTCACCCTTACTTTTTTCATAGAATTAGCAACTACAGACATTCAGCAACACACAGACACCCATTTCCTATTCCCATCTTTTTAGTTACTTGTACATTTTAGCCAGGTGCTCGGTCATAGATTGGAGTTTTAATACCGTTATTAATAGTGAGCANAAAAAAAAAAAACCCTCACCCTTACTTTTTTCATAGAATTAGCAACTACAGACATCCAGCAACACACAGACACCCATTTCCCATTCCCATCTTTTTAGTCACTTGTACATTTTAGCCAGGTGCTCGGTCATAGATTGGAGTTTTAATACCGTTATTAATAGTGAGCAATTCTTCTTTGCTTAAATCAGTTTCTGGAATGATAACAGCAAAAATGAGAGATGGCTTAAAATACAGTGGTGTTTCCATAGTTATATCAAAGCCGTGTTTTAATGTTTGAAACCAAATTGTAATTTGATTTCTGATTAGACTAGGTGAGATGTGATAGTATCTTCATCAGTTCTAAAAAAACCAAGTGAACCATCCTCCCCGCCCAGCTCTTCCTGTCTCCGAACTTCTCACTGGTGAAAACCCCCAAGCACAACACACGTTTAGGTGGTGGAGTACAGGAGCAGAAATCGTGCTCTTGTGCAGGGGCCTGATCCTGCACTCAGCTGCCCATGTTCGTTAGGCTTCAGAGTTAAAAGAATTAATAATTTATNACTTCTCACTGGTGAAAACCCCCAAGCACAACACACGTTTAGGTGGTGGAGTACAGGAGCAGAAATCGTGCTCTTGTACAGGGGCCTGATCCTGCACTCAGCTGCCCATGTTCGTTAGGCTTCAGATTTAAAAGAATTAATAGTTTATGCACAGAGATGATTAGATAGTGACAAAGGGAAAGACTCTATGGAAGAAGAAAATAGAAGCTTTTTTAAAACCAAGTACCTAGGGTCATGCCAAACTTCACATAAAAAACCTCCTTGAGGTCCAGCATTGGAAACTGTTATGTAGGAGACAAGATGCCATATGGTTGGAGCAGTGGCTTGGGTGTCGAGAGAACGGGCACCCATCTTGTCAGCATTGCTGTTGGTGTTACTCATAATCTTGAGCAAATCTTTCAGCTGTGCTTGTCACAGTTTGCCTGTATCTCTAAAATAACTTTGTATGTATGTGAAAAGCACTAGAAGGCATGTAACACTGATGATGGTTATTACTTACAGATAACATCAAGGTGTGACTAAAGGATAACATTATTTACTTTTATTACTGAGTGTTGAAATTCCCTTTTGAGCAAGATTGTTGTGACTAAGGATTTCTGTTCCAGCATGGTATGTGAAGAAGATGAGTTTACACAGTTACACTGTCTTGCTAATGACAGCTAAAATCATTGGCAAATTTTAACCACGTTTAGCTGAATGATGAACATACCAGAGGTAATAAATTCCTGCCTCATGGACACAATGTATGGGCAGAGAGCAGTTTGGCCCATCAGAAGCTGAGAGGCCAGTGTGCACCCAGCAGCAGAGCGGCACCTGCTTGCTGGTGGATTACGGGTGGCACGCGCTGTTTCTTGCCTAGCTGGCAATAGCTAAGGGGACATGTGACAGGGATGGATGGATAGATGGCTGCCTATGGACCTGAAGTGTCATGGAGTCCACTGTTTGAAATACCAGAGAAATAGAAGCACGAGCAAAAACTTATGCGTTATTTAAAAATTGGGTTTCCTCACTTTCTTGCTTTGCTTCTGAGATTGGTCTCTGTGATGTAAATAACCTTCGTGCTCATCTTTTTTCTGTCTTCAGGATGTTTTGTTGTATTACTACTAACACATTTATTAGAGACAATGAGTTAATCCTTCTGTAATCTAAAATATTGTCCCAGAAGACTAGTTCCACAGAAGTATTGACCATAGAGTAGAGAGTTACATCGTGTGTCTGTGAAAACTGTGGCACGCTGGGGATAGCTTATGCCTGTGTATCACTTACAAGGGCTCATGAGATTGTGCTAAGAACATAGGGTTGATGTTGTAGACCCTGCTTCCCCCTACTAACAAGCCGCATTGCAATGTCAGATCATTCAGCACCATATGAGAACAAAGAGCTGGGATAATTGAGCACTCTAGGACCCTCCCTGTTGGTACAATGAGCCAAGATAAGAAGTAATACGGTACCTCTCTGTCCCGGGATGAGCACCTGGAGTTGGGACAATTAGGCACTCCCTAACTGCCCCTGGAACTCCTGCTGCAATCACAGTGAGTTGAAGTGATTAGGCGCTCCCTGACCATCTCCAGAACTCCTGTTACCCAGGAAATGTACCTAAATCTTCTCCTGCATGGGTCGCAGCCCACGTCTGAGAGGTGCCAAGACTGATTATCTGATAAGAATTGTGGCCACGAAATGGTAACACTGACCAAAGTCAATAATCTTGCGATTCTACAAATAATGGTTCTAAAGCGAGACCCTTTGAGCTCTCCGGGACCACAGCAGGCTGTGACCGTGTATCTCCCTCTGAGCTGGGA
>VZSC01001640.1:0-14400 GCA_013398225.1 Steatornis caripensis | reverse complement strand
AAAATCACTTCTCTCTGCACCGCCCCCCCTGCCATTCACTGTGACAGTTGCACCTAAGCACCGCTCTGACCCAATTCCCTGTCACAATCCCTTCACACAGTAAGTAATAGAGTGAATCTTGCCATCGAATTCTGTAAAGTCGCACCTTTTTACAAACTCATATTAAAAATCACCTCATATCTGTGGTGGTGATTCTTTGAGCGACTGTTAAACCTTAACCACTCTCCCCCGCGACAGTTGCACTTGGCAAAATGCAAATATTGCACATCGTTCAACAAAGCATGTCTTGCTGAGGGTCTCCTACGAGAAGATCTCCTCTCTGGCAACAGATACTGTGTCTGCAAGGGCTGGGTGCCAGAGCTGACAAGCTGGGGATCTCTTTCCTCTGTTTTGTTGCAGTGATGGTTTTAACTGGAACATTATTTGGGATGGAAAAAAAAAATAAGAAATGGTTACATAGCAGTAATGTAAAAGGAGTCTTAAGAATTTTTTGTGATTTTATACTGAATTTGGTTTTTTTACTATCCCTTAATAGCCTTAATGATTAGTCACAATTGTGGCCTATTTCCAAAACTTTGATTGAAATAAATTAGGTGACTTAAGTGATCAGTGAGTACTTATAGAGATTGATTTAAGTGAAGCAGGATTTGTAGGGAGAGGTGATTTATTACATAAACTGAGACAGCTGGTTACAAGTGAGAAGCTTTTGAGTGCTTACGCTCTTTTTCAGGACTTCTGCATGCTGTTCTCTGGGTGGTGATACATGATGAGCGATGCAGGTTATGAGCTGGGGATCAAGATCTCCTTGAAGAACTGTTCTGGGTTTGTTATCAGTCAGGGATCAGGCATGTGAGCAAGGGGTTTCTCTCCATCTTTTCTCCATTTCCCACTCCAAAGATGTTGATGCTCTGATGCTTTTCATTCTTCCTAGCTGCAGCAAGCCTTACAGATGTGCATCTACAACATGAACTTCTAAAAATGAAGTGCTACTGTAAGCAATTATGAAAAATTTCTCCAAATCTACATCTTTGAACTTCTAAATCTCACGGGCTCTTCCGGGTAGTCAGCAGTTTATAGAGCTGAGTCTCATGCACTGCTCTGGCTGTGGTTGCATGCCTGTAACAGCTCACTAGCACTTTCTTTATGACCCTCCCCTAAGACCGTAGTTTTACTTCCTACTGTGCCACTGTTGCCATTTGTGCTACTTTCACTGCTCCGCATGAGTTGCTTTTACAGCAATGATGTGCTGCGGATACAGAGTGGAACGGAAATAGGCAGTGCATAAGACCTATAGCAAAGTTATTTGTTACCACCCTTGTAGCAATCCAAATCAATAAGGATGGTCGTGGATAGCTGGGAAATTGTATATTTTGACAAATATGGGCTATTCAATTAGGACAAGTCCTCTGAAGCAATAGTTTATTTTCTATTTTTTTTTTTCTGGTTATACCTTTACTCTTCTGAAAATGATGGCAATTATTTAACTAATACCTCCTAGTAGCTGGGAGATTTTAGGAAGATACCCTTCAAAACTTGAATCGTTGGAAGTCTTGCAATAACTTCTGAAATAATCCGTTGAATTACTCGCTTCACTGCACTGAAATCAGCAGCCTTAACAGCTGTTACTTTAAAATACATCAACACAGAGGAAGAAAAGGGAGATTAGCTCTAACCTCTGGGCAGTTAACAGTTTTGAGCTTTGTAAAGATTTTCCTGCTCAGGTAAACTTTAGTACAAAAGCATTGCCACTTAAAATTTGGAATGGTCACTCACTGCTGGAGATGCACAGATTCATTTTTAGGCAAGCACTGTTATCATCGAGAGTATAAGCAGCAGGTCCCTATAAGTGTAGGTTTGGTTTGGATGTTGACACGGTTCTCTATGGAACAGTTTACTTAGACAATAAAGTGTCGCTTTAAACAATTTTAAATACATTTGAGCAAATCTCAACAATATACTGTGAGATAAAAATGGACAGGGATGATGGATCTAAAACTGAGGTAATGACTGGAAATGTCAATTTAAAAAAAAAATGAACTCTTGAAGCTGGTAAAGACAAAGTATTTTTGAGGTATGCCAAAATACGATCTTTGTAGTAAATCAGACCTTTGATGTACCTCCTGAACATCATTGCTAACCATTATGATTTATTTTTATTTCCTCTGTTTACAAAAAGGTACATTGATTATTGATTGTTTCCAGGACCTTAATGGCTCTCTGTGTACTATAGAATAGTATCTTCATCAGAAAAGGAAATTGAATTCTGACTTTCAGTCACCCTTTTTATTGCTGTTCATGTGAAAACTTTTCTAGCAAGGGTGCTCAAGTCTTGCAAGTCGTATAGAACCTCACGCTCTTTGTTGAACCTGTGATACTGAAGTCTTCACTAAGCAGTACTAGAAACTTTGCAATTAAGGAGTTTATAAGATGCAACTGTGTTGAAAAGGTTAAATTCCTCTGTGTCACTCTGCTGGTGTGCTTCTCTATGAGTAAGTAGTAAAATGTGGGCAGTTTTATTGCTAGATGTCAGTCAAGCTATTGAGATAGACTTATGAGCTAGTCTGTTCCCTTGATAAATTTTCCATCGCAAACTCCGATTCAGTCCCAACCTTGTATTTGCTGTGGACTCAAATTTCTGGAAGTCTCTCCTGAAAATGTCCTCTCCACCTGAGAGATTCTGTGGACCTAGGCCCTGTTCTTTGCTTGAAACAAAACTCCCACTCTTCTGTCTTGAAGTTTTGCTGAAAATAGGAGTGTAAAGAAGGCCGTTAAAAATCTTGTTGGTCTGAATGCATGGTGTATGTTTGGCAAAGGAAAAATGTTTTCAAAATTGGAGATTACTTGCAATTGAATTTGTTTTCCTCTTTATTAAGGGATCTTGAAAAAGTAATTTCATTTGCTTTCACAGTACTTTTCCTACACTTCAGTGAAGATAATGATTGCTCACCTTTAATAAGTGATTTCCTAATTTACAAAACATGATTGAAATGTTAGATTTAATCATTACTATTTCCTACTCTTAGGAAAAGAAAAGAGGAGGAGGAGGAAAGAGAAATTATGTGAAGGGCATACCTTTCTAGTAAAATGCAGTGGTTGCCAAGACTTGTGATCTTTTTTTAAAATAAACTTCCTCCATATTGCCAAATACAGTGCGTAAAAATATGAATTGTAGCATTGTTTACAAACTGTAGGAAGCAATCATAAGCTGTTTTGGTTGAATTAATTTTGAAAGTTCCATACAGTGTACTTTCACCTTTGGCAGTTTGTGGAAACTAAGCAATTAAATGAAAGATTGGGATTTATAATTAAGACACGTGTCTGCCCTTGGTTTTCTGCAGTGGCATTTCCATAACCTCTGTGTTGAAACCAAATTAATTATTTTATCAGTAGTTGGCTTTATCTTTTTCAGATGCTGTTCCTCTCCGTTGACTTCTAAGAAATGCTAAAATCCCCTCTTCCCCAGGGAAAAAAAACAAAACACAACACAGACCCAAAGAGCTGTTCATTACTGAAGCTAAATTACAGGCAACAGGAAAACCCACCATAATTCACTTACATATGCAAAAAGTTTTGTTTTCACCACCTAAAATAATATTTTTAGTTTCCAGTTCTGCTATGCTCTGCAAAAACTCACCGATGTTGTTCTCATCCATTTTTATAGAAATGCTTTACGTGAGGACTTCTGTTTCTAGAAATCTGAGTTGAGAGTAAATTGAAAGTGCATACTTGGATGCGGGAGTTTGCTATCCTTTTTTTTCTTTTTTTTTCCTTGCCTTAGAACATATAGCTATGCTACAAATGTAAAATGAATTAAATCATAAGTATGCGAAGAACTGAGTTTATGCTAACTAGGTCATTCCTGGTAAGGGAACCAAAACTTAGCACCAGGGTAATTAAGATGGATGTCATAATTTTCTTTTTATTTACATTGAATCTTAATATTGAGAAAAATCTGATGGACTTCAAGGGGAAAAGATGGGGTTTGAGGGAAAAATTAATAAATAGTCAGTTGATTAAAATGAAGTCTAAACTTTTATGAAAGCACCTTAACCGAAGGAACCAAAGGAAATTTTTTGTTTTATGTTACTGATGTAGGGTGTTTAGAGGCTACAGATAGTAATAGAAGAGTTGGAGGATACAAAATCATCTGCATATAAAAGTTGAATCTGCATTGTGACTTTTGTCTCTGGATTCAAGCTTAATTCTGCACTTAACAGAGAAAGAAAGGGGCTTAAGCAGTTGGATTCAGTGTCCTTGCTTAAAAATACGTATCTCTATTTGAAACCTGGGATGTGGTTCCACAGGGCTGTGCCGTTGGCTCTGTGCTGGTTTCCATCACTTTCCTGCCTAATTACTTAGATTTCAAATGCAGCGCTTCGATTTCAAATGGAGTTCAGGTAGTGTATGCACTACAAAACCTCAGCCAGGAATTTGGGATTTGTTTTGTTTTGCATTCCGAAGTGTAAGGAAGAAGGAGATGGTATATATTACGTTGTCATAATGCTGTCAAGAGGTGTAGATGCATGTATTTATACATGGCAGATGTAAGATTAACCCAGCTCATGTTCCTGATGACCATCACTTAGGAAAAAACCCCGCGATACTCATTTTGTTCTTCAGCTGCAGACCCTATGTTCAGTTGTGAGTAAGCAAGATCTTATGGAGTTTTTAGCTTGCCAATGTAAAAGACACAAATTCTGGCCCTTGTCAGAGAATCGTGTTTGAGGAGTGGGGTGAAGTTTTATAGTCTCTGGATTTATTTGTGCAAAAAGTTCGGAAAAAAAAGAGTCGATTAACATGTAAATTTGCAGTGGATGAGTTGGCCAGCATTGTCCTTCTGTGAGGACATTCTTCCTGGGTGGGCCAAGGGAATTAATGTTGAGTGATAATGGACTAGAAGTTTCCCTATGGTTTATCCCTCTGCAGTGTCTCCTAAAAGACAAGTGAAAAACCTAGCAGGAGGCTATATTGAAAAGGACCAAGTATGTTAAGTAACGCAGTTGCATGGTGACGTTGCACAAGCTAGATCCAGGATTTGGCTGAGATGCAGGTTTTAGAAGGGTGAGGAATCTTTGTGCTACTAATCTTTGTGGTTTCGTTAAAGTAATGGTTCAATGAGTTTATAGTCTTGTAATTACTTTATCCAGGTTAAATTATCCATCAGCGTTTTTTTGAAGAAAAAAATTATCCGTCAGCATTTTAAAAAATTAGTTCCTTCATATGACCCTGAAGACTTCTCAACATTTATGAATGTATAACAGGCTAAGTCCAAAATAAGCATCATTGAGGTTACCTCTATGAAAAAAGAGATTAGACATTGATTGGACACTTGTGTACCCCAAAGGGTGGTGAGAAGAGCAGGATTTGCCTGGGGGAAGCTGCAAGCAGAGGATGACTAGAAATGAACAGCAACAACAACTTCTCTAGCTGTTTTATTTCAGACAAACCCCTCCAAATATGAAATACGTATAATTTCAGAGAGATTTTGTTCTGAATTTGGACTAATGAAATTTGTCTGTGTGTTTCCAGGTGATTTTTTTTCTCATTAGAATATAAAGATACATACCGCTTCACTGTGACTGAAGCGTGTAAGGAAGGATTAACAGACACTTAACAAATGCTGGTATATATTTGAAATGTGATGTGTAACCATCAATATAGTTACTAAACACAAGCATTGAGAAGCTAAGCAAATGGCTTAGTGGAAAGGAAGTTTGGAAAACTGGATTAGCTCAAAAATAATAATAGCAAAAAACCCCTCTCTAATAAGATTTATTAATTTCCCTTCTAACGGGACTCTACAAGTTATTATTAACCCCCCCCCAACAACTCAAAATCCTCATCTTTATTTAGATTTAGCTAAAATATTTTTAGCATGTCACATTTTAAGAGTTTTTTAAAGTGCAATTTAAAAAAAATATTTCAACAAATATTTGCAATTCCTATTAAGTTCTGATTTTCAAGCTCAAATTAATGCGCTCCAAAACCTTCATTTTAGAGATGAAATGTCCAAGCCTAATTTTTAAAAATTGGGCTGGATAGAAAGTGAGAGATAGAATCCATAGTGTGTACTTCTGCCAAGCGGAAGTCTTATTCTTGTACGTTTTTATAGCTTCGCTGAAAGTAAATATAAAGATAAAGGACCTGTGTAGGCTAAGTAAGAAAGGTACTTGATAACATGAAATAAATAAATGCATTCAATTGTTATTTGCACTCTCATCCAAAGGGTCTGAAGTAAAATAAAATTCAACCTCTCTTTGGTTTCCTGAATGGTTTTGAATCTGATTCTTTGACTTTACAACAAAGCGTAACGCTTTGCTGTGTTTTGTTTTCACAAGAAAGTTAACAAAACACTATATATTTCTCAATAAAATGTGTGAAAGCCGACAGAATTTGCCACCATAAAAACTATTTTTGGCAACTTTGGTTTATAGCCTTTGAAGTAAGAAGTAATAACATTTTTTTTTGCAAAAGTTCTTCAATCAAGCCAATTAAAAGCAGATTCCTTACTACATGTTTGCCTGTGCCTTACAGACTGAAGGAGGATATAATGCTGTGTTTATATCAGTGATTTTAAATTTTCGTGTCTTGTCAGCAGCAAGCCAGTAAATCCCGAAGTTCAGGAACAGTCAAAAACCAAGCCGCATTAGCAGCAGACACTTTTATTTTTCCAGAAGAGAAGATAATGTCGTGTCATTTTTCAAGCTAGGTGTGAAGCGTAATTTATAATCCTGCGTTAGAGCTCCTAATTGTGTATTTTGCTGATGGATGAAACGATGGGAGGAGATTTAATTGATGCTTCCTCTTTTAAATAGCCTCTTGCTCTTCATGTGCGTGCACACTCAAAGCTGTCTTGTTCCATGGCTGTGAGAGCAAGGTTGCATGAAGAGAATAAAAGATGAGTGTCACTGAGTCTTAGGAACATGTATATTCAGAAGTCAGATGATGAAGTGGTCATTCGCCTTCATTAAAGCTATACTGAAGGTGAATCTCGTGCTTTACCCACTTTGACAGTCCCCTTTTTTGAAACGCGATGATAAGGGTTAGGGAAAGAGCTACTAGTTTTTTTGCATTACCTTTGTTGCAGGAAAGGTCAGGAAGGATTTAGTAATTTTGTTATTTAAAAGCACTATACAAATTTTGAGCATGTCCACCTGACATTGGTAAATTTAAAGCACTTTGTCATCCTGTGTGAAGAGTTAGCCCAGGTGCCTGCTGGCCTGTGGCTTAGGATGTGGGTTTCTTTGGGCTGGCTGCGTCCAGAGGCAGGGGAAGCAGGCAGGGTATGCAAAATGGGCAGTGGTTTGGAGCTGCCTGTAGTTGCACTGCGATCTTGCATACATTTTGGATGTGTGAGCTCGGCGGCTTGTCCTCTTGTGACATGACAATTCAACGTTTTCAGACTCTGTGTCAGTGATATTAGTGGCCGAAAATGAATTCCCCTGAGCAGGTTATAAGAGAAAGTGTGAAGTCTTGGTCTTGAAGCATTTCAAAAGGCCTTTCATAAGATTTTTGTCTTATGGGTACAAACTTCTTATTAATGGTTTGATGTGCTTTTTATTTTCTTTAACATATGAGTAATTGTCTCTCAACAGTCTCATACTAATTGTTTATTCAGTAGTAACTGTTATATTATAAATCAAATATGCTTGTTAAACATCTTCAGGCAGCTTCGCTGAAAATTTTAGTGAAATTTTTAGTGAAATTTTTCCAGAATATAGGACATGATAGGGCAAAATTTTTGGTAGGTATCGAGTCGCTTGCCATTTCAGCAGTTTGATAATTGATGGCAGTTTTATTCCGGTTACTCTATGCCTGAGTGGTTACTCTTTACGTAAGTGTTTTGAAGTGAAAGAATTTAAATGTAGTAAAGAAAAGGCTGCTCTTTGTCCTGTCCTTGGATGTAAATCCCTTAATGATCATAAAAAGTTTTCGAGCATTTGTAGTGGCATTTTCGTGGTTTTTTCACCGTATGCCATGCAATTGGTTTCTGTGGACTAAGTACTGATGAAAATGATTTAATTTCTGAATGTTGTTAAAGGTGAAAAGTGAAGAGTCTTGAAATATGAAAGGAGGAGGAAAAAAAAAGAAAAAGATTGGTTTCACTTTACCTGAAAGTTGGTATTTGAAAAGTTTCGCCATTGGAGGCAATGTGAGGACTGCTGTCTGATTGATCGCCTTCTGAGAACGACGGCCGAGTCCCAGCATTGCAAGGGGGTATTTTGGTGACGGGATTGCAGCCTGTAGCGCTGGCTGGGACACAAAGGGCTTTCCAGAGACATTTCCCCCTTCCTCTTCCAAGCTACAAATTTTCTGCTGCCTTTCCTGAGAGTGCGGCACAGCCTCTGTTGTTTTATGCTTAGCTGTATCATTACCTGAAAATCTTGTTAAAACTCACTTAGTTTAGCGACGATAATTCTGCAAGTGAACAGATGTGACTCCACATGGCTTTTCCTTTGTGAACGTTGTGTTGTAAATCGAAACAAACATTGGAATACTCTTCGGAGTCTTTGGAAAGCTGAGAGGGACAGGGAGTTTCCTATGCTGAGTAAGGACCAAGCACACACAAATTATCGTCAGGGTATTTTTGCTTAGTGTGTTCTTCATTGGGAACTTTTAAGAGAGATTTCACCGGAATTTTAACGTCTCCCCTGAATCTTATTTGCTGTAAAGCTTGTATAATGGTGCCTGTTCCTCCCTGGTACTGCACCAGAGCTCAGGCCTGTGGGTTGTCAGTGTGTTTCCTGGGGTGAAGTGCTTATAGGCATTTACACTCTGTATTGAATATCTGTTCTTCTTGGCTTTGGTCAACAAGTTAGGATAGTTCTTTTACGACGTTCTGCAGTGCCAGGCATAGGAACAAGGTGCTCATGTATTATAAACTTCAAATGATACAGTATTTTGTGCCAAGACTTACTCTGCTAGGACTTGTTGGTTTCTAATTTGAAGCTTTTCAACTCTAGCACATGAAAGCCTCCCAGATATTCTAAACACCCCGAATCTCTGCAGAGATGCTAATGAAACAGTAGTAAAGAGATTAAAGGCCTTTCGAGTGTACAAGCTGGATGAAAACCAAATCAAGAGAGGAACTAAACAGTCCCCTTGTATCCTCATCTAACCTGATTTCTTTTTCCTGGTTATAAAGGTCTTTGTGATACTCAGAGTTCGTGCTTGCGTCCCTCCTGTTAAGCACGAGAAAACACAACAGTAATTACAAAAGTTCATTAATTGAGACATTTTTTTCTCTTCTCCTGTATTCAGTTTAGTAAAGTATATTTTTAGCAGTTTGTCTAATGACAACGTCTGCAATTCCACATCTTCTGTATTTTAAAAGCGTTTGGCAATAGGTTAATCCCACTATTCTAATTTCTCTGTATATGAACATCTAACACCTAGCAATGACCACGACAAGTTAATTCATTTTTAAATATCTCTTCATTTAACTTGTACTGGTAGTCATGTTATTTGAAACATGAATTGGCATGTTTTCAAAAGTAATGTATTTTTCCAGTTGTAGAAAGTCATCCATCTTAGGTTGCAAGCACTAAGATCAGTTGCCTCTTAAGTGGCATACTTAAGGGATACTGTCAATGTTTAGAATAGCTGATGCAATTTAGGAAAGGGAACTCAAAACTATAAGACGACTGTATTTGGAAGAAACACGAAGCACAGGAAGAATTTGATAGAATTATTTCCACGCCAGCTAAAACCCAGCATAATCAGCCTCATTATTTACCAGAAGCAGAATCTGAAATGATTTTTTTTTCTTCTAAACTTATTTATGAAAACCCGTAACTGATCGTTCAAAACATTCTTTTACTGCATCCAAAATTGCACGAAAATTTTATGGATTCCCCACATTCAACAGGATGATCCATGCCAATCTTTTCTTTGGCTTTTCAGTCCTTACTTGTGTTAATGTTCCGTTAACTGGAATACAGTAATGTGACAGAAATATAGGGATGTGAATGTATGTTAATTGTGCTTGCACGGTATTCATTCTCGCAGCAATATTCTTGAAAAGGCATCTGAAATCATTTAGCCCTATTTCCTACGTAGTGTTTTTCCAAGCAAAGTACCTCTGTTTATTTCATTATACAAAGAAATTCAGAATTAAGATCACATGTAAGGACAGCAAAGACAAGATGTTTAACTTGCCTTGCTTATGGCTTTTGAAGAAATGATGAAAAAATTATTTCCGTAAAACTTAGGATAAAGTAGAGTGTGTTGTTTCAAGCTTGAGTAACTATTGTTAAAAATGAAATGACAACATATATTTTATGTCACTCATTGTTACATGATTCTTTTTCAAGATAAGATAGTTTCCAGTGGTTTAGAACAAAGAGCTTTATATTTTCAGAAGCATTATATGCTAATTGCCTATGCAGTTTGTGATGATACTTTGGTAAGTAGAAGTAACATCCAGAGTCAATTTGAAATCTAAAACATGTATGAGACCTCAGTCGTGCCATCAGGATTCTACTGGTTATAGACATCTGTGATGTATTAAGTGTATTATTTTTCATTAGTGTACATGAAAAGATCAGTATTGGTGCTATCGTCTATGTGACAACTTAGGTGTCCATCGTGCGTTATGCGATGTTTGTCATTCATATTGGTTAAAATGGCTGTCAAAATGCAAATGCTTAAAAACCCTGTAGCATTAATTAGGTCATGTTATTTGAAATATTTAATTGAAGTATTTAATGTTTTAACATGCTCTTAGTTTTTGGGTGCTTGTTTGGTTTTTGGCTTTTATCGGTCAAGTGTAGTAGCTCAAATTATAACTATCAGACTAATTAGGTGAGATTTATTTTCAATCAAAAGTAATGGTAGGCACAGTAGCAGATCTTAATCATTTGGTGGGTGGACTCACGTGAACTGCCTGTGTTTTAATCTAAATATTCCCGTCTGCCTTTTGGGAATGCAGGGGTGTTGTGAAAACAGTGGCAGGAATCATTCCAAATCATACATAGTTTCTTTTATTGTCTCACTGTGTACTTTGTGAAATAAAATGTCAAAAGGTGCTTGGTCACTGTTAACATGGAAAGCTAAGATCTGTAATCTCCCAGAAAAGTTGATCAAAAGCAGCGTCCAGTTCACGTACTGTAGGAGTCTGAAATCCTGTTGTAGTTTGTGCAGCCTAGAAATGTAGTCATAGCACCGTTGCACTGATCCTGCGTTTGGTCAACAGAGCCACTGTCTGGATTCCAGTGACTATATCGACTAAATCTCTTGATGATTTTAGGAGCATTCAATCCCACGTGCATGGTAGAAACTGCAAAATGGAATGAGGTAAATTAATACTAAAACCAAATCATCTTTTTAACAAGGAGGTAGTGAATGGAATAGTTCAACAGAGGGAAGCAGTGCTGGGTTCTTCATCTGCCTAATCTTTGTGGTCAAGTATGAATAAGTCTTTAAAAAGTGAAGCTCAAGAAAATGGCACCTGCGACTATGAGTTGACACACTTCCATTAGCCTGTGAAACTTTTCCCTTTACCAGCTAGGGATGAGCCTGATTTTCAGGAAAGCTTTTTAGTTTTTCTCTTATCAGTTACCTTAGAAGGGGGAAGGGTGAGTATGAAGGCCGCGAATCTATGGTGTGGTTTTTGGGTCTCAGAGGAAAGGATTTGCAAGAGTCCCATTTGTATTCGTACTAGTGAGCCATTTTGTTTCCAGGATTCTTGTGGAAAGCCTCTTGTGTGCCGTGGTCACCAAAAGGTTTCCAGCTGGTCTCATGCAGCCAAGTTCTCTTGTGTATTTACAAGACGAGCTAGAGCGCAGTTAAAGTTGATTTGGAAGTAGTGCCTTTTTCGTTCCCCTCTCCTGGGATTATTGGTAACAGGTTGGAGAACGCTCATCTTCAAGCATTTTTTCAATTTTGTTTGTGGGGATTTTTTGAGTTGAGGATTCTATTCTAACAAATATGGATACATTTAACAGAGTTGTTATTCTCAGTCTTCAAAAAGGGTTGACGTGAACTTTATTTCATCTTCTGAAAAAGCAGATGAATTAATAATCTTTGAGCCCTTCCTCTGATTTGGTTCCTCTTGGACAAAAGTATTACTGAAAAATTTAGGAAGTGCCATCGATTTTTAGCTATTTTTCTGTTCCAATACATATAGATTAGTGGTTGATCTGCGGTTATCCTACAAGTTCTTCACTAGTAATACTTTGGCAACTTTGCCGTTGGTCCTCTTAAGGGAACTATGAACAGAGATAGTTCTTGTTAGAGTCCGAGGCCAGCCAACGCAGGATCCCAGTCCTCTGTCTGAGGAATTGTGGTCATCTTGACTTGTACCCAAAACCTATTTTTATCTTTAAGTGCGTCAGGGAATTGAAAGCAACAATAGCGGGAACCAAGAGTCAAAACAGGAAAAACAGGCAGAAATTATGTCAACAAGAGGATAGCAATAACCTTGCTAGTACCGTACAAATTAATGATATCAAACCATGGAAAGGTTTGAGAGTTACAAGAAAACACTCCTCCATATGGAGACTGCATTCAGATATTGATATTCATATAAATCTATTAGGTGGTTTCAATGTAAGCCTCACTGGAAATATACTTGTATGTCATAAAACCACAGCATTTTACAGTATTCTGTCTTTGACAAGCTCACAGAAGAATTATATTTTCAGTGCTGAATGTGGAAGATTATCTGTTTTCTGATTAAAGCCTGCATTTTTTGGCAGACACCTGTTTATTTTTATAAGCACCTCATTTCCCTACAAAGCCATTTGAGCTTCCCTTGCTTGGACAGCATTTCAGTCAGGTTCTTAAAAGACAAACCCTAAACCTCGCATTCCCTCCCTCCCCACCCAAACAGCAGCAGCAGAACTTCTGTTTTCATTTGGCGAAATGCCTGTCAACACCAAGAGCTCAAATCTTGACGCTGCCTTCTGATAACATGGGTTCTGTAATGTTGCGTAATGCACTTTTCATTCGTCCTGTCCTTGCTCGAGCTTCTGTTTCCTTGGCCGAGTTTAGAGAGAAAGACAGAGAAAGGTTGCCACAATTCATCTGCAAAACTTACTGATAGAAAAGAGGAGCTGGGGAACTCGGGGAACAGTGTCTTTTTATTTTCCCTTTTATCCTGTAAGGTATGATGTCCATTTATCCTTGCGCCTTCTGATTCCAAGTCATTTGAATACTTGTGTCCAATTGAAGTTCAAGCAAATAGTTTTCTACAGAAGAGGACCCACTGGTATCATGCGAAAATCTTTCTACCTCCATGAGATTGGCTTTGCGAGCTGCGGTTTACCTCCGCAAGCCATTCACACGCATGCAGGAAGTTTTCTTGACTTTTGCTAACGACAGTAAAGTCAATGAAATTAGAGAAGAAGTGATTCGTTGTAAATATTTAGTGAACTGTGACTAAGCACCTTTTAATAGAAAGTGTCAGTGTTTTAATTCTAGAGGCTAGACTGTTTATGAATAGTTATACTTTATAAGGTACTTTGTCATGACTCGTGAGATATTTACAGCAAATCTTTTTTTAGTGATTTTTTTTTCATTAAGAAAACTCATGAGAATTTCCTGAACGTACAAAGCAGGCTCATGATTGCATACTGTGTCACTGAAAACAACTTTCCCTGCAGTCTGTGTTTCCTTCTATCTTGATGGACTGGGGTTTCCAGAGTAGTGTTATTACCATACCTACCTTTGTAGATTAATGCCTTTGTGGGAAAGGAGAGGAAAAACAGAGAGAAAATGTTTCTGTAGTTCTAAAAACATATTTATGCTCCTTGCTTTTCTGTAACTGTCCAGACAGATGCCTGAGGAAGTTACTACCAGTCAGGATATACGAGCCAGTGGGGTCACTTTTTATTTTAGTTTAAAAAAAGAGAAAAAAACACACCCCACCTTATTGGTATTTTTGTTGCTTAATTTTTAAGCATTACCTGATGCTCCCTGTCAAAGTGATGGCAGAACAGTAACCATTAGATGATGATTAAGCTTCTGGGGGAAAAAAAGGGAGGAAAACCCTCGTACATGGAAGTGATTTTTCCATCCAGTTTTGTGCAATTTTGTGTTTTACTCTGTCAGCCATTGATGAGCAAATTCAGTCTCCTTAAATCCTTCTTAAGCTGAGGTTTAGGAAGGCCCTCAGTTGCAAAGTCTTGGAAAATGATTCAGTGAGACTGCTCTACTGAAATCTCCCAGACGTCTAAAGCCAATAAGGGATTTGGTGTTTTCTAGTCATCAGGCAAAAGCTCTTGAGAATTGTAAAAAATACCCCTGTCTTATCTGGAGGAGGAGGAGGGAGACGTTAGGAGCCTGAACTCTGCTGCATTTCAGAGGGAGGCAAGGACTCCCTTTAATACTTAATATCCACATCTCCAGGAACTGTTTCCCTAATTAAGATTCACTCGTACATAAGCATCGTTGTTAGAG
>VZSC01001639.1:223686-236925 GCA_013398225.1 Steatornis caripensis | reverse complement strand
GCGGTGCGTGCCCGCCAGCAGCGCCGCTCGCTCCGCAGCGCGGGGGGAGCCGCCGCCGGCACCGCGGCAGAGGTAAGCGGCGGCAGGGGCGGCCGCCGGCTCCTTCTTCCCGGGGCTGAGCCGCCGGGGCTGGGTTCGGCAGCGCAAGCTCCGGCGTAAGGGATGGGATGGGAGGGGAGGATGGGGCTCCGCTTCCGAGATGCGTTTGCTTGTCGGTTTTCTTCTTTTTATTTTGTGAAACGCGATCTGAAGTGGCAGCGGTGGTTTGCGCTGATAGTTTTGATGAGCGTTGCGTTGTAACTGTCCTCCTGCATCTTAGTGGGCTCGGTTCTATGTGAATAAGCAGTTTCAGGGGTAGGCACGTAGTGAAAATCGCGTATGGATTGTTTCCACTCTTTTTGGGTGGGTGGGCGCTGGGAGGGAAGGTGACATTAATATCTGTCACTGCACGGAAAGCATCCTATCTCTTGTAGAAGACAGGATATATGTTTGTTTTTTTTTTTTTAAACAGGAACTGTAAGGTGCTTGTCACGACTAGTGAGCGTATGTCTGCCGACATGCCTATTGGTAACATACAACCGAAGGCACGAGACAGCTCCATACCGTAATGAGCTGGGAGCCTGTGGCTTGCATATTGTATTTAAACTACAACGTTGCGTGAAAGACAGCATCCTTTTTTAAACAGGTCTTGAAGCACAGCCAATTGAAAAAGCCTAGTGTAGTACTGTGATAGGCAGAACCTTTTATCTAGGCAGTTTAGCAGAGAGAGCCTTCGTGTATTTCTCTCAAATAGCAGGAGGGGCCAGGTGACTGTTTCAGGAAAATATTTTAAAGCATAGATTGAATAGATGGGTTATAGCAGAGAGAAAACGGCTACGGATAAGTAATTAAGGATTGAACTGACTTCTACAGGAAAAATTGGGAAGGAAACTGAACTATGCCGTGAACAAATGGCCGTGCTTGTGCAGCAGAACTACGAAATACATAATCTAACAGAGAAAACCCGCCTCTCTCAATTGCAGAAAGCAGTCAGGCATTCAAGGTCTGTGGAGGGAGTCCTTTATATGGAGAGGCTTGTGTGGAAAAAAGCTGCTAATTAAAGCAAGTAGCATCAGTTCCTCTTTATCCTATTGACAATTTAATGTTTGAAAATGACCCTTTGATTGCCTCGGGAGGTAAATCAGCAACGGGAATGTGGTTCTGATGAATGAGGCTGTCATTTTACAACTGGCTTTTTTGGGGGGGTGGGGGGAGCAAAATAGTAGATTAAGGAATGCAATTCAAAAGCAGGTTTTAAAAAAGCTATAATTTTCTCCTAATGCTTTGTACCTCTGGAAAGCAGATGCAACCATTCAAATCTGTGTTAAGTTCTGACTCTTACGTTTACAGAACAATTTTAACCAGATAAATTGCAGGAATAGGTAACAGTGACACTACATGTATCTGAAAATATTCTAGTGACTCTACTTTAAAACTATATTAATTAGACATGAATGTACACATGCAAGCAATTGACTACTGCCTACTATGCTGTTGTCCCAGAGTGACCTATTCTCATCTAGTTTATGTAGCAGACTTTTTTGTAGGTCCTAATCATAAAGTAATCTTTGATGCAGGTGTAGTGAAATTATTATGGGAATTTTCTTACCGGCTGTTCTGATTGTGGTGGACCATGCTAATTGACTGTGTGAACACCACCTCTTCTCTTTAAAAAATATTTGTTACTTCTGACGATTTGAAAACTGCAGAAATACCTTTAATCCTATTAGGACTGATGGAATTTACTCTGCTCTGGTAAACTGATATTCTCTAGATTAACATCCGATATGGAATAGCTTGAACGTTAGTCTTTCCACTGGAGAGATTAAAGGAAGAGGGAGGGCAATTACAAGTGTTACAATGGTAGAGATGCAATTATGTGATTGTATACAGGATCTGCAGTTACAATAGCATAATATGCAGAATAAAATAAAACTCAAGCTTGTTATTGGCAAAGACTTTTCTTTCTGCTAATAAAACTGATGTGCCAATATAATGCTAAAAAAGCTGCAATAATGTGCATACATTAAAGACATTTTATGTATTGACACTGACTGCCTTAAAAAGTTTGAAAACACTGGGCAATCTTTCCTCTCCTGGCAACAGGAGGCAATATTCCTAAGTGCTTGTGCTGTAGCATCTGCTCTGGTGCTGCCTTCCCTTGGAGGTCTTGCCAGGGCTGAGTTTTGCCTTAACAGATAAGCTGAATCAGCACAGATTGCGTTTCTTCACAGCCTGCAGCTGCCCATACCCAGAGCTTAGCTAAGCTGAATGCCTCGGTGGGCGTGCAACAGACCTCAGTTGTATCAACAAAACCCAACCAACTCATGTTGCAGTCTAGCTCATTGCAGGTAAACAAATTCTTTGAGGATTATAGCTAGACCAGAGGTTTTGGCCATGCTGTAAATCACACTGTCTGTCTCTAGTTACCTGGCAATTGATTAATATACACATAAAATCTAGTGTGTGTAGTTGCAAATGATTGATTCTGGTCAGAGTTCGCTTTGTTTCATGACATTCTTGTTTGTGCAATATATGAACTGGTATGCCTGGCTGTATTTACTAAACAACTAAATGAATTAATAACCAACACGTTTATGAATAGACACTGAGTTTTTTGCATCCAAAGCTCAAATGTGTGATGGAGTGTAACTAAAGACAATGTGGTGTCTGCCACGGATATCCTTTGAGTGATAGGGTACAAGTTTATGACTGTGATACTGAAGATAGTCAACTTTAATTTCTACTGATTTTAAGTGAACCAAAAACCATCTTGTCATTCCCTGAATTATTCCAAGGAAACCATTAGGCAGCACAGTTACTGTGGGGTAACTGCAAATACTTCTGCTGGAGGCACGTGCTGACCACAGTAAATATACGAAATAGGAAAAATGAAAATTGCTGTCAAGTTTCTAACTTAACATCCACAAACAGAAAGCTTCATAGTTCACTCTCTTGTCTGACTGAAGACTGAGTTATTCAAAAGAAACAGGAGTGAGACCAGATTGTAATTTTGGACCTACATTGTAGCCTGTTGTAAGTAAAGCTTTTTAAACTTGAGTTTGAGGTACTAGAACTCCGAATGTTGAAGTTAGAGGTGTTATCTATAGATGGTTAATGATAGGAATATGGTAACGGTTGCAATAAGGAGTGATGGGTATGGGAAACAATGACCCGTGTCTTGCTTCTGGCTCACTGAGGAACCGGATTGTGCAGACCTCGTAGCCACCTCTTTGGGTAAGAACATGATGCATCTCTGCTTGATACTGGGTAGTCCTTGCCACTGATGATGATATATGTAATCCATAGTTAAAGCACTCATTGTGACCTTTGGTTTGCTGATAGCGTTGCCTGGAAGAAGTGTATAAGCTGGTACGCTTAACAATTTTCCTTTGCAAAGGTCTCTTGAGCACTGGGTAAGGGTCCAACTTGTCCTTTATTATGAGGACAAATTCTTTATGCTCTCTCATCATTCCTTCTGCATCAGAAAGTAGGTTTTATCCAGTGTGCTGTGACGCTGAGAAAAAGATTTGCTAACTAAAACGGCTTTGGCAGTCTCCATTTGGGAGCATGATATGAAGCGCAAGACAAAAACAAAATGACAAAAGTGGGCAATGCATTAAATGCTGCAAACAGAACTACTGATCTTACTGCAAGTAGCAGTAACCACTGGAGCTTTTTTATTATAAGAAAAGTACAAGAGGAGTTGTATGATTCCTAGATTGAGAAGCATCTCTAACATCTAGTTTAATTTTCAAAGTAATTGTTTCAGCAGTCCATTCCATCCATAAGGTTTGGAGACTTCAAATTAAATTCATGTCCTACTGTTCAGGATGAGGTTTTCAGCTTAGCCATGTCAGTAACATGCTTGTTTAAAAATAAATAAATAAATTAGGGAACAGGGCTCTGTTTACAGGCTCTCCGGAATGGCTGAGGTTGCAGGGACCTCTGGAGGTTGTCTAGTCCAACCCTCTGCTCAAAGCATCTAGGGCGGGCTGCATGGGGCTGTGTCCAGCTGGGTTTTGAATATCTTCGGTCTCTGGGGATGAAGACTCCACAGCCTCTCTGTGTGACCTGTCTCTTCATTGGGCCACCCTCACAATGAGAGTTTCTTATATTTAAATCGCTTGTGTTTTGGTTTGTATCCGATTCCTCTTGTTCTTTCACTGGGCATGAGAACAGTCTGGCTCCATTGTCTTTACTCTCAATTTTGTCACAAGGGTGTGCTTCTGACTTATGGTNGGGAACAGGGCTCTGTTTACAGGCTCTCCGGAATGGCTGAGGTTGCAGGGACCTCTGGAGGTTGTCTAGTCCAACCCTCTGCTCAAAGCATCTAGGGCGGGCTGCATGGGGCTGTGTCCAGCTGGGTTTTGAATATCTTCAGTCTCTGGGGATGAAGACTCCACAGCCTCTCTGTGTGACCTGTCCCTTCATTGGGCCACCCTCACAATGAGAGTTTCTTATATTTAAATCAAATCGCTTGTGTTTTGGTTTGTATCCGATTCCTCTTGTTCTTTCACTGGGCATGAGAACAGTCTGGCTCCATTGTCTTTACTCTCAATTTTGTCACAAGGGTGTGCTTCTGACTTATGGTTGGTCAACTTGTCTACCGGGGCGCCCAGGTCTTTCTCTGCACAGCTGTTTTCCCAGTGAGTTGTCCTCCAACTTGTACTGGTATGACAGGAGAGGGAGGACTAAACAAGAAGGGAGGAAGAAGACAATGACAAAGAGAAAAGGGTAGGAGAAGGGTTGGGGGGGTGAGTGGGACCGTGCAGAGTAATGCAGGTGACTGGAGTGTGTTGGTTGCAGCAGGCTCGTTTATCTCAGCCTCAATGTAACGCTATTGGGGGAAGACCCCAGTCTTGAATGTCAATCTACAAGTGCTCCTATGCTTGGTAATTTAAGCAGTATTTAATGCATCCTGCAACTATAAACAAAGACATTTGTATGAATCAAAAAGGATGTGTGAGTATTGTTCTGAGGTGGGTATATATGCTTCCAGGGCAGCCAGGACACTTTCCCTTTCAATGATCTTTGCAATGGCATAGTTCTGTCAGTTTTGGTATGATTTAATAAAAAACTTGACTGGGCAGCTCATGTTGCTTTACTAAGCTCTGTCTATTGAGGCAGACTTTTCCAGGAAAAACCCTTAATTAAAGCATCATGATGCCTCAAGGGAGCAAACGTAGTTTTACAACAAGGCACTAGTACAAGATATTAGTTGTGGAAGACGGGAAATCAGTGGTGAAGGAAACCTTCTGTGGTCACTTGAAGGATCACTGGCATTCAGATTGTAATTCAGCAGTAGCTCTCTAGAGTAGATGATGCAGGACTACATTAAGAAGTCCTTTATGATGGTCCTAAAATGGAGGTTGCGCAATAAGATTGATTGTGGGGTTTCATAACACATGTATGCATGTACATTTTAGCATATAACTCTTTCATGTTTGGAAATAACACGGGTGTGTTGGGAGTCTTTCGTATCTGAGAAATAGTTGCAACTTTGTCTTTATCATTGGTCAAGATCCATACCCGCTATAAATAGGTGAATCCAAGTCGATGGAGCAATACCTGTCTGCCCTTTGTGTACCTTGCATGTTATGTTTTTTCTTCCAGAAGATTGAAAGTCACCCAAGACACATAAAATATAGGGATTTTGCTTATCAATGGTGTTCCTATTGAAAGACTTTGGAGGTGTGATCTGTGTGAACTGTGCCAAGCTGTTAAAGCAATGGCTTATAGCATGTTCTGCAACTTCAGATTAGAGAGGTGTGGGTAGAGTACTCCCTGTACACGAGCACACACAGAAAAAGTAAGANATCACCTTCTCACTGAGATGGTTGGCCCTGTAATGGCAAGGAGACTTGGCGGCTGCCTGTCCTGACCTACAGGCTCTGATCTATCCAACAGGTCTGNCTTATCAATGGTGTTCCTATTGAAAGACTTTGGAGGTGTGATCTGTGTGAACTGTGCCAAGCTGTTAAAGCAATGGCTTATAGCATGTTCTGCAACTTCAGATTAGAGAGGTGTGGGCAGAGTACTCCCTGTACACGAGCACACACAGAAAAAGTAGGATCAGCTTTTCTCACATGGTAGTATTTTAAGAGGTAAGCTAATATCTGTAAATGAAGCTGAAGGCTATGCAATTACTTTTACATATTGCTAATGCTCCTTTGCTCAGCTTTATTTTTTTATATACCTATGTAGATTAACAGTGTAACTGAAATCAAGACAGTAAACATCTCCAGGATCAAGGCCTTTTCTGGCTCCATCAGGAGTTTTGGGTTTAAATGGCAATTAAATCAGATGTACCTTGCACCATCAGTGTGTGACATGCCAGCTCTGCTGTGCAGGGACAGGGTGGCTTTGTGTGCCATGCTTTGTGGTGGGAAGTTACACCAGGATGTAAGGCTACAAGTGGTTAATATAGTATAAAATGTCATCGCTAATGAATTTTAGGCATTTTGACTGAAGTGAGTTAGTGTTCAGTTTTCCATAGTAAAAAAAATAAGGGGAGGGAGAAAGCAGCCTGGGTAAGATGTGTATACTACAAATCATATATACATGAAGCGATACTAACCTTTAACATACTTGTAAACAATTTCTGCAGAGAGCAGGGGCAGCTTTTAAGCAGCAGCAGCCAAAATGTGGAGAGCAGCAGGTGTTGTGCCTCCCATTTTCTGTGCCATGGTGCTGGAGCCAGGGGTGTCTGGTGAAATCTCATAATGAAACAGTCGAATGGTTTGAGAAGTTGAACACAGCTCAGCAAAGCAGATCTGAACTAACGTGGACTGCCTGTCTGTAACAGATAATTGCACTCCGCTGTTTAATTGAACTGTCATGAAACTATAATACTTTTTGGTAAAATCCACCTTAAAAAATGTTTTCTCCTTGTGGATCCTGCATAGAGGGGATCACGATATTGGCAAGGGTGGGGAGAGGTTTGTCAGGTACACAGGTAATACTCTATATGCTGTATAATCTGGAGTGGGAAGTCAAGCATATATAACTGACTCCCTCCTAGCTTTGGCCAATGAAAACTGTAGTACCTAAGCAGAGAACCTGTTGCTTGGTTTTCAGACGTCCTTTTGGTTTACATGACCATATTTAAATACCTGGAAGGCGCGGCAGCTATAGATACATTTGAGGAATCTCGCTGTGATTCCCTGAGTAGTTCTACAAAAAAATCACTCCGACTGAATTTTCCTGCTGCCCCACTACTTCATTCTGCTCCTGAAAAATTTTCAACAGTGTTCAAAGTCACTTTTTTGGAAGGCATTTTTTTGTTTTTCTTCCCTTAATTGCTGAGCAGAAATCTTGGCCACTCTGTCAACCTCCAGTTTCTCAATTTAGTAGCATTCCTATTCCTGAGCTGGTATTTAAATATAACTCAGTCTGTTTCCACAAGAATCAACCTTTAACAGATAAATTGACAAAGAAATCGACAATTCAGTGGTGCAAGTTATGTCCTTTTTTTATAAAGTGTTTGAATTTCATAAGGTAGGAGTGTGTTCTCAAGTATATGAGATACACATAGCAATGTGATGTTCTGGAAAGCCTGCAAAGAAATCCAAGAGAGTCTTCTGCTTATACTCCCAAAAATCAATAACCTACAGAAATACTGTGGCCTGTAATCCATTATACCTAAAGCTCTGGAGAGCCATAGGAGCCACATGGCACAGAACCATACATATTTAAACTGAATGCCTTGTAGAGTGAGATGAATAGACATCTTAGAATAACACACCCACTTCTGCAAATTTACAGGTTGTACTGGCTGGCAGATTAAAAATAAGAAAACAAGAATCTGGAAGAGTTGCTATTACCAGGAAGATCCAAGCCAATGGACTGTATGGATATAGATATGTTTGAAGGCATCTGTTCTTCCCATTACAAGGTAAGACACAAAATAAATTTTGTGCTGGTTTGTTTCTCTTCAGTGCAGTGCAGCTCTCTTCTGTGGCACTGCCCAAGACGGTAATGGAGGTGTACTCCAAAGCTTGTTCAGTCTAGTGGCTCACTGCTAATAACTGGGGCTTACAATAAATGTATGACTGGACTATATTCAGACCCGAAAAGGCCTCAACTTTCAAAAGTTGATGAAAAATGTGGATCCTCAGGGCCTGTAAAATTCAAAGTTTTATTATGTAAAGTATCTGTTCAGATAGCTCTACAGGTTGTCTATTCTTAGCATGTGATAATAGAACTTTCCACTCACCTCAGGAATCTTTTTTTATGTGCTTATTAATTACTGTAGACTGAAGTAGACTTGAAACTTGTAATTCTTAGTGCAGGGAGAAAATGTCTCTAAACTGGATGCCAGAAAACATCTCAAACTGGAGATGCAAGTTATGCCATTTTCTTTGTACAGTCTTCATGTTCTTTCTCTTTCAGGATTGTTACATAGTTTGTTTACAAAAACTGCTGAGTTTTCCTTTTTTTCCTATCTATTCCAATGAAAATTAATTACATATTGCTCTAAGCTGAGCGTCATGGAGAGCTTGATACGTTTTCTTGGCACCTTTTGCCTGATGCTTGGGTATACCCTCACTTCCTCTGAATGCTTCGTTTACTGAGCTGTTTTTGGGGAAGCTACAAAACGTAGATTTTCAAAGACTTGTTTGGAACTGGTAGAAACACTTGAGAAAGACATGAAGCAAACATTTTAAAGTGAAATTTCTCATTTCCAAGATGATGTAGTTTGGCGTGGCTAGGGGATGACTACGTGGGAATTCTTCGTATTCTAGCGATTCTGATCAACACAAGATTGCTAAAGAGCAAATGCAAAACCACAGCACCAGCTCTGTGTTACGCAGGAGCTCAAATCGGGCAGCTGTGCAGTTGCAAAAAGGGGCAGTTACAACTGGTCTTAGCTGGTGTCTGCTTTAACCCAGGGAGGACTTTTGGCTGAAGCAGTGTGACACTCCATTTCTCTGTTTTCACCACAGTGTTAAATGATGAGGGAACCATCTGTGCTGCAGCAGTGCGCTGCTGTTGCTTCTGTTCTGTGTGGAAAAACTGGCCATCAGTGTCCAGTGTATCACTCTGCCATTTTCACAAGCATGAGATACACTCCTCTCATGCTTTTGTGGAAGAACTAAATTGAAAAGATCCTCTTCCTAAGGTGGGGAATGTAACAAACTGTGGGACTTCATCATGTAGATACAGGAGGTCCTTCCTCGTATGCTGAAATAACAGGAATGAAATGTATGAAATATTTAGAAAATGCAAAGATAAGCAATAGCAAATACAACTTACAAGGAAAAACACATTCAAACTCTTGAGTACTTGGGACATTCCAGCAATTCTCAGAGGAATGTTACAGAGGAATGTACATAGACCATAAAAACCTGTGATATCTGGTCTAGATAGCAGATACTTCTCAAGAGTTTTATTTCCCCTCCCAGGTGCTTGTGTGACCCCTGGAATCCACACACAAGTGCTCCACTGGAATCTGTATTGTCGCCAGTTATTGGCAGCTTCCACAAGTATAAATGCTGACCTGGTCTGTGCTTTCTTGTTTGAATATCTTTACACTTGCATTTCATGAAATCCCCATCTTTCATGCAAGTTCCTAATATAATGGGGAGGAGGACAACACAGGAATGACAGCTTTGGCTGCACATACGCAAAATGAGAGTACAATTTTGTGTTGCCACCTTGCCTGCTTTAATCACGTCCTTCTCCGAGTTAGACCTTCTGAGTTTGTGCTTCTTGGTGTGAGAGGGAGCCCAGCCTTGGACAGGGCCTCTGGCTGTTGCATGGCAAGTAATCCTTCCAAATAGGATTTGCATTCTTGCAGCAGCCATTCTGGGGATAGAGAATGAATGCATGGAGGCAAATTCTGCTTACACAGACATAGCTCAAGTCCAGTCATTCAGAACACGAGTTGATGACAGACTGACTTTCACATAAATTGAGTCCTTTCTGAAAAGAACTGGTACTGGTGGCTAAGAAAAATATACAGGGTCGGAGTGACTGCAGTGTCTTAGTTAACTGGATTTATAGGCACTTATTCACAGCAAAAATGTTGTTACAGCCCCAGAGCTGCTTTGTTAGTTTTCATTTGCCAAAGGCTGTCATCCCTATAGAGTTGTCGTGTGGAAATGTGAGCTCGCAACCCAGCTACTTCTGTGTACCGTCTCAGTCTTCACTTAAAACTTCATTGCTCTTTCAGAACTGTGTACTCTCTGCTTTAAAGCACCTGAGATAGTCTACTATAGTGATTCTTCTATTTGGGATGATAGCCTGCAGCTGTAGGATAGAAGAAATAATTGAAGGTAATAGTGGCTTAAATCAAAGTCAGACCTTGAATCTCTGAACTTTTATATTGCCATTTATTTGTGGGCATTATTCTTGATAGCCTTTTGGGTGTGTTTATCTCTTTTTGGCTGAGAAATGATTGAAATGTCAGACGAAGCTTAGGAAATGAAGGAACAGACTACCTTCTGGTTTATACTCAACACAGGTATTCTGATATTAACAGAAGCTGTGTGAGTTTCAGTTAATTTTTTTCAGCAATCTAAGTTTTAAATGAAAGCCTGAAGAAGCACCTCAAGACTCCTGGCAAGTGATGTATTAGAAAAGTTCAAAACTGAATAAAAACTTCCTTCAACTCATCAAAACATTTTGAAGCTCTTGGCTTTTTCTCTGCAGAACATACAAGTGTTTATTCTCTATACTGAGGCACTGGTAACTTATAATTGAAATATTTACTTTCAAACTTCAGGATAGCTGAATCACAACCAGTTCATTTTGCTAGGAGTTGACCGTTCAGTTAAAGATTTCTTTATAGTTAAATAAAATAAATTGATTTTGCTTTCTCCTTTCTTTCCCTTTCTCCCTGTCTTTCTCCTTTCTGGTGCACTGAATTTGATGTTCCTATTACTCACTTTTACCAGTGCTAAGGGACCCCAGGCGCTGAGGTCTCAATTGTGCCGGGTACTGCACTGGGTCCAGCATAAATTGCAAATACACCTTTCTGCAAAGAGTATGTTATGAAAGAGGCAAGAAAGATTAGATGGGTACCGATCTAGGAGCACAGGGGACAGTGAGACATTTTTCATCAGCATAGTAAGCAGTGGTTTCAAGAACGTGCAGGCAGCAATTTACATATGCAACTCTATAGCTTTGAGGTGATTGTGCTTTAAGGTGTTGGAGAATCAATGAATTTCAGCCCTGCAAGTAGGGATTGCCATTTTGATTTGAGTAAGAGCAGTTTGATTTAAATCAAGTCAGAAATAGGAACAGCTTCTTGGCAGTGGGGGGAAGCCTTTCCCTTTTGGAAGTGACGGTGACATACAGTTCACCTGTCCTGCAGTGTAATTTGTCCTGACATTTGCTGGCACAGTAAGTTCTTAGTAACTGCAGTGACACTTGCCCTGTGTGACATAATTCGAAACACTTTTTCATAATACTTCCACTTGAGCTGAAAGCAGCCAAACTGTCTTTTCTAATTTCAGCCCTTTTGATCCCTTGTCCTCAGTGATAAGTTCTGCTTTGCAGTGTTTCCCAGTGTTGCCTGAAGTAAAAAGATGAGATAGCAGCTAGCAATCCAAGGTTTTTCCCCTGGCACTACTTGAGAGCATGCTAGAAGTCATTGATCCTTCACGAGCTAAATCCTGAAGGAGTTAGCTTCAGAAGTTAGCCCGCCCAAAGCAGACGTTAAGATATAGAAGTAACAACAGAACAAACTAACAATGAGGTGTGTTTGTGCTTGCCTCCATTTAGTACTACTAACATTGGACACTAGTCACAGAATATTATATTTAAAGCCCATCAAAAGGAAAATGGTATGGAGCAAGATCAGGGTCTTCACAATCAAAACAAATGCAATTTTCTAGTTTTGATATGGGTCACTGAGTGGGAATCGTTACAACTTTGTTTCTAATTTGTTTTGCAAGGAGAGTGTCTTTTCTTCAGTAAACAATACCTCAACACTTGTTGCTACTTAGTCATGTATTCAAGTAACATGTTAGATGCTGCAAATATTTCCTAATGACTAGATGGAAAATACAGTTGTTTTCATAACATTTTGTTCATACTGATGACGTTGAATACACGTAATTCACCCTGCTTGATGATCTGGCCTTGACAAGTTTGATTACTGTTCCTAATAATAAGCAATAATATTTATTTTGGGCTGGTAGGACACTATTATGTACAATGTGGATGAAAAAAGTCTTATGTGTGCAGTTAAATGCATTCAAGTGTGGTGGGAAATTCACCAGTAAGTGGGAAAAGTTTGGGAGTATGACCTCTTGTTTGATAGCTGCTATAAAAGTGAACTGGTATACTGTGTAAAATCAGACTGGGAAATCAGATATAAAGGTAAACTTGCTATGAGAATAATTTAAGAGAGTCTGTAAGTACTGGTGAAAAGAAGTGGGTACCTGGTTATGCAGGATGTGTAGTGCTTTCTCTGGTTTCTTGCCAAACTTAGAAACAAAAGCTGGGACACTTTTAGGTGTCTACTTACTTAGCCTCAGGTTCTTCACAACCCATAATGAGTCATGGTTTTGGGGACAACCTCTTATCAGCTATTTGAGGTGGGGATATGCCCTTATCCCACCACCCATACAGACGACCACTGAGATTAGCCCAGGATCATGCAAAGCAGAAAACTAAATTACACTTCTAGAACCAAGCACCAAAGCTGGCTGTTCGCTCAATACTCTTGCACCAGCGACCTGATCTTTCTGCCAGATGAGTAGGCTATACCACTCCTATCCTCAGTTAGATTAAGCATCAGTCTGTTGAATTTCATCTGTGAGTCTCTAGGTCAAATTTAAAGCCAGTAAAAAGGTCACACTTTGTTTCAACTATTTGCTGTTCAGGAAGAGAACTGAAAATAGAAAATGAAGTACAGAAAACTATAGAAATTCAGGGGAGACTCAGTTTTCGAATTCAGCTTCTTACAAGAAAGAGGCCAAACTGAACTTTTAAATTCTGTCTGCAAAGTTGAGGCTACAGCTGAGACAGCATCATCTTGTGCTGAAAAGGTATCTGTCAATAAAGATTCTCATGCTGTAAAATAATTCAGTATAGAAAACATTACAAATATAAACAGTATGACTCGTGTATTTATTTCTGCATTGGTACTGTTGGATTACATGTTAGATTACTAAAAGTGCATTTTTAAAGCTCTATTCGTGATACAAGCTATTTTTGTTTCTATTTTAATCTTTTGTATTCCTCCTT